>CM053577.1:87577076-87597842 GCA_028646485.1 Cryptoprocta ferox | reverse complement strand
AAAAAAAAAAAAAAGAAAATTAAGAAGAGATTTTTGTACAAACTTAATACTAAGTAGCATGGGATTGTGGCAAAGAATCATAGTGGCCTGAAATGATCCATCAAATAGTAAAGAGGGAGCCAGCAACCAGGTAGCTGATATCTCACTAGTGACAACCAGATTGATTTTTTTCTGGAACACTGTGGCAGAGACAGTAAAGCTTCCAATTATGCCAAAGGGTACCTGAACTTCATAGCCACCATATATGTTCTAGCCAATGTTTCCTTTTTAAAAATTCTGTGTGTCCAGCCCAAGTAAAAATCTTTGAGTAGTAATACGCATCCTTCCATCTCTCACTTTTCTTTCACTGGCCTCCGGATGTCACATGTTCTAATGGTATATCTAAAGTATCCCAACAGACTGGATTTCTGAGTTGCTATTTGGAAAAGGTCTACCCTGCAGAGGCACCAGACATTCAATGGCCTTCATGTGAATAAGAAAAACATTGATCTAAGGTGTATTAGTTAATTCAACATAACTCAGCCTAATATGACCTATACAAAATATTTTACTAAATTAGGTTCTGTCATAATAAGAAGTTAAAACATATGGTATAGGCATAGTGAGCGGTGAGCAGTGAAGACATGTGAAAGGCTGAAAAGATAACAATCCACATTATAAAATATCTCCTGATACAGCTTAAAAGGAATCTTAATGCATACTTAACCAACAGCTATAACAGAGGAGGCTGGAAAATAACAAAATGAGGGGTGCCTGGGTGGCTCAGTTGGTTAAGCATCTGATGTTAGCTCAGGCCATGATCTCATGGTTTGTGGGTTCGAGCTCCGTATCAGGCTCTGTGCTGACAGTTCAGAGTCTGGAGCCTGCTTTGGACTGTGACTCCCTCTCTCTCTGCCCCTCCTCCGTTTGTGCTCTGTCTCTGTCTCTCTCTCTCTCAAAAATAAACAAGCATTAAAAAATTTTTAAGAAAACAAAATTGGTAGAATGTTTCAGTTGCTATTTACCGGGTTGGGCAAAAAATATATAAAAGAGATGTACTAGGGACTATCTGCACACAAAAATATGAGAATGTATGTATGGGTAATATTGGGGACAAATCTGAAGGATGAAAATGAAGTATGATTATTTATGGGTTTGTATTGGTATGGCCTAGAATATATGGGTTCTGTTTCTATTTCTTCATTTTATTAAAGTGTTTGTGTAAGTCACCATGTGAAAATAAACCACATTATATCAATATATGGGGCATAAAAAAAACTCAACCTGTTCAATGTAAAAACAATTATTGGAGGGTAAATGTAAAGGTAGGTGACACATTTTTTCCATTTTAGACTTATTAAAATGCTAAGGCACATGTTCACTGCAAGCTGAATTTGCATAGAATGCTACATTTTGTTTTGTTTTGTTTCATATGAGTAGCCACATAAAGCACAAATAAATCATGCAAAAACTTAGGGAAGCATAATATAATACATCTAAAAAAACAGTCTATTTGGTAGGAACAATTCAGGAACCTGGATATAAAAATAAGCACTTAAATAGTTCAAGGAATGTTATCACAGTGAAAGGAAATAATTTAAATTTAACATCAATAGTTCAGATCCTTCAAAGTTTTTTTAAAACTAAAATGGCTTGTTAGTTTCATTTCAATAAAATTTAAAATATAAAAATTACAATTCATTTCTAATGAAAAATAAACATACATGAAAATGCAGACTGCAGACAACAAAGTGACATTTTGTTACACAATTAACCTGAAATACTTTCTCTTTTCTTAGTGTGGGGCAGAAACAACAAATGCTTCATTGAGACTGATATACATGTGGCATCTAATATATCAATGTGGTTTTTAGCTCATCATATATATATATATATATATTTTAAATTTACCATTCTTTAAAAATTGTTCACATATTTTGTATTTACTCTGCATTAAAGATCATTAAATATCTGCTACAAAAGGTTGTTATTTTTCTCTTTTGAACATGTATCTTGCAAAAGAATTTTGGAGTAACAGTGAGGGAAAGAGATAACAATTTCCTGATCATATCAGCTGACAGATTCCTATCCTCCAATCGATGTATATATTATGTATTTTATGCATGTATGATATTATACTTCTATCCTTTCTATTTAGGTACTCAAAAATACAATCATTTATTGTTACCATTAAGAATATTAGTATACAGGGGTGCCTGGGTGGCTCAGTCGGCTAAGCGTCTGACTTTGGCTCGGGTCATGATCTCACGGTTCGTGGGTTTGAGGCTAGCATCGGGCTCTGTGCTGACAGCTCAGAGCCTGGAGCCTGCTTCGGATTCTGTGTCTCCCTCTCTCTCTGCCCCTTCCCTGCTCATGCTCTGTCTCTTTCTCTCTCTCAAAAATAAATAAGCATTAAAAAAAAAAAGAAAGAAAATTAGTGTACAGAAAGCAGTAGTTTATTTGTTTGAAACTAAAAGTACAATTTTTCTGGCAGAGAACAAATTTATCTGTATATTATTAATTTAAAAATGGTAATGAGTTGGAAGTGTTTGTCACAACTATTCAAGAAGTGCTAGAGAAAGAGAATTACCATGTTGGAGTATTTATGTAAGGCAAAATCAGGGAAATGGAGAGACTGGTTTATATGTGGATCACTAGGTCACTTGTCCGAAATCTTTACAACATTTGAAAATATCTCATGATTATGTGTGGTATTGTTGGCTCTCTTAAAACCAAGTATGGTGAGATACATACTACCAAAATTAAGTAATTTCCTTTACTTATATTGATTATACAGGTGGACTCCAAAGTCCTCACTTAGGGCTTGAACAACAACACTGAGTCATACAACTAAAAATGTACCATATTAGGGGGTCCTGGGTGGCTCAGTCAGTTAAGTGTCCAACTTTTGGTTTTGGCTCAGGTCATGATCTTAGTTTTGTGGGTTTGAGCCCCACATCCGGCTCTGCACTGAGAGCATGAAGCCTGCTTGGGACTCTATCTCTCCCTCCCTCTCTGTTCTTCCCCCACTAGCACTGTCTCTGTCTCTATCAAAATAAACAAATAAACTTAAAAAATGTACCATTTTACTTACTGATGATTTTGTTTACTTCTCTTGAACCTAATATTCTCTCTGATTTTTTGTTTGTTTGTGTGTTTGTCTTGCTGATATATATCCTCAATAATCCTTTCATGTTATTTGGGTTGGTCACAATCTTTCTAATTTTTAGCATGCCTAGGATGTTATTTGTTTGGCCTTCATGATTGAACACAAGTTCACCTGTGTATAAAATTAAATGATGAACATAATTTGGGTTTAGAGCTCAGTAGATAAGAAAGATGTAGCTTTATGTTTTAACTCTGTCATTTTGCAGCTCATAAAGAAGTCTGATACTAATCCGATTATTTTTATAAATTCCCTGTTGTTTTGTTATTTTGGGGGGATTGGTTTATTGGTTGAGCCTTTCTTGAATTTCTTAGGAATTTTAACATTTTCACCAACATGTGTTTCAGAGAGTCTTTATCTTTCCTACTTAATACTCTGTTGACCATTTCAATCAACTCCAGTCTTTCTTCAGATTGTTCTTTTTTTATTTTATGATTTTATTCTTTATTTTACTGTTTTTATATTTTATTAAGTTCTCCTCTCTTTGATTTTGTTGCTTCCTTCTGGAATTTCTATTATATAAAGCCTGGCATTTCTACAGCCATCTTCTATATTGTACATTTCCTCTCATTTTTTTCCATGCTTTATTGTTTGGTTTGTCTTTCAGAAGAAGCCCCCAGTTATATCTTTCAACACACACACTAATCACTATACATGCTCTTTTTTTAGGTCTGCAAATTTTTAATTAGTGATCAGGGATTTAATTCCTGAGAAATCTGAAATTTTTAATAATTGTCACAGTATCCTTTTGGATGCTCCAAAAAATGCTTATTTTTTCCTTAATTAGTTCAGCTTTCTCAATGATTTATCACCTCCATTCAAATATAAGGTCCACTCAGTTAGGTAATTTTGTGTGTTAACTGATTTCACAAGCAAATAGAATAGCCCTTATATTTGTTGAATTTAGAATTTCTCCTCTAAATGTTAGTAAATGTAGACTCTTGTATAGGATTTCACATTTCTGATCATAAAAGAGTTTCATGATGGGCAGGTAGGTGGATATACTGAGACCTCATATCTTCTGGCACCCTTAAGTTCCATGAAACTCTGATCATCATTACCATTGTCTGTGCTTACTTCTGGATTTTCCTTTGTATGAATGATCACTTCTGAGAGCTATTCCTGGGTTCCTTTTTTTAAATCTTTCTTTTTCTCCCCTAAGTCCTCCTTACAGAAAATTAGCCTATCTCTGTATTTTCTTTGATTTCCTATCTAGACTTCTTGTCTGCACTAACATCTTTTCTAAAATAGTTATCCCAATTCTTCATACTGGAATTTTTAAATTAATTTTTCTGAAGATTGCCTAGTGACCCACTGTTAAAAGTTTGACTCTAAGCTTGGAATCTCTCCAAGATTTCCAAATAGGAAGAACTGTTCTTTTAACTGCCAAAATATTTTATAGTGAAATGTTTCAAGCATGTTTTTTTTTTCCTGTCTTGGCTTTTTAACCTATCTAATACAATTGACTCACAACTTTCCCAGAATTACAGAAAAAAAGAGTTTGATAATGGTCCCCAATGTGTTCCCCAGCAATGCCATGGTTATTCATTTTAAGGGAATTTGTAATGGAAAGGGATATAAACGTACATACTTAGACTCCCAAATTAATCAAGCTCTCAGACTTTTCTTACTTAAAAAATATTCTTTCCCACAGATATGAAGTAAAACAATACTCTGATCCAATAATTTGGATTAATTTTGTTTACCAATATTTACTTTGCATCAAGTAATATAGTAACATAGAAAAGATTTTGATCTCATGAAGTCATGAGTTTACATAGAAATAGAATAGATATAAAAGACAAGTGAATAAATACATAGTATGTTTAATGGTGATAAGTGATGATATTGGTGATAAATGGAAAAAAAATGGAAGTGTATTTCAAATAAGGAGTTCTGGAGCGTATGGTTATTTTGTACAGGGTGGTCAATAAAAACCTCAATGACAACGGGAATAACTGAGACCCGTAGAGAGAAAGAAATGAGTCTTATGGCTATATTGCAAAAGAGTAATTTTAACACCCAATTCCCCTCACCTTGATGTACTTTTTACTTTTAAGTACATAATACCTTCTAAAATAATATATATATCACAAGGATTACGTATGTTTATGATTTATTGTCTTCATTCAAATATAAGGTCCACCTAGTTAATTTTTTTCTGTTTTGTTAAATGACTTTTCATAAGCAAATAGAATGCAGTTGCCCCACAACAGACTTCCCATAAATATTTTTTGAATGAATGTGTGAATGAATAAATGAACAAAGAACACTTCAGCAGAGACAACAGCAAGTGTGAAGACTCTGCCTTGAGAGTATGCTTACACTGTTCAAAAGCAGAAAGAAAGCTAAAGGATTGATCAACAAGGGGATGCAAAAGGAGATAAGTTTGGAGATGGAAGGTCAGAAGGAGGGTTGAATGAGCTATTTCAGAAACTTATGCGTTTATTCCTTTTATTTTAATTTTTATGAAAAGACAATGGAGTATTTTGGGCTGAGGTTTGGCATAATCTCACATTTTTAAAAGATTGCTTTAAAAGTAGGTTGCTGATGGCCAAGAAGGAAAACAGAGAGACCAGTTTTTAGACTACTGCTATATTCCAGGCATAGAATTATGAGACTTGCATTAAGATGCTAATGAAGATGACAGTGAGAAAGATCAGACTCTAACTGTATGTTAGAGATAAAGACTGCCTGATTTGCTGATGGATTTAAAAGAGAAAGAAAAGATAACTCAATGTTTTTGTTATTGTTGTTGTTTGTTTTGTTTTGTTTTTGTTTTGATTTGTTTTGTTTGTGTGTGTTTTGTTTTTGTTTTGTTTTGTTTCTTTGATGTGAGAAACGAGAAAATGAGGTAGTAAGTTGTTTGGTTGATTGATTTTTTTCTGAGATGAGAAAACAGGACTTAGTAGAAGAAACGAATTCAGTTTTAAACATATTGGTTTTGAGCTATCTATTATGTATACAAGTGAAGATGTCTTATAGGCAGTTAATCATAGTGATCTGAAGTTTGGGAGTAAAATCTAAACTGAAGATTTAGTTTATATACTCTAGTGTATAAAAATATTCAAATCCAAGGGACTGGATGTGATCTCTGAGGGAATAAAGGTGGATGGAGAAGAGAGTTTTGAAATTTATTTCTTTGGTGAATGTCAATATACAGTAGGAATCATGGAGATAAAAAAGATTCTGAAAAGGGATTGAGAGGGAACAATCAAAGAGTAAGGAAGCAGGAGAAACAAGAGTGTAGTATTAAAGAAGTTGAGTGAAAATTTCCTTTAGAAATACAAAGTATGTCAAATGCTGCTAAGGCTAAAATGAATGATTAGATTGACTTAATTAACAATTAGGTTTAGCAATGATGATTTAAACAGCCATTGGTAGAGATGTTTCTGTGGAGTGGTGGGGATAAACATTTATTTGTATGGGTTCAAGAGAGAATGAAAAGGATGTATTATAACTCCTGGGTGTTCAAAGTAGAGTAGTCTTAAATTAAAAAAAAATAAAATAAAATAAAAATTTAGGGTGCCTGGGTGGCTCAGTTGGTTAAGTGTCTGACGTCAGCTCAGGCCATGGTCTCATGGTTTGTGGGATCGAGCCCCAGTGCCAGGCTCTGTTCTGACAGCTCAGAGCCTGGAGCCTGCTTCAGATTCTGTGTTTTACTCTCTCTGTCCCTCCCCTGCTTGCCCTCTGTCTGTCTCTCTCTCTTTCTCTCAAAAATAAACATTAAAAACAAATTCAAAGTGGAGTAGTCTCTGACCTGGTAGCATCAGAATTTCACCTGAAATCTCATTAGAAATGCAGAATATCAGACTCCATTGAGACCTACTGAAGGAATATCTGATTTTACCAAAATCCTCAAATGATTAATATCCAATCTAAAATTTATGAAGCCCTTGTCTAAATATCTCCTAAGTTTTACTTGATAAAGAACAGTAATATGAAGTAGAAACTAAGGAGCTCTTTGGAGTTTGTCAGAGGATGTTTGTGAAAAGATTAATTGAACTGTTTAGGGAGGGATGATTGATAATTGAGACAAAAAGAGGATGGTTTCTGGACTAATGTATTTGAGTAGGGTAGACAGACATATGGGATTCTGTCCACAGGGAGAGGAATTAGCTGTGGTGGGAGGCATCAATACATGAGAAGAGAGAGTGAGTTAAGTTGATAGGTAAAGAATGAAGTTGATAGGAGGTGTGCAGGCAGAGCCTGAAGGCCACTTTCTGATTGTTTCTCATATTTGTTGAAACGTGAAAGGATGATATCAATGGAGTATAATGAAAGGGGTGGAGGTTTGGGGAGAAAAGATTGGTATGAAATGTCAAGAATACTGAGGAAATGCAATATTAAAGAAAATCCAAGTATCTTATATCAAAAAATAAATAAAAGTAACAGAACCATTTACACATAACCCAAATACTTTAAACTAAAATTTTTAAGCAGAAAATCTGTTAAATCAGCTAAGTAACTTTTACTTTAATGTAAATCATAATGGGATTTCTATAAAAGAAACTAACTCTGCTATCCTAATAGGGTGAATGTGTCCATAAAAAACCCAAACCAAACCAAAAAACAAAACAAAAAAAACAAAAAACAAAAAAAAACAAAACAAAAAACAAAACACAATGAATGGAAGATCATAGATGTTTTATTATGATTTCAGTAAGTTCTTTGGGTCATTCCTCTAATGAAGTGTCAAACATTTCCAAAGCAATTCTGTGTAAAATAATGCAGTACACCTAGTTGGATATTTTATTCATGTAAATCATTTCAGTGTACTTTCATGTAAGAATGAAGCTATTGTACTTGAAGGATAAGCCACACAAAGGCATCACCCAATGGAAGAGTAATTTGCCTTTCATTCTTATGGGAAAAGAAAGAAATGGTTGATAGGAACACTTTTCAAGGACTAGAAAAGTGAAATAAGCAGCAGATGCAAGCAAAAGAGAGAAAAAATAGCTAACTTTTTGACCCATGTTTGATTATAGTTTTAAGAATTTGTTAAGATGAATAATTGATTCAAAATAAGAAGGAATATTTAATGCAAATACTTAACATTCATGTATGCTAAAACTAATTGTATAAAACTTTTATATTTAGGTATTTCTGATAGATACAGAAAGACTTTTAAGTTATTCATTTTATGCACACCTTAACAAATATCATTTGAGTACCCTTACATTCATGTTATTAATTCAGTTTCAATCATGCATGGTAAGGTATTTTAACAGTTAAAAATACGAACTTTGTTAATGTCTTAATGTGTGGCTCTCACTACGCTGCTCTTCAGTCAAATTATCAGGACTGAGCCTACAACCTATTACAAAGAGCTGAATACCTAATATTTTCCTTTACCGCAAAGATCTGCATTATTTTTTTCTCTAAAGAGCTAGATAGTAATTTCAGAACTTGTGGGTCATAGGGCCTCTTGAACTCTAGTATTGTATCATAAAAACAGCTGTAGACTATATATAAATGCTGGAGAGTGACAATTTTTTGCCTTTGCTTTCACATAAAAATAGTTTTAAAGCACTTTATTAGTATTAACCTAGCAATTTTGTGAAATAGATATTGTCATTAACCCATTTTTATAGAATGAATGCTGTGTCTCCCCCAAATTCACATATTGAAACCCTACTACTCCTCATTGACTGTATTAGGAAGTAGGACCTTTGGGATGTAATTAAAATTTGGGATTAAACGACATCAGAAGGGTAGAACCCTCATGTATGGCATTAATATCCTTATAAAAGTCATGAGGAAGCTTTTTTCACTCTCTGCTCTCAATCATGTGAGGACACAATGAGAAGTTAGCAGTCTGCATCCTGGAAGAGAGCCTTAATTGGAACTTAACTACAGTGACACCCTGATCCTGGACTTCCAGCCTGCAGAACGGTGATAAATGAATTTTTATTGTGTGTAAGGCACCCAATTGGTGATATTTTTGTGATAGCAGCCCGACTTGACTAAAATAGTCATTGTGGGTGAGACAATTAGGCACATGAAAGATATAGCTCGAGGCATACATCATTCTTACATCATTAATAAGAAACTTTGAGGAATGTCTGCAAGAAACACAAAATGCAACGCTGCATTTAGAGAAGTACCCAAAGTCTTATGAATCATGCTTCAAACAACAACAACAACAACAACAACAACAACAACAACACATAGAAACAAACAGATTTGTCCCCTAAAATAAATCCATTCACATCCTCAAATTCTAAGCAGCAGGAGGCTGAAATCAAGAAAACTCCTAGAGCACTGAGCTAGAGCATGAGAAAGTGTGGTGAAATCCAAATTAAACTTTAGGCATGCATTGAAAAAAAGATCATGGGTCACGTATCTTAGTGTGAAATTTTAGCTCGGGATACATGAGACTAAGTACTATTCATCTTCCAAAGTTTTCATCGAATAAATGAAAATTTTTCTAGTAGAGAAAACTGCATTTCCAATTAGAGAACTACTTTTGAGCAACAGCAACAATTGATATTAACAAAAAAAATGGAAAGAAGATCTGCTATTAATACTAAAATTAGCTATCTCAAGGTTACAATTACTGTATCTCCAATTAAGTAGGTGAGTAAAGCCTCTATAAATCTAATTTCATTTTCATGTTTAATCAAAGCCTTAAAGATTTGAACAGGGATCTACCTAATCTCTAGCTGAAAGTACTTCAATATCCAATACTAGAAAAAACAGACGTTTCTCAGTGAAAGTGAAAAAAAAATCATATGACACATATGAAAAGAGTTGGTACTTCAAAAGAGGAGTTGAAAAATAGGGAACCCACCCTTCTCTGGAACAGAGATGCTGCTAGAAGGAACATAGAATGGAGATGTACAATTCATGGACTGATAAAACATAAGATGTGTTTTGTAAAGAAAAAAAGTCAGTCTTTTGATAATTTTTATCAAGGGAATAAAAATATAATAAAATAGTTAATTCTATGCTAATAAAACTGAAAACTGAAAAACATATACTAAAATTAATAGAAATAAATACAGGATGATTAATATATCAATATTTACATTTAGAAAGTGAAAACCAAGTACGAGAATGGGACAAAATATTTTTAACACCCATAACCAGCAAATAGGGCATATTAGGAATTCCTAACAAATCAAGAAAAATTATGTCAATGATATATAATGTATATGTATATGCCTGTGTAATAAATGTGTATATTTTATACAAACACTTGCCATATCTATATATATTACAAGAGACTTAAATAGAACTTTCACAAAAGAAGATAATAAATGCCCATTAAAAATTCAAAGTTTTCAATATTATTAGTAAACATACATACATATATGTACATATATATATGTATATATACATATAAATTATTTACATATATATAAATTAAACCAAAATGAAATGTTGCTACATACTTTCCAGAATGAATGTGAAAAGAATAGGTGCACACAAAGTGATGTGATGATATATATATATTATATATATATCCTTACAAAGAGCAAACAAGAGACAAGTGCAGGAAAGCTTATAGTAGCATCATTCATATTTGTCTCAAATTGAAAATTGCCTAAATGATGTCCATCATTAGAATAGAAATATAATTTTGATATAGTCATACAATCAAACAGTATACAGCTATGTGTTTAGCTAAAGTTAAACTCTCCCAGATTTCTGTACATTGATTTTATATCCTCCAACTTTGTTGAATTCACGTATAAGTCCTAGAAATTTTTTGGTAGTGTCTTTTGGGACTTCTTTCTATATCATACACAAAAATAAATTCATAATGGATGAAAGACTTAAATGTGAAACAGAAAACCATGAAAATCCTAGAGGAAAACACAGGCAGTGACCTTTTTGACATTGCAGTAGCAACTTCTTACTAGACATGTCTCAGGAGGCAAGGGAAACAAAAGCATAAGTGAACTTTTGGACCTCATCAAGATAAAAACTTCTGCACAGCAAAAGAAATAATCAACAAAACTAAAAGGCATTGTATGGAATGGAAGAATATATTTTCAAATGACACATCTAATAAAGGGTTAGTATCCAAAATCTATAAAGAACTTATCAAACTCAAGACCCAAAAAACAAATAATCCATTTTTAGAAATGGACAGAAGGCGTAAACACACCTTTTTTCAAAGAAGGCATCCAGATGGTCAACAGACACATGGAAAGATGCTCAACATCAATCATCATCAGGGAAATACAAATCAAAGCCATGCTGAGATACCACCTTACACCTATCAGAATGACTAAAATTAACAACCCAGGAGACATTGGATATTGGTGAAGATGAGGAGAAAGGGGAAAACTCTTATACTGGTGGAGGGAAGGCAAATGGTGCAGCCACTGTGGAGAACAGTATGGAGTTTCCTCAGAAAGTTAAACATAGAACTACCCTATGACCCAGCAATTGCACTACTAGATATTTACCCAAATGATACAAAAATACAGATTTGAAGGGGTGAATGCACCCTGATGTTTATAGCAACATTATCAACAATAGTCAAATTATGGAAAGAGCCCAAATGTCCATCAACTGATAAATGAATTAAGAAGTAGTGTATATATACACAATGGAATATTACTCAGCATTCAAAGAGAATGAAATCTTGGCATTTGGAAAGATGTGGACGGGACTAGTGTATTATGCTAAGTGAAATAACTCAGTCAGAGAAAGACAAATACCATATGATTTCACTCATATGTGAAATTTAAGAAACAAAACAGATGAATATAGGGGAAGAGAAAAAAAAAGAGGGAAGCAAACCATAAGAGACTCTTTGTTAACTATAGAGAACAAACTGAAGGTTGCTGGAGGGGAGGTAGGTGAGGGAATGTGCTAAATGGGTGATGGGTATTCAGGAAGGCACTTGTGATGAGCACTGGATGTTATATGTAAGTGATGAATCATTAAAGTCTACTCCTGAAAGCAATGTTATATGTTAACTAGATTTACTTAAAAAATTTAAAACATTAAAAAAACTCTCACAAATATAACATGAATAAAAAAAGGATAAACATAACAAAGAACATACTATAAAATTTCATT
Source organism: Cryptoprocta ferox (assembly GCA_028646485.1). Lineage (NCBI taxonomy): Eukaryota > Metazoa > Chordata > Mammalia > Carnivora > Eupleridae > Cryptoprocta > Cryptoprocta ferox. The sequence continues at coordinate 87,585,658 of CM053577.1, read as the reverse complement.
CAGATGAAAATCAAATGAAGGAAAACAAAACTACTTTGTAAAAATTCAGGACAATCTTTACTTTGAGAGTTAGGTGTAGGAGACAGTTTCTTGGAAGGCATAAGAGGAGAGCTCCTGGGATGCTGACAGTATTTTATTTCTTTATGTTGTAGGGTATGTGGAATTTTACTTTGTGAGAAACTTATATCCAAAAAATTAAATGCAGTTTTAAAATATAGTTAAAGGAGTTAAAATGTAATAGCTGCATTTCAAAATACTTAAAGCCATGCACAAACTCAAAAGGGACATAAGTGGTTAAAAATTAACTTGTATTATATGTGACAGGAAGATGTTCTTCCCTGTTTCTAGGAGTTTGCTTGTGTCATCAGTAATCAAATGTTAGCCAAGCTCAGAATCACCTGAGGGATAGTTAAAACCGATTGCTGGCCCTTGTTTCCAAAGCTTGAGATTCAGTGGGTCTGCTTTTGGTTCCAAAAATTGTGGATTTTCATTTCCAACAAGTTCCCAGGTGATGCTGATGCTATTGATGCTGGATAACATGTTATAAACCACTGACTTTTGCTATTCTCTTCGCAATATACTTTCCTCCATCCTATAGTCACCTGACTGAGTCACCGTTATAGTCATTCCAGCCCCAGCCCCAGCCAAGCCACACATAGGAAGTATTCTTTTTCTCCAACCACAATCACTACATTTAGAAGACACTCTCCATTAATACCTTTCTTAGAAACTTATCTATATATTTTCTCTCTTTGTCTAGGTTTCTATTTTCTCCACTTTGTGGCATACTTAGGGTTTATTTTATTCCCTAGAATTTTTGTTTTAGGTCTGTTGAATAAACAAATCACATAGATTTCTTAATTTTATACATGGTTTCATTTTTTTTCCTTTAGACTCATATGCTTCATGTCTTTAGTCTCCCTATTTCAAAGCTAAATTTAACCTCAGATTTCTTAGGACCCCCTTCTTCTATGTTCCTAATGTGTAATCACTTTAAAATGAAACTTACATCCTTCAGCTGTCAGCCAAAGACTTCAAAGGCTTTCCTATAACATTTTTACTTTTCTCTTTCCTGGCGGACTGTACCATTCCTTTCATTAACTTGCCAGAAAATTAATCCACTGTCCTCATTTCATTATGCCATCTCAGCAATTTTATTTCTATTCTTCTTCTCTCCTTTCCTGATCTAACTTTGCTATTAAGAGTTTTCTTATGGTCTGTGAGTTATGTTGTTATTTTCTTCATCCTAGTTTTACTTTTCACAAAAACACGTTCACAGAAAATAACCATTTCTCCTATGTTCTTCACCCTCTGCTTTTAGAAACAATACTTTCCTTGCCATGTTCTTTTTCTTTCTGGGCCACCAAAACTTGTTTTAGTATGCAAGATTAAATAAATCGATGTTGCAGTGCCTGAGTTGTTCAGCTGGTTAAGTGCCCGACTCTTGGTTTTGGCTTAGGTCATGATCTTATGGTTTGTGGAATGGAGCCCCACATCGGGCTCTATGCTGCAGGGGACTGCTTGGTATTCTCTCTCTTTTTCCCTCTCTGCCCCTCCCCTGCTTGCAGCCTCTCTCTCTCAATAAATAAATAAGTAAACAAAAAATAAAGAAATGAGTGCTGTCTACTTCTTGTGCTTGAAAAATATTGTTTTCTATGTTTAGTAAAAAGTCTGTTTTACCTTTTGTCAAATCCATCTCTTTCTATTAATCAAGAAACAATTACATTTTTTAGAAGCTAAGTTTTGGGGACATAAACCTTAGGTGTATGAATGCTTTGGAAATTTGTTTCACAAAAATATTCAAATACTCTAGTATTCAGATGATGTGTTAAATATTAAGTTGGGAGTATATAGGTAATAGATCTCATACCTCTGTCTGAAGATGGTAGAAATATTATATTTTAAACTCCTGTCACACCTAGAAGCTATTATTAATAAGGGACAGGAAAACTTTCATTGCCTTTCCAACTTTACACGCATATAAACTATTACTCTACACTTTCTGCTCAAATGAAATTCATCCCAAGAAGGTAAACCATAGATAAAGTTAGAGATTGTTGTTATTCCTTGATGTCTCTATGTCTGAGAATATTATTTCAGATATTTTAACCAATAAAAGTTGAATAACTAATCTGACTAAAGGTGTAATTCAGTTACAAAGCTCTCCTTTGAACAACTGCCATAGTCAGTTGCACAGCTTTTAGTTGTATAAATATATTTTTGATTACAAAGGTAATGTTGTAAACTACGGATTGTTATTCTTTCAAAAGTGTAGGAAAACATTTATTTTGTACATGAATAATGACTGGAAAAGTTACATTTTAAGAACCTTGAATTACTAGGTTTATATATGTTCTCTGAAATCAGTGAGGACAACATGCATACTAAGTTTTAAATAAACTTAGTAAATGTACCTAAGTGAAACAACTAACTTTTTAAAATATGGTTTCTGGATCAGAATTGTATCCTCTATAGATCTTTGTTTTATCTTTGGGGAGCACATTAAAATGATACCAGTAATTCACTCATGATTAAGGGATGCCAAAAATCAATAAAAGCATGAAAGCAAAAAGACTAAGTAGGTAATTTAATTGTTTTTGTTTTTCTATAATTGCTGGGGAGAATTTTTCTACTTATAACAGATTACCTTCACTATGAATCCAATTTTTTAGCAGTAGAAAAGATTTCTAAGGGTTAAAACCAAATTTTATTTGTTTTGGTTTCTCCACATGTGACTTTCCTTCTTCTGTAAGAAATCTGAACAATGAACAGAGGCTAAGAGACTTTTACTTATCATACAATTCTGGATTTGATGTGCAAATGTTTATAATTCATGGGTAGTGACCACGTTTTTAATGCATTTTCAGTCTTCACCAAAGTCTGTTCATGGATATGTTTGGTCATCTTAGCAGGTACTGGAGCACTTGGTGGTTTTACGACCATACATTTTCTTTCTGGAATATTGATGGCAGAGATTTAAGATGTTTTGTGGTTTTATTTACCCATAAAACTCAAATGCATGTAAACAAACTGGAAATTATAGTGCAAAGATTTATTAACAAATCAAACAGAAGTTTATTTTACTTTTATTATTATTACCATTTTAACTATTTCCTCTTTACATTAAAATAAACTGCCATTTCTTCGGCTGGTTATTAGATTAAATACAGAAGTGACCTTGTATTTAGTAGCCATGCTGTATGGAAGTAAATAAATAGTTACATGAATTACAATTTAAAAAATATTAAAATAGCTTAGAAAAAATGAGATCAACACACTCTAGATCACAGACAATGTGGTAAAATGCCTGTTGGAACTGAGAAGATTAATTTTCTTCACTCACATTCATTTGAGTACATTAACCTCCACTTTCATCCTTTTTTTTTTTAAGCGGTAAATATCCTAATAGTCTTGAGTTGATATCTCATTGTGGTTTGGTTTGCATTTCCCTCATGAATAATAATTTTGAGCACTTTTTTGTATATATATTGTTCATTTGTATATCTTTTTTAGGGGAAAAATGCCTATTCAGTTTCTCTGTTCATTTTTTTGTTGAATGATTTGATTTTTGTGTTATTGAGTTACAGGAGTTCCTTTTATATTTTTAGAATATTAACCCCATATCACACATACTGTTTGAAAATATTTTCTCCCTTTCCACTGGTTGTATTTTCATTCTGTTAAATGTTTCCCTTTCTCTGTAGAAACTTTTTAGTTTAAGGCAATCCACTTATTTATTTTTGCTTTGTTGTGTTCACTTTTTAAATGATCTTGTTTCTGTCTCTCTTTCAAATCTTATTTTATGAAAGTTAATTGTGAGGAGCAAAGATAGAACTAAATTGGATTGTTAGACATTTCCTTTCACTGTATATTCTTATATAGTAATTCTGTTTTATAATCATATGCAAGAAATTTAGAATGTATAGTATAGTGCAATAATTTTGTTTTAGGGGTTTAAACATAAGTTAATACCTTTGTATTATTTATATGTGTTAAAAATGTGTTTCATTTTGTGATTTTGTTTAAATTTTATGGTGTTTTAATTGTTAAATATTATTATTAACAGAGTCAAATATTTTGATATTTTTTCTAGTTTTAACATTTTGAATGTGTATATTATTTGTATGTATGTGTTTGTGTGTGAGTTTAAAAAAAATCTTCCCCGGAGTGAAGTCACAATCTTCTACTATATTTTCTAATAAGTATTCTAAAGATTGACTTTCTTTTTTTTAAATTAGTGTAGGAATAACTCTTCTCCTAGTTGTGCCTTCAAAGTTAGTCTGGATATCTGTAAGGGCATGTCAGCCCAAGGTTTTGTTTAGTATCATCACAGCCAGACTTTGGTCTACCGATCAAATTTTGCAGTCAATTTATCAAATTTCTTAGTAAATCCTTTTGGGATATTGATTGACACTACACTGAAATTATAGATCAGATTGAAAATTAATCAGCATAGATAGTATTCTTGTCCATGAACATGCTATTTATCCTGTATATTTGGGCATGTTTATTTTTTTAATTTTTAATATTTATTTTTTTGAGAAAGAAAGACTGAGTGTGAGCTGGGAGGGACAGAGAGGGAGGGAAACACAGACTCTGAAGCAGGTTCCAGGCTCTGAGCTGTCAGCACTTAACCCATAGTGGGTCTTGAACCCACAAACCATGTGAATCCATGAACTGCAAGATCATGACCTGAACTGAAGTCGTACGCTTAACTGACTGAGCCACCCAGGCACCCTAGGCATGTTTAAATGTAAATGTAGATATGCCTTTCATAATCTCATGTTGGATTTGTTCCATAGTTCATATATGTTTTTATTCATATTATAAAATACTTCTCTTAAAGCTTGTTCTGTCAACCCATCATTGCTGTATAGACTGGCTATTATATAATACGATTATATTAATTTCCCTTTCTAGACTCTCTTATAGATTAAATTATTTTATCTAATTTGTTCTTAGATTCATTTGAATTTTTATGTAAAAATATTCCTTTTGAATTTCATATATTTCTTCTGGGATCTTTTCTTCTTGAGTATATATAATGGAAGTTCTTACTTAAAAGTGGTATGATCATTTTTTGTTTTGTGTGTGTGTGTGTGTATATGTTTTGCTTTTCTTATAATCTCTCCTTCTCTTTGCTATTCACCTCTTTTGTGTGTGAAAAATAGATTTCTGTGTGAATATATTTCTATGTAATTAGCAATTTTCTCTCAGCACACTTAGTCTTATTCCACAGTGTTCTAGCTTTCATTGTCACAGTTGAACTATCAGCTGTTATTCTAATTTCTTTATAGGTTTGCTGTTATTTCCACACCTATTTCTTTCTCTTATTTTTGAATTGCTTCTTATGAACTTGAAAAAGATACTGGTATCTTGATCAGACTTGCATATAGTCTAGCTGTGTCATTCATTTTTGATCTTGGTTAAATTTTTTAATGGGAATAACAAATAAAACTAATATTAAACTTCCTATATTAAGAGGAATATCACAGGTATTTTCATTTATTTGTCATTTATATACATAACAGTTTATATGCATACCATGAGAAAGTTAAATAACTTTAGTAAGTAAAAACTTCTAACTCTGATCTATTTATTCTATTTATTTACCTTATTTACCTGTAAGGGAGTAATACGAATGAAAAGCAATCATACTTTTTCCATATCCCTTCCTTTTCATACATCAACATTATATTTTTCTTTTAGAAACACTGCTAAATGTATAATTATGTCTCCTCAGCTGTCTCTCCAAATTCTAGATATTTCATTGTTTTTAAGGTATATAGAATTTAAGAACTGAAATTCCATTAAACTAAGAATGGAAAATATATCAATCACGAGTTTGGTGAGAATTACAACAAAGCAATAAAAATGTATTTTAACTAGGCTTGTTGAGGTGATCGTTTCACAATATGCACATACATTGAGTCATTATGCTGTATACTTGAAACTAATACAATGTTGCATGTCAATTATATCTCAAATAGGTACTAAACAAACAAACAAAAATAGTTTAATTTTAGAAGTTTTCTATGGACCTCTTAGCAGAAAAAATAAATAAGGTTTTCCCACTACAAATTTACATATCAATCCAGTGGCAAGATAAAGAATTGTCTAAAGAAATGTGGCAAGTCTAAAGAAATTTAGACTCATCTAAATTCAGAAATTTCCATAAATGCAATGCACTTAAATAGTCCTAAGTTTCCTTGCTAGCATTTCCAATTTCCAGAAGTTAGAGAGACTTGTAATCTGAAATTATTTCTGAACAAGAATGGACAAAATGTTAGGCAATGTGGTAAGCCCAGGATAAAGAAACTTGAAGTATTGCTCAGAATATTAGACTAAAACCAAAATGATAAAATATAACCAAACACTGAATGCAAATTCATAGACTTTAGGTTAAATATTCTATATAAGGGAATGGATGAAACAAATATGGGTTGACAATAGTTTTTATGATAAGCCCAAGGAGAATTTAGTAGAAGAGAAGTGCAATATAATTAAATTTTTTGATACAAGTACCAAAACTACAGTAGCAGCTACTAAGTACCAAAACTACAGTAGCAGCTACTAAGTTTACACCTTACTGTTTCCCTAGCTGAAAATGTTATTATATACACAATTTCCCCCAGATTCTTCTTAGAAACAAAATTTTCCTTGGGCAAATATGTTGCTTAACAAGTTGCTTCTTGTAGACAGTTCTCCTAGTGTATGGATATCAGCATGAGCCAAGGTGATAATGAGGGGAATAAAAATGGTCAGTTAAAACTATTTTTTCCCTGCTAGAATAGACAAGAAAAAGATGAAAGAAAGGAGATGGAATCAATTTGAAGGTGGAAGAATCCAGGGAAGGATTCTTAGAGAGGCCACTGTAAAGTCTAAGGAAGTGAAGTGAATGAAGGTCTCTCAAAAACAGAGGCAGTTATACTCAATTAAAAGCTATTAGCATTAATGTTCTGTAAACTTTTTGTACACATTTTCAAATCTGTAACAATTCTTCACTCAGAAATGTATGTTTCATACTGAGAACCTTGTTGCATTTGATTTTTTAAGTCCATATGTTAAAGTGTGGGTACTTGACTCTATTGTTTTGTTTTTTTAAATAGATGCCATGCCCAGCATGGAGCCCAACACGGGGCTTGAACTCACAACCCTGACTGAGCCACCCAGGCACCCCAACTCTGATCCTGACAGGGAAGAAACGTTGACCCAAATAAGATCATATAAACATAATTTCAGCAATAATCTAACATATTGTTGGAACTGTCCAAACTCATGAAGCAGAAAAGGCATGTTTAAGCTAATCTTGCCCACATCCCATAAAGCCCTACAACAACCAGGTTATGCTATGCAGCAAAAATGTGGTAACTATTTTCCAAATACATTTTTATTTGATCCTTATGAAAACTCTATAAGGAAAAACAATATTTATCTCCATTCTACAATTGGAAAGCCTGATGGTCAGATTATGTATATTCCTAAAGGTAACAAGGCAAGTAATGCAGAACTCTGGTATAAAACCAATGTCTGTCTGCTCCAAGGACCTTATACTTAACCACTATGAAAAGATATTTTGATAGTAATTTTTAGTTGAACATATGAATATTATCAAGATTAAAGCTCATAACATTTTGTTTGAAAGATTAAACATTAAAATATAGTATACTCAGAATTCTAAAATTTTAGAAAATCATATAATGAATATTAAGAAAACTTAAGGGACCAGAAATTTTTAACATTGAAAGTAAAAGATTAAGGAGCACGGGATCCTGGCAAGATGGCTGAGAAGTAGGGAGCTCTATACGTTTTGCCTGCCCGCGTCTATCAATCTAAGAGGGACTGAAGCCACAATACTCTGATCCGCATGAGTCTGGGAGGAAAAGAGACTAAGTCCATTAAGAAGACAGCCTCATAGGTGCGTAAGTGCAAAGTGGGGAAGATAAAAATGGGCTTGGACCTGGAGGCTCAGAGGTGGGGGAGCCCCCTCCACGGAGAGCCGTGGAGAGCCGTGGAGAGCCGTGGAGAGACAAGGGGAAGAGAAAGAGAGGCTGAAAAAGCTCATAGAGCTCTCTCTAGAGAAGAGAAAAACCTCGACCCAGGACGGAGAGGGATCCTTTCATATCATCTATAGCCACAGGGCGCGGGGAGAGAAATCCTTTCCCTCTAGCTGAGGTGCTTTCCTTGGGCTCAGAGCCCTGAGCCCAGGCAGCGCCAGGAGAAACTGCTCCCCTACTCCGCTATTAGATCCCAAGCTAGGAAGCCGCTCACCTGCAGGAGTACATCTCATCTCAGGCAGTATCATTAAAATGAGTGGACTAGGATCTGGAAACAAGGCAGGGCATGGAAAATACAACTTGGCCTGCCCACGGCACAGGGAGATTGGACCCAAAAGAGTGGGTTGCAATGCCTGGTTCGAGAAGGGACTGGGGCGCCTCCATTCTTCTCCCCACAACCTCCAAGGTGGGGCCTCGGGGAACAGCCCACGGGACCCTCAGTGGAGGCAAGACCTGTCTACACCAAACCATGCCCAACCGCTTTGGAGAGCTGCTTTTTTTTTTTTTTTTTTTTTCAGAGCAGGG
>CM053577.1:87461316-87576576 GCA_028646485.1 Cryptoprocta ferox | reverse complement strand
TGAAAACAAACTGAGGGCTGAAGGGGGAGGGGGAAAAGGGAAGGGGAGTGATGGGCATGGAGGAGGGCAATTGTGGGGATGAGTACTGTGTATTTTATGGAAACCAACTTGACAATAAACTATAAAAAATAGGAGCACACTATAAATAATTTTAAAGAATAAAAATAGATATGTGAGAAATGTAATTATTCTATTTAATTACTGAGGTAGAGCGAGATTTAATTGTTTGGATAGACCAATATTAGACTCAACATAAAATAGAGTTAACAATTAGGAAAAGAGACTACATTAAAGTGTGGTAGTATCCTGTTCAAAGCTGGATGTAAACCACTCATGATTAACTCACCATCTATGATAGACGTTACAGAAAATATTCATTCAGTTGTCGAACAATTTTAAAAGTGTGGAACTACAATATGTGATTTATTATATTCATGGTATTACTTATAAAATAATAGTGAATGAAAACAGAAGGTTCAGAGTTACATATTTCCATTTAGATATGTTTTCATTTAGGTAGACTGTATCAAGAACAAGATAGTTAATTAACATAAAATATGCCTAATCCATTTTATAATCAGGAAATAAAGTGATTTTTATTTAATTAGTAATAAAACACAAATTAAAAGAGTAAGATATGTGTATCAAATGAGAATTTATACTCAGGTTAGCAAATTTATTTAAATTTTTGTAATGACATTATCCACTGTTGATAAAGATGGTGTATAATGACCTCTTTTATATATCAACAGTAGAATTATAAATTTGCCTGCCAGGGTGCCTGGGTGGCTCAGCAGGTTAAGCATCTGACTTGGGCTCAGGTCATGATCTAATGGTTCATGAGTTTGAGCCCTGTGTCGGGCTCTGTGCTGACCTCTCAGAGCCTGGAGCCTGCTTCAGATTCTGTCTTCCTCTCTCTCTGCCCCTCCCCCACTCACACTCTATCTCTCTCTCAAAAATAATTAAACATTAAAAATTTTTTTTAAAAATTTGCCTGCCAAGCCTTGAAGGAAAATTCTCAGTATGCATATTTTCAAGAATCTTAAAAATACATATACTTTTGAGGCAGTAATTTTATGTCTAAGAATTTATTCTAAATTTTACTCGAAAAATAGTGATATATCGAAAGATTTATATTTATATTATAGTGTTATTTATAATAGCAAAAATTTAAAAATAAACTTGCAAATAAAAGGTTAAATAAGTACATTGACATTATAGAACACTTAGTAGCTATTAAATTTAATAAGTACATCAAAAACTTCCATAGTGTTTATTATGTGTCAGCCACTGCCACACATTTTTACATATATTAATTCATTTAGACCTCATATCATTTCTATAAATTAGTCATTGTCATTACATTCATTTTTTTTTAGAAACACTGAGATTAAGTAATCAACAAAGGTCATAGTTAGAGCTGGAATTTATGCCAAATCTATGGTTCTTTCTCACTATCCTCCCTCTAAAACTAAGAAGAGAAAAGATAGTGAACTGACTAACTGATAAACCCACCTATGCCTCCAAGTCTTCAATAAAGTGAAAAAAATTATATACAATGTAGAAAATCCTGCAACATTATTGAGAACCTGGAATCACCAAATAATCTTTTAAATATAATGCAAGTTGGATCAACTTGTAGAGATATCAAAATCTGTCAAGTGAATGAAAGAGACACCTTGCTTCATTGCTAATAAATCCTCCTCCTGAGCCTGCAAGATAGAATTGTGGGCTGTAAATAAATGATGTTCCAGCACAAGACTTCTGGCAACAAATTAACTGGAAGAGAAATTACTTGGGGCAGGAACATGGTGTGTGACCAGAACATACTACTTGGAATTCCCTTTTAATAGCCAGTGGAGTTCCACAGCATTGAAAAGCAGCTTATCCTGCCAGCCTCCACGATTCTTCTGTTAGATATACAATTTAATAAACAAACAAACAAACCCAGTGAGACAGGGCTACTTGTTGCATTTTTAAGCCATCATGGAAGTGAAACTGTGGATACCCAGAGAAAGCTAAATACTGAAATCTGATCCCTACCATAGTGGTTCTACTGTCCATAAAGAGAAGTAGCAAGTAATAAAATATCCTTCCAGGATGCTCACTTCTGTGGTCCAGACTCATTCATCAATCTTTTAATTTACTTTGGTATCAACAATACTCCAACTGACAACCTAAGAAGATGGCACAGGAATTGGAATAGATAATAAGGCAAACTAAAGAGAAAATTCTGCATTGTACATGGAGTAATACCAGGGAAAATTTTTTTTCTTACTTAGAATGAATTCACAGAAAATAAAAATAATTTGAAGCTAGCAAAAATATCCTGGAAAATAAATGAAGAAAATAATACTTGGTAGGCAGGGAAAGGACATTTTTAACTATTGTAATTACAACATTAGTTAATATTTTATAGTAACACTTTGTGTTTACTATGCTAGGCAGAGTCATACTAGCTTTCCAGCTTTATAGTGGTCCCATTATAGATGAGAAAAAGGGAGCACAGGGATTTTGAGTAATTTGCTTAAATTGACAAGCTATAAATGGTAAAATGCTGTGTCAGAACCAAGGATCCATCTCTGTGTCCTGTATTTAACCAGAGGTCATATTACTTTTGTCTTGAACCTCCCTCAAGTTACTGTCTTAACTTGTATTCTTCAGTCAAATTTCTTGATATAATTTTTTACAACCACTGCTGCAAAACTGGCTCCCCCCTCCCCCCAACATTTCAGGTTGTGGATAAGATCACTAACAATCATCCTGCAGAATCCAATGAACGCGTTCAGTGTTTTTGTTAACTGACATGCTGGCAGAGCAGTGATTAAGGTGTGGATTATTCCCTACTTAAAAAAAAAAAATGTGGACCCTTAATATGAGATGTAATTTAAAACACTTACTTTAAGTGTACTATTTTAAAATTGTAATTGTACAGTTCAGTATTATTAACTATAGGTACTATGTTTTACAGGAGGTCACCAGAACCTATACTCCCTGCATAAGTGAAAATGTATAACCTTTGGGGAAAAATAACCCTCTCCATTTCCCTCTCCCTCCTGTCTTTGGAAACTACCATTGTACATTCTGTTTCTATGAGTTTGACTATTTTAGATGCTTCATATAAGTGGATTCAATTCATGCAGTACTTGTCATTCTGTGACTGGTTCCTTTTACTTGGTACAGTGTCCTCCAGGTCCATCCATCTTGCTGTATATGGCAGGATTTCCTTCTTCTTAAAGGCTGAATGATATACCATTGTACGTATTTATCACATTTTCTTTAGCCCTTATCCATCAATCCATGTATGTTGTTTCCATATTTAGCTATTGTGAATAATTATGCAATAAATATTGGAGTGAAAGTATTCTCTTTGTGATCCTGATCTTAATTCTTTTGAATATATATAGTGAGAAGTGGGTGTACTTGATCATATGTTAGTTTAACTTTTAATTTTTTGGAACCATAATAGCTGCACCGTTTTACATTGTCATCAACAGTGTCCACGGGTTCTAATGTCATCAAATCATCTCCAATGTTTGTTATTTTCTGTTCCTTTGAAAATAGCCATCGTAACAAGTGTGACAAGGTATCTCATTGTTTTCATCTGCATTTCCCTGATGATTAGTGACATGGAGCACATTTTCATATACCTGGTGGTCATATGTATGTCTGCTTTGGAAAAATACCTGCTTATTTTTAAATTAGAATGATGATGATAATTATTAAACTCATCATCATCATCATCATCATCATCATAATTAGCAGCTTTGGAGATATATGAGTTCCTTATATATTTTGGATATAAACACCTTATCAGATGTAGAGTTTGCAAATATATTCTATTATGTAGGGTTTTTTTTTTTAAATTTTATTGATTCCTTTTCTGTGCAGATGTTTTTAGTTTGATATATTTCTACTTGTTGATTTTTGGTTTTGTTGCCTGTGTCTTTTTGGTGCCATATCCAAGAAATATTTGCCAAGACAAATGTCAGGAAGGTTTCTCCTCCCCCCCCCCATTTTTATATTTTCTGGTTTATGTTTAAATCTTACAATTCAGCATTGAATTGATTTTTGTGTATGGTATAACACAAGGGTCCAATTTCAATGTTTTGAATGTGGAAATCCAGTTTTTCTAACATTCTTTATTGAAGAAACTATGCTTTCTCCATTGTATATTCTTGTTCCCCTGTTGAAGATCAGTTGACTATATATGGTGGGTTTATTTCTAGTCTCTCTATTCTTTTCACTTGCTGTCTGTCTTTAAGCCAGTATTATAGTTTTGATTACTGTAATTTTTTCATATATTTTGAAATCAGGATGGGTGATGCCTCCAGCTTTGTTCTTAAGATTTATTTGACAATTTAGGTTTTTTTTTTATAGTTCCTTAAGCATTCAGGCTATTTTCTACATCTCTAACAAGTATTGTGATTTTTATAGGTATAGCACTAAATCTGTAGATTGCTTTGGGTAGTAGGGACATTTTAACAATATTAAATCTTCCAATACATTAATATAGAATGTCTTTTCATTTTTCTGCCTTCTTTAAGTTCTTTTATCAGTGTGTTATAGTTTTCAGGATAGATATCTTTCACCTCCTGTTTAAGTTTATTCTTAAGTATTTTATTCTTTTTTATGTTAGTGTGAACAGGATTGTTTCTCTAAATTCTTTTTCCAATAGCTCATTGTTAGTGTACAGCAACTGATTTTTGCATATTGATTTTGTATTTTCCAGCTTTACTCTATTTGTTTATTAGTTCTGATACAGTTTTTAAATGGGGCCTCAGAGTTTTCTTCATAAAAGATCATGTTGTCTGCAAACAGAAACATATTTACTTCTTTTCCAGTTTGGATGCCTATTTATTTTTCTTTCCTAATTGCTCTGGCTAGGACTTCTAATACTATGTTGCATGTATGTGGTGAGAAGTAGTATTCTTGTCTTGCTCTTGATCTATGAAGGAAAGTTTTTGACTTTTCTTCATTGAGTATGATGTTAATTTGGGGCTTATTATATGTCCTTTATTATATTAAGAGACATTTATTTTATAGCTTATTTGTTGAAAATTTTTATCATGAAAGGCTATTGAATTCTATCAAAGTTTTTCTGCATCCAATGAGATAATAATGTGATTTTTATCCCTCACTCTACTTATACAGTTTATCATATTAATTGATTTCTGTTTGTCAAACAATGCTTGCTTCCAATGGATAAATCCCATTTGATCATGGTATTCCATGCTGTGGAATTTGGATGGCAAACATTTTTGCTGAGAAGTTTTGCATTTATGTTTATCAGATATGTTAACCTGTACTTTAATTAAGGTATCTGTCTGGCTTTGGTATGAGGATAACTCTGGCCTAATAAAATGAGTTTGGAAGTGTTCCTTCCTCTTCACGTTTTTGAAAGAGTTTAAGAAAGACTATATTAATTCTTAAAATTTTTGGTAGAATTCACCAGTGAAATCATGCGATCTTAAGATTTTCTTTGGAGATTTTTAATTACTGATGAAATCTATTTACTAGATATTAGTCTGTTTAAAATTTCTGTTTCTTCCTGATTTCTTCTCTTTCTTCCTTGTAGGTTGTAATTTTTTAACATAGTCATTCTTCCAAGGTTATCGAATCTGTTGACATATAACTGTTTATAGTAGTTTTCATGGATCCTTTTATGTTTTTGTGATATTATTTGCCATGCCTCCTCTTTCATTTCTGATTTTATTTTTTTATTCTTCTCTATTTTTTAGTTTAATGAATGATTTGTCAATTTTGTTTGTTTTTCAAAACAACCAACTCATTTTGATTTTTTCTATGATTTTAAATTCTCAATTCTATTTATTTATGCTCAAATATTTATTTTTTCCCTTCTTTTGCTAACTTATGGCTTACTTAGGTGGTTCATTTTCTGTTCAATATAGTTTAAAGTTAGGTAGTTTGAGATCTTTCTTCATTTTTGATAATGGTGTTTATTAATATAATCTTCACCTCTTAGTACTGTTTCTTATATATTCCATAAGTTTTGATCTATCATGTTTTTATTTTCATTTATGTCAAGATATTTTCTGATTTCTCTTTTGGGTTTTTCTTTGATATATTGGTTGGTTAGGAGTATGCTGCTTAATTTTCACAAATTTCTGAATTTTCCAATTCCTTCTGTTACTCATTTCTAGTTTCATTTCATTACGGACAGAAAACAGCTGATATGATTTCAATCTTCTTAAAACGTGTTTATTAAGTATGAGAAAAATGTATTATTGTTAAAGTATATAATATTGAAGAGAATAATGTATTAGTTTTTCATAACATATGAGAATAATGTATCATATGTTGAAGCAAATTTGGATCAGAATGTGTTCCTGATCACATACATGTTAAGAAATAAATTTTATTAGGTAATAAATATCTGGATCAAATTATCTCCAAATGCCAATTAGTGTTGTAATTAATAAAAATGAAGTATAAAGTCAAAGTAAACTTTGAAAAGTTGAGCTAGTAATTTCAGTAATAATGCCTATTGTAAACTTACACTTACAAATAAAATAACTACAAAACCAAATGCACTTCATCATTTTATAAACTTGATTAAATTTTCCAAGTTCATATATAAATCTTTCACAAGGATTACACTTGACAGTATTAAGACAGTATCTCATGGTGAGATGGTATTTTTTTTCTTTTTTGTAATTTTTTAAAGTTTTGGATGCAAAAAGTAAAAATTCTTCACCAAATGCCTTCTAGAAAATCAGAATCACACAAAACAAAACAAAACAACAATATCCAATAATTTTACACTCCTGATTTATAAAGGTAATATTAAAGAAATACTGCAGTATGTTCAGAGAAAGTATTTAGCCTGTCATAAGACAACATTAAAACACGTATTTCATAAAGAGATTTGTTTCCTAAAATTAATTATTGGTAGGATTAACACAAAGTTATTATGGGTCAGGTGCTCTTTAGGCATTGGAGACAGAATACTGCATAAAAGACATAAAAATTTATCCCTTCCTTGAACTTTCATTCTAATGGAAAAACACAGAAAACAAATAATTACAATACCTATTATTATTTTAATTGTTATAACAATGCACAGTAAGTTCTTGTCAAGTGTTATGAGGAAGACAAAGCAAAAGAGAGAATGGGGAGTGCTTGGGTGGGGACACAGAGTTCATTTTTAAATAATGTGGTTAGGAAATACTTCATTGTACAAAACAATAAAGTGGCAGTGTGATTGTAAGAGTAGGAGAAGGAGTTAGAGAGATTGCGCGATGAGGTCAGATATAGAAGGAGACCAGACCTTTAGGTCCTTGTCAGACATTTTTAGAGCTCCTGTTCTTCGTGATGTAGACAGCTTCTAAGGAGAAGGTTTGACAGACTGTTCCAATCTGGTTCACACTTAAACAGTATCATTTTTGCTGATGTTGGAGGTAGAAACAGAGGTAGAATGATTAAGTAGGACAACATGTCAGTAAACCAGGCTAAAGATGATAGCACTTAGATGGTAATGATAGAAGTAATAACATGTGGTTAGATTTCAATTACACTGTGTTGGTAGGAGCAATAGAATTTTCTGAAGGACTTAGTTTAGATGAAGAGAAGAGAGAAATTGAGGATAAATGCAAGTTGTTTGCCTTGATCAAATGGAAGAACAGACTGATAATAATAACTGTAGGGGTAGGAGAACAAATCAAAACTTTGGGGGCATGTTAAATTTAAGATGGTAATAGGCATTCAAGAAAATATATCAGGTTAACAATTTGATATAAAAGTTTAGAGTGTATGGGAAAAACTGCCTGGAAGTTAATATTGGAGCAGTTTCAGGTTATGGATTTTTTAAAAGGTATTAGCCTGGACAAGAAGATCAAAGGAATGAGAATAGAAAAGAGAAAAAAATTATAAAAGTTGTGTTTTGCCTTCCTCCTCCCTGGTGTCAAGAATTTTATGAGCTAGAAAGAACTAACAAAAGGGCACAAGGTTGGAGGAACTAGTGTGTAGCGTTCCGGAGTTCAAGTTAAGATGATGGTTCAAAAAGCAGAGAAGAATTGATGTTTTAACAGTCCCCAATCGTTCCAGAGTGTATTCTTTCATCTGCAAGACCAGGGATTGAAACATAATTCCAAAGGACTCTGAAGTAATTTTAAGTCCTAACATTTTATGGGAATCTTAAAGATACAAGATCCAAAAGAAACAGAATGATTTAACAAGATTATATTTTCATAGGATTCTTTTTAGTGCTATAAAATTGTGACAAAGAGAATGTTTGAGGTTGGAAAAATACTGGAAATAATTAAACCTTTCGCAAACTCATCATATTAGAGATGAGAGTAATAACATCCAGTCAGCTTCAGTGACTATGAAACATCTAAAAATTTGGGTCAGCCTACAGGCTCCTAGAGACAGGATTATTACATTTTTAAAGCCATAAAAAAAAGAAATATTTCAGGAGTTGTTAATGAGATGATGGCTTTATAAGGATATTTTCTAATGGAAACTAGTACCAGAGGGAACTTCATTATAACTTTAAAATTTTTAATATATGCTTACTGTCTACTTATATAGATCTGGAGTTTTGCTTCAATTTATTTCATTTACTTTTTATCCTTATTTTGGCCCATAAGAAAAAGTAATAAGTTGAAATGCCATGTTTTGTTTTGACAATGAGACCTGAATTTGAATATTCCACTTCCTCTACAAATCATTCTAGTAGTTTAGACAGTGACAACACAGACGGTTATTTCCTACTGCTTTAGGACATGTCTTCCTAAAAAGTGGACTTTTAACATATATCTAGAAGATCCCATCATCTTTCCCTATAAACCTGGCCCTTTGGAATGCATAGCATTCTGTGAAAATGAAAAAGGACCAAGTGGCTAGGGGATAATGAAGAATACTGAGTGGTGAGGGCCCTTGGGGGTTGAGCTTTGTTAAACATTGTGGGCCTAGTTGAGGAGACGGCAGGAAGCACCCTGACTGTCACATTATAAATTGAAGATGGAAAGGGAAATGTTTTTAATGTTTATTCATTTTTGAGAGAGAGAGAAAGAGACAGTGTGAGTGGAGGAGGGGGAGAAAGAGAGAGAGAGAGACAGAATCTGAAGCTGGCTCCAGGCTCTGAGCTGTCAGCACAGAGCCTGATGTGGAACTCGAACTCACAGACCAGGAGATCATGACCTGAGCTGAAGTCAGACCCTCACCGGACTAAGCCACCCAGGCACCCCAGAAAAGGAAAGATAGATAAATATTAACAAACAAACAAACAAACTATATATATATATATATATATATATATATATATATATATATGTTTATGTTACATATATATAACATTTTCCAAACATTGCATAAAATTTTAGATGAAGAAACAAATCTTTTTTTAATTTAAAAAGATATTTTTAATGTTTATTTACTTTTGAGAGACAGAGAGAGACAGAGCATGAGTGGAGGAGGGTCAGAGAGAGAGACACACACAGAATCTGAAGCAGACTCTAGGCTCTGAGCTGTCAGCACAGAGTCCAACATGGGGCTTGAACCCACAAACCACAAGATGGTGACCTGAGCCAAAGTCAGATGCCTAACCTATTGAGCCACTCAGGCACCCTAAAGAAACAAACCCTCTTAAAAATATATCACTTTTGAGAAGCTACACAGAGCCCTGAATCTCTCCCTTTCCTCTTCCCTTTGCTGGATGATACATACTCTTAGAAACACTGACATATGCTACTCTTTAACTCTGAAATACCCCCTTAAGATGAAAACTATACCACTATTTTAAGGCTTTATTTATATCCTTACTTCTCTGTGAATCTATTTATCTTATTCTAATCAAAATCTTTCTTTTTGTATTTTTATAACCCAGTTATCTCCACCATTCATGGCACGCTTAACATTTATTATACATATGATCTTGGGGGCTTCACGAAGGGCTAATATTCTGCAAGATCTGTATTTTGCATGTTGCTGGGTCAGTCACTTGAATAATGAATGAATGAATAAATTAACATAACATCTGAAACTGAAGTCATTACATTTTATGTTTAACAAATTTTCTCACCAATTTAAGAGAAGAATTGAAAGACAGATTCTTATATGAGTGTTTCATTAACTGGCTGAGTATAGAGCTATAAAACAAAAAATTAGCAACATTGTTGAAATGCTACTATATGATACAATGTAGCCCTCAAGCTATAGCAAATGAAAATATCAATGTAATCTTAATTATTTAGGAAAGTAAAAGGCTTTTCAACTTAACAATATCTATGTTAAAGTCAAAGATTGAAATGCTTTGCATTTTACTATTTGTAACTTCTAAGTTCTGTTTTCACTGCTTTCCTTTTTTTAAAATTTATTTATTTATTTTTGAGGAGGGGAAGGAGTGAAGAGATAGGGAGAGAGAGAATCCCAAGTAGGCTCCGTGCTGCTGAAGCAGAGACTGATATGGGGCTCTATCTCAAGACCTTGAGATCATGACCTGAGTTGAAATCAAGAGTTCGATGCTTAACTGACTGACCCACCCAGGAGCCTTTTCACCTCTTTCTTGATTGAGTTTTGCTTTACATATCTGAATAGAAAATTTATATCATTTAACAGGAGACATCCCTCATTGTAAGCTAAAAAATAAAGAAAAATTAAAATTAAATAATTATGTAAACATTTTTTATAGTCACTGAGAGAATGGAAAAAAATAGAAAGGGACTGACAAATTGAATTATTGATTCAGATGGGAAACTATATAGTATTTCTTACAACTGTGCGTAAATCTACAATTATCTCTAAATAAAAATATTATTAAATATTTTCACACTGAATACAGCATCTTATTTAAAAATGCATTATGAACAAGGACACAAGAGCCCAGCAGCAATGAAAGCTATTACTGAAATTGGCCACATTAGGAGACTAATGAAACAAGATCATAGAATCATCCCATTCAGTGCAAGAAAAAAAATGTTTAATAAATTCCACATACTATGAATAAAAAATGCCAGAACATTAAGAATGAAAGGGAAATTCCTAAACCTGATAATGTTTATTTACTAACAATGAATAATACACATCATTTTTAATGGTGAGGCATTACATTTTCTTTAAAAATCAAGAGAAGGAAAACTACAATCATGGCATCCATTCAATGGTGTACTAAAGGACTCAGCCAGAACAACATAATAAGAATAAAAAAGAGAGGAACAAATGCTGTTTTGATTGTCTATTCAGTACTTCCTAGCATTTTTCATCTCAGGGGATACAAAGAAATTGCTAAAAGAATCATATCAATATCTTGCTACAATTGTAACCCATTTGTGACACAACAGTGTTCCACTAAAAATGGTTGGGAAACTGTGTACTATATAGTAAACAAATGTAGTGAAAGGAAATCTTTTCGAAAAAAAATTCATCAACTTTGCTACATAAAATATCAATATGGAAAGGAGTTAAATTTCATATATACTTTTGATAAACCAAAAAAAGACTGGTTTAAGACATGTGTGGAGACAATTAGAAAATTTTTTTGCAAGACAAAAAATATTTTTTAAATAAATGTAGAAATAGGGTTGGATATAATATTTAATATTTTATTAAAAATTGCCCCAAAATTAATCTACATATTCAATGAATTTCTAATCAAAAGCCTACAATTTGGTACTCAAAGGCAGAATTGAGAATAGCTAAGGCAATGTTATATAAAGAAATGAGAAAGATGGGGGCATCTGGGAGGCTCAGTCTGTTAAGTATCTGACTTGAGCTCAGGTCATGATCTCAACGGTCTGTGAGTTCAAGCCCCAAGTTGGGCTCTGTGCTGACAGCTCAGAGCCTGGAGCCTGCTTCAGATTCTGTGTCTCCCTCTCTCTCTGACCCTTCCCCACTCACACTCTGTCTCTGTCTCAAAAATAAATAAACATTAAAAAAATTTTAAAGAAATGAGAAAGACAGATCTCATCAGATTACTAAAGTTATAAACCTTATTAATCTACATTAATTAAGAAAGTATTTTTGTGTAAGACTGTTTAAAAGATCAATGGTGGAATACAAAGCTCATTTATAAAGTGAAAACTTAATACTTGTGTTTCCTCTTTTTCTTTTCTTTATGTATACTGTATTAAAATATTTGAGTGATTTAACTCAACTTATAAAATCTTATTTTAATAACATAGTTTTAACAGAAAACTTATTTTAAAATCATTAATGTCCTGACAATTGCAGTTATGAATGTTTTGAGTCTCAGAAATTAATTATAGGGTTAAACAACACACAACTTAATGTATCAGAATGGTGATACAGGCTTTGAGTTGTTTTCGTGTTAGGACATTTCCAAATGCATGCATGTGCATTAATGCATAGATGATAGTTAAAGGATGTAAGAGGAATTACTATTATTTATTCACTATGTAGTTTTTACATGGAAATCAATTTCTTTGATCTTTATCACTAGAAATACAATGGAAGATTGAGGAAAAAAGAAACCATCATAAATTGGTTATCATATACTTAAAAATTTTATCCACAGAATAGTATATAACATTTACTGTAATTTAAGGATTAAACAACACTTCGTGTATGGTTTCATAAGAACTGTATAAGAGTGTATAGCTTGTTATACATGTCTAAGATAAAAACATATTCCTTTTTGTGGCAGAAATACTTAGTATGAGATTTACCCTCTTAACAAAATTGAAATGTACAATACAATGTTATTAACTGTAGTTACTATGTTTTACAGCAGTTCTCCAGAACGTATTCATCTTAAACAATTGAAACTTTATACTCTTTGAAAAATACCCCATTTCTCCCTCTCCCAACCACCATTCTTCTCTCTGCTTCTATGAGTTTTACTATTTTAGATACTTCATACAAGGGAATCGTGCAGTATATGTCCTTCTGTGAGTAGCTTATTTCACTTAGCAATGCCTCCAGGTTTATCCCTGTTATTGTATATGACAGGCTTTCTTTTCAAAGGCTGAACAATAAACACATCCATTGTAAGTGTTTATCACATTTTCTTCATCCACTTATCTATCAACCAATTTATGTTGTTTCCATATCTTGGTTATTGTGAATAATTATGATATGAACATGGGGGTAAAAATATCCTCTTTGGTATACTGATCTCAACTCTTTTGGATATATACTGAGGAGTGAGATTGCTGAATCATATGGTGGTTATATTTTTAATTTTTTGAAGAAAAATTGCTTTTCCATAGTGACTACACAGCTATATATTCCCAACAACAGTGTATAAGTGGGGAGGATTTCTCCTTGTTCTTAATTCTATAACTTAACATCTTCAATGTCTCCTTGATGTGAACATTAGATAAAACAGTCTCTGACATTATGCTTTCTCTTAATTTCAAGTTTGCCTTCTAATTTAAATATTGTTCTCTTGGGGGTACCATTCACTTTTTCTGATTCTTGTATATATATTCACAATTTTGAACCCAATCTTGACCAGCTCTCGTTTCTACATTTCAATCAAGTTAAATTCAACAAACATTCATAAACATAGTACTATAAGATTAGAATTGCTATAATGGGTCTACATCTAAAGTTGAAGAAAACACAAATAAGTGAATAGTTTATAGACACCAGAGAAATCCAAGAAGAAAATATGATATTGAGAGGGATAGGATCTCATCTAGTGGACGAGAAGTGGGGGGCGTTTCAGGCAGAAGGAACGGTATTGAAAAATAGCTGTAGAATTTTTAGAATAATGGTGAGTGGTTCAATGTGAATAAAGCACATAATTTCTTGTGAAATAAATCAAAAGAACGAATGAGTATGCATAAGCTTAAGAAAGGGTGAGACTACAATTATAGTGGTCTTTTACGCAGTTGTTCAACTGTGTATTTTAATCTATCCAGGTGGTTCCTGAATCCTCAGTGAAACATGGTACTTTTTAGATATTGGTTTCCAAGATGAAACAGCATTGAGACATGTTTTAGAGAATCAATACCATATCTCCTCTTTGACCGACCTTGGAGATTTACAATACATGCTAGTATGTTAACAACCTGGAAGTCCTTCAGTAAAAGAAGACTTTTGACTTTTATTTAATACATTTTCTAAACTTTTCAAGAAATGATAATTGCCCCCCTCTGGATTATTACCATTATATTAAGAAAAAATTCCAGGGAAAATAAAGGAAATATGATTTTTAGGATGTACACTCTTATGATGTTTAGATTTCCATCTCACATGTAGTTCCCTCTGATGAGCCTTTCCCACATTTCCAAAAATATCCTAGTCATGCTTATATATAAAACTAGAAACTGCTTGTATTCACATTATATACTTATATAGGAATATTCATAAGAAAGCTTTGACATTTTTTTGTATAGTACTGACATCATTTTATATTTCTTTGTATCATCAAGAAGACACACAACTGTCTAAGGAACATTTCTTGTTCATGTAAGTAGCCCCAATTATACAACAAAGTGTTTAAAATATCATAGGAACTAAATACATGCTTTTGAAGTAATGATAATTAACTCACTCACAACTTAATTTCTTAAGTTTTCTGAGACAAGAGGGAGTGAGAAATACATCCTTTGCTGATAACATTTTTGCCACATCCTATTTTTTATTCATATTTATTAGTGTTAATGTTCTATACTTACATAGCACAATGTTAACTTTTATTAGATTTATTCATTGTCCATTATTCCTCTTTAGCATTTAGATGCTTATATTTTATATCACCTTAAATATTTACATTTTTTCAAGAAACTTTTAACTTTTTACATTTCCATACTATATTTTGACACTAAATGTATTTATTAAGCATCTGTTCTATTTTAGAAAGTCCATGGACAGATTTTTCCAAGACTCTAAATTCTTATTTGAAAATATACAATGAAAGAACATTATTTTAGAAGTCAGGTATACCATGAGATGGAATTACAAAACCTTTCCAGGGTTTACAAAAATGAACTAAAGTAATTTAGCCCTTCAACTGTTCTATGTACTGGCAGACAATCGCAGATCAAAACTGTATAAATTCTGGTATGCCCTACATATTTTGGAAGATTACATTGCTATAATTATAATGCGTAATATCCTGAGGAACACTGTTTCTTTCCCTTAACACCATTTAAATGTGGTGTCTCTGAAATAAGGTAAGTAAACAAAATCGACATAAAAATAGAACCATAAAACTGGAAGAAACTAAATATACATCTAGCCCAAATTATCTTTTGTTTGGAGAGAGAAGGGCACTGAGACCCATGGAAATGAATTGATCTTGATAAGAACTTTCAGAAACACTCTTTCCAGAATCTGCTCAGGCATAGCCAGGAATGGCACAGCCAGGCCAAGACAAAAGTCATAAATGAAGCTATTAAATTTGTTTGCTTGGAGAACTAACCATAATTTCCTCAGAGAGTCTCTTACTGAGCTCATTTTCTGTTATGTGACACAATTCACTTTCAAATACTACTCCTTTGTAACTGAATACCTAGTTTCTTTTCTTTATAATCTCAGTAAGAATTTTAAAAAATAGTGTTTTTTATTTATTTTTGAGAAAGAGAGACACAGCATGAGCACGGGAGGGTCAGAGACAGAGGGAGATGCAAAATGCAAAGCAGGCTCCAGAGCCTAAGGCAGGGCCCAAACTCACGAACCTCAAACCTCGAACCTTGCGATCATGACTTGAGCTGAAGTCAGACACTTAACTGACTGAGACACCCAAGCACCCCTCAGTAAGAATTTTTAATTACTTTAGTTTATTTTTGCTTGCTTTATGGCATGGAGATTGCTATCTCATGAGACTGAGAGCTCTGTTAATACAAGGCTCCTAACTCTCTTTGTTCTCCACTATACCACTGCTACTAGTGTCTGGAACAAACATGATAGGAATTCAATAAATATTAATTAAATGAATGAATGGATGAATGAGTATGTCTATACAGTCAGTGCTAATTTGATATTTCTTAGTGTTTATAATTAAAATATAATTAAAACAGATATAAACTTTTTTTTTCTTAAAACCACTGACAGCACTGTGTTTTCTCCTTAATCCTACAAGACTATAACTTGTTCAATCATTAGAGTCCCTTGTTTATAGGACCTCTTAGCTCAGCGTTTCTCAGACTGACTCATGAAATACCTGATGCTCTACTCTATATCTAGCTACATCTTACTATAGATAGGTTGCTCAGACCTATTTCAGACCTATTAATTCAGGTTAGCAAGATTCAATTATACAGGCTAATTTCTAGATTTTGAAAAAAAAATTCTTATGTAATTAGAAGTTTAAAAATCTGGGTTTTTAAAATTTACCTATGGTAGAACAATTTTTGACTTCATGCTGATATAAATTACTCTTTTCATTAATTCTGAAAATGAATATAAGAATACTTATGTTCCCTTACTATTAAGAATATTAATCAAATGCATTGTACTAAACCAATGCAGTCTATTTGTTTAATAAATACATACGTTAAATGATGAAATGTGAAGTTAGCTTCAAGTTAATTCCTGGAACATTTTCCTTGTATTATAGGATAAGAAGATATTTTTCATGATTAATCTAAGCTGGAGAGAATAAATAACAAGAGTAATAATAGACTTTAATAATGGTTCAATAGTTAAAATTAAAAGTAAGGGTTCCTATGTGTGGGTCTAAAATTTTTATTAAAAAGCCACTAATTCTATGCAAATTACTATGCAATTAAAAAAATTGCTGGCAAGTCCTTTTCTTTAGACATACATACTCTCATTGTATAATAGAGTCACTATTCTTCAGATTGTTCTCCATATATTAATTTTTATTAATTTCAGATCCTACTTTTTAAAAATAGTTTGTTCTTTTTTTAAGAGAGATCACGAGAAAGGGAGAAGCAGAGAGAGAGAGAGAACCCCAACAGGCTCCATGCTGTCAGCACAGAGGCTGGCACAGGGCTCAGTATAATGACTGTGAGCTCAGGACCTGAGCTGAAATCAAGAGTGGGATGTTTAACAGACTGAGCTACCCAGGTGCTCCATATCTTACTTTATAAAAAAATTAACTTTTATTAAGTTTTGAGAGACAGATAGAGACAGAGCATGAAGAGGGGGAGGGGCAGAGAGGGAGACACAGAATCTGAAGCAGATTTCAAGCTCTGAGCTGACAGCATGGAGGGGCTGGAACTCATGAAAAGTGAGATCATGACCTGAGTCAGAGTTGGATGCTTAACTGACTGAGCCACCCAGGTGCCCCCCCATTATCTTACTTTTAACGTTTATCTTGGATAATTATTTCTACAATAAATGTTCACTTTGTGGATTTAAAATGTAGTATCTACTTTTTTTTAAATACTTATTTAGAGAGAAAGAGAGCATGCATGTAAATGCAGGGGAGCAGTAGACAGAGGAGAGAGAGAATCTCAAGCAGGCTCCACGCCCAGTGCAGATCCCAACTTGGGGCTTGATCCCAGACCATGAGAGTACAACCGCGAGATCACAACCTGAGACAATATCAAGTTGGACACTTAACCGACTGAGCCACCCAGGAGCCCCTGAAATATAGTATCTACTTTTCATTTTAAACAGGTAGGGAATGGATTTCAGAACCAAGTATTCCAGTTCAAAGATTATTTAATTGATTTATTCTATTCCTCCTCCTTCACAAGAAAGGATATTATAAAAAAAGAACAAACACAACTGATACTTATTTTGCCACAAGACCTACTGACATGAAGAGAACAGAATGGTGTGCTGTTTAGTGAAAAGCCCTTTTGGGGACCCTCTGTGGCACCAACAAGACTTTGAGAAAATTACTGAATATTTCTGACTCTTTAAACAACTGTTTATAATAAAAAAGGAGAAAAAAATCACTTAGTAACATCATAGTAAGGTTTGAAGAAGGTAACTTAAGAAATGTATAAAATATCTGACTTCTTCTAATATTAACATCAACATTTTTTATTTATAAAGAAAATCTCAGGACACCTGGGTGGCTCTTTGGTGAAGCATCTAACTTAACTGAATTCTTGAGTTCAGCCCAAGTCATGATCTCTCAGTTTATGAGATCAAGGTCAGCACTGGCAGTGCAGAGACTTCTTAGGATTCTCTCTCTCTTTCTCTCTTTCTCTCTTTCTTTCTCTCTCTCTCTCTCTCTCTCTTTCTGCCTCACCCCCTCTTGTGTGTGTTCTCTCTCTCAAGTAAATAAATAAATTAAAAAAAAGAAAATTTTACAAAATAGCCTCTATTATCCCCTGCATATTAGGGAAATCATTCTGCTATTAAGTCTACTTTAGGTCTTCTATGTTAGGAATTTCTACTACCCAAGATTGATATTTTAGTTTAATTACTATTGCATTTATAAAATGTTCAGCTATTAAGCCTATTAAAGCATATTTTCCAATCTCTTTCCTTCATAGTTAAGTTACAACATATATAAAATACCAAAGTATATAAACTATTGATTACATTTATACTGAGTTGCCAGAACCAGGAGACACCCACACACCCACCCACACACACACAGCCTTCCTTTTCTTAATAATGTATTCAGTTATCTCTCCCTTTTTCTGTCTTCTCTGACTTGTTCCTTGCTTCCATCTATTATCTTGTTTTTACTGTTTACACTCAAATATGTTGTGCATATCACATGTCTTTTATAAATATGAGAAAAAACCTCAAAATGAATTCTGTTTAGCAACTGAAAATGAATTTAATTATTCCCAGACCAGTAATTGAAGTGTTTTTTTTAAAACTTTGGGATAGATTTTTTGTTAATAGTTTAATAACTATTTGGATTTAAGTTAATTTATTAGCTTTTTCTAATTTAAAAATTCAAGGGTTTATTTTTAAAAGCTGTTTTTGAGTATTTCTCATAACCTTTTGGACTAGTTGAAAAATGATCATTTTTATTAAGCCTATGTGCTAATCACATGAAAAAGAAATATCTAAGGCTTGCTTTTCACTAGCCCATAGTTTAAGTAAATGTACTATAAACTTAAAATAATATTCATCTATCACATTTAAACTCTAAAATTCCTCATAATTATATAAAGAAAAGAAAAAATCTTTTAAATTTAATTGTACAGCTCATTTTTTTCTATAATAGCATAAAATTCAATTTGTCTGCTAATTTTATTTTTTAACTTGGTAAGGTTTTAATCCTTTTTTGCATCTAATGGGTTTCTCCCTGGTATGAGGTTAGATTTACTTAAAGTTGTTTTTGATTAGGAAAAAGTTCACCTGATAGCAAAAACACACATTAAACAGATTGCATAACTGGAAAATTTTGGGTTAATAATATAAGAGGTATACTAAGACATAGTCTTAAGAACAGCAATAAACTAAAAAGAAAAAAATATTCTTATATTATTTTTGCCTTCATATAGAAATATCATGTCACTGTTTCACATTTGCCCATCTCTAGAATCCTTAAATTTAGCTCTATTCTGTCCATATTCTATGAATTTCTATTTTTAAAAGATATATTTTAGCAACAAGTTAACTTAAATTTGATTGTTTAAAGGCCTAAGGTATAGGTTAATATAACTTTATGATATAATAGAACAAAATTTTCCACATAATAATCTCCCAATTATTTTATAATATCAATAAGATTTATGATTACTGCTTATAATTTAGGGGAAATAAAAATGTGAGCTGAAAGCTTTAAAGTTTGAAAATTTTTAAATAGCATAAAGAACATAGTTTTAACACTAAAGGGTTTTGAATCCACTATGCCTCTGTTTTTCTTGTTGCTCCAAAGTCAATTTGGTTAATTTCAGTTAAGTGACCTGATTCATTACCTGATTTATCAAGTTTATAGTTCTTCCATTAAAAATATGTTAAGACACAAATGATAGCATATCAATATTAACAGATAAAAACTTATAGCAGCATTTTAGAAAAACAATAAAAATCAAATAAACTTTTAGTCAAGATATGAATATTTCTTTATCAAAATAATCTTTAAAAGTTATGCCTAATTAAAATGTTTTTATCAAGTAAAACTTAACCAAGTAGTATTTTTAAAGTAAATTAACTTCAAAGAGAACATTTTCAGAACCAAAGGGATTTTCTAAACCTGAAAGTGTGAATGATATAATTTTTTTGTAAATGCTTTGATTTGAAGAGGTACCACACTCTGTTTTCATGACTTTGATTCATTGTTGTGTAGACAGAGTTAAACTCAAGATACTACTGAGAGGCGTGCTAGCTGTTAACTTCACAGTGATTAATGGCAAGACAAGATATCAGGCATCTAAGAGTTGAGAAACTATTAACCTGGGAGAAAGCTGAAAAAGCCAGAGGGAAATAATAAGTCACAGTAACAAAAGGCAATGAAAAAGCAAGACATTGCTCCTGATGGTATTTTGATATATTCGTGAATCTGTGCTAAACTGTCAAAGGATATTTTAAAATAGTGTTTATGTGGTTTAAATCCAAACTTGCCTATGAAATAGAACAAGAAACCAATACATCAATATAGGAAAAATTAAGAAATAGATGAAACATAGTAAACAAGTCTTCTATATTTTTGAATACAGAAAATTATAAGAAATTTTAATTCTTACAAAATTTAAAGATTTTTAAAATTAAAATTATAGGAGACAAGGCCAGACAGAATAAAGACATACTAATAATGATGTGTATAGATAACTCTCATATACAACCTAAGGTCATTACACAACCTATCTTTATCCTCACAGCATACTCACTAGGTAAATGGTTGCTTTATTTTGTAAACATTTGGTAAATTTCATGAATTTTGTAAACTGACATACATAAACATTGCTTTTTTAAAGTTGTACAAAAGTATTTCATCACAGTTCAAATCAGTAATTAAACTTTGTCTTGTTTAATCATATGTCTTCCCTAACTGTAATATTTGTGAAGGTAGAAATCATTATTATATTTTTTACTATTAAATATCCATAACATGTGCAAAGAAACTTAACTCCTATAAAAATTAAAAATACACTTAATAAACTAACTTTAAATCTATTTTTCTCTCATTATGCAACATTAGTTATTTCTGTTAAATAATAAATTATTTTGATACTATTTTTCTAAAACTACAAACTGAGCATTTCAGTTCAAAGGACTGAATAACAACCTAAGTTAAACTGAACAATTTTGGGAAAAAATTAACATATTGTCACCTTACAGTATTTATAATATATTTTGGTTCTATGTTTTTTTAAAACATATATTTTATAACTCTACCCTTAAAATTTTCACACTTTTCATTTAAAGCACAAAGAATTATCTATACATTTAAAATATGACATACAGTATACCATATTGGAAACATTTTATATTCTTCTATGTGTTTCCCAGGGATAAATGTAGTATTTCTTCCAAAGCAGGGGCACTGTCCCAAATAACATTGTAACATGTCTTTCAGAAAATTCCATTCGCTTATTTTTTGCACATATTTGTTCACTCATTCATTTGCTCTGTTTTCTATTGTTTTTCATTCAACATTCACTGAGTACATAATGAACACATATATTTCAATATACAGGAGTCTCCATATGCAAAGATTAATATGAAATGATACCTTGTCTAAATGCAGCAGCATGTAAACACACAAAATCAGCCAAACAGGTGCACATATACCATTTGTAGGATGTTCTGGGTTTTGTGGATGCAGAGAGAGAAATAAGTAATGAAGCATGAGGGAGTTAGGGAACACTTTGCTAAGGAAGCAACATGTGGGCTGAAATTGGAAAAATGAATTTGTTGTCTAGCTTCATAATGACAGGGAGCAGAAAAAGAGAAAATCATTTTAGGAAGGGGAAATGGCACAGCAAGACCATTTCAGCAGAGTATGTGAAACGGAATGGCTGAATTTAAGTTTAGGAGATACACTTAAGACAGATTTTGATTAAGTGTTCTTTGGTAGAGGCACTACTGGTTTATTGGACAATTCTTTGGTCTTCATATCAATTAATTGGTGGATGTTTAACATCACTGGCCCCTATCTAGTAAATTCCAACACCCACTCCCTAATCCTTTGTGACAAGGTCAAACCAACCCCCTTTCTGATATTCCCCAGTACATTCCCAGATGCCTTCTATGTGAACTGTGGTGCCCACGCATAACTGTCCATGATATTGAGGAGTACTGTGGTGTATTGAGAAATGTGGGTCATATTTAATGGAAATAAGGATATAGAAGATGTTAGATGACTAACATGATCACATATGATATCATATTCTGACATCATAGTACATGACTATGTTGTACTTTATCACATGGAGGCATAAATCATTTGTGTGATAAGATATTCAAATTGTAAGAGAAAAACAGAAATCATCCTTAAAGTGTGAAAAAATTTAAGATTCATTGAAAATCCAGTTATGAAATGTGCTAGTTTTTAGGGCATGACAGCTCAACACTTGATTACTGCTTCAATGACATGAAACTGTATCAGGACATATCTGTTTTTATTTTATATTTTACACTTTATGGTCTTAAAAGTAAACATTACAAAATATTTCATTCATCTACATACATGTTTACATTCATATATATTCATACAGAAACACACACACTGCTTTATAAAGCTCTCACAAATATAGTTTTGAAAAATAAAATTTTGATTTCTTTGAAATGTTATTTTAGGGATGTTTTCTTAAAAATTTGGCAATTGTAAATGCAATGTTTTTAGTAACTACATTTTGAAAACAAATAACAACTTAAGCCCTAATGAAAATAGTGGTCAAAATCAACTCAATGTTTCAGCCAAATTATTTCATTCAATAAAGCTGTGTCCACAACCATAACATATAATTCTTTTCAATATTATTACATAATTTACTCAATGCTCATCATGTTTATATATTCCACATTGTGACATGTGAAGTTGTGTATATTTTTTTAAGTTTATTTATTTTGAGAGAGAGAGAGAGAGAGAGAGAGAGAAAGAGAAAGCACTAGTAGAGGAGGGGCAGTGAGAGAGGGAGAGAGAGAGAGAGAAAAAATCCCAAACAGGTTCCATACCGTTAGCATGGAACCTGATGCGGGGCTTGAACTCACAAACCGTAAGATCATGACCTGAGTTGAAGTCAGAAGCTTAACTGGTTGAGACTGAGCCACCCAGGTGCTCCGTTGTGTATGATTTTTAAGTTGTGTTATCAGTGATGGAGCTCTGAATGCATTATGTAATCAAGTTAGAAGACATGCACTCTGGTTTTCTTCAATACCCTGGTGTGAAGGTTGTTTCCCCCCACCCCCACCCTCAACTATCTGGAGTAAAGTAGGTTCAACTCAGTGCTGTTCTCTCTATTCTGTCATCTCTATTCATCATTAGCATTTGACTGGAAATCATATGGTATATTATTTGGAAGCAATAGAGCATGACATGCTAGTTAGAAACAACAGCTCTGATTAAATGTTAGGTTTGTGAATTTGGTTCTCACCTTAGGGAACTAACGCCCACATCCGTATGCACGAGTTAATTTGTTCCCAGTGTATTTGCTTTCCATCATAAGCTCTGGCCTAAGAACAAAAATAACCTAGTCCAAAAGATTCTTGGAACCATCTGCTCCACTTTGCCTTATGAGACTTCTGTTGTTATCCTTTACTAAAGCATGACTTTGGTGATGTTCGCAATGACGTATTGTTTTCCTGCTGTTTATTTTGGCTTTCTTCCTATAAGGAATTTGAGATTGTCTCCAGCTGCCTACAGCTTAGATAGCCAATTATATAACTTTAGCCTTATTGGGTGCATATGGAATATGTAAAGGATTTTTTTAAATGAAAATCTTTGAGTTGTCAACTCATAAAATAAATTCTTATGGGATTTTTCTGAAATTTTTATAATCATAAAAACATACTGAGTTGTTAACAACTTTCTCAAGTTATACATTTTTATTGGAAAGTGTACAATTTAAAACAAAAAAAAAACAGAACAAAACTGAGAGTAAAGTTGGTATATGTTGCTGTCTATAATTATTAACTACTGAAGATAGAAAACTACTAGTAGCTAATTTGAATTTCACTCTGTTCAGATTCAACTCTGAGGTAAAATAAAAAAGAAACAAAATTCAATCTGATAAACAGAAAACATTTTCAGAGTCTTGTTTGAAAGCAAAAGCAAGCAAAATGCAAAGAATGAATTTTGTGCATTTCCTTCCTTTACTTTCCTCAGAATATTTTGTTTTTACTTTGGTCCTTTCTTCTCCCACCTTCTGTCCTCCATTCTTCCATTTTCTGCTTTGAAGTAATTTTTTTTCTTAGCCCTCTCACCTTTTTATCTTTCTTGTTCTTCCTACAACCTCTCTGGGACCTCTTCCTCATTTTAGATGCTAATTAGCACTTGCTAATTGAAATTTTAAAAGCTGAGTATTATAAGCACTTTAGCACATCACAAAATTCTGTGATCATAGGCAGATTTCAAAATAGTTTCATGTGTAAAATAGAAGATGCTAAGGCCTCTGCTGTCTTTTAAAGACAGTGTGAAAAACAGAATATGTGTCTAAACTTTACACTTATTTTCACAGTGCATGTCTAATTCTGCCATTCTCACACAGTTTGAAAACAAACCAGGCTTGTATTGGTTTCTGTCTTGTGTGATTACTGCCATCAGAATCCTGGCCTATTACCTCCTTCAAAGGGACCACAGACATCACAGATTTTATAATATTCATTCCAGATTCTTCTATGTCTATGCTTCATAGTTTCTCACAGAAAATAAAATATGAATAAATAGAGCAAAAATCCTAGGTAAAGGGGAAAAAGAGATCATTTTTAGGATGTTCAATTTCATATGCCATTTGTTTTCAAATTGTACTTATAAGATGTTATATATAGGTTAGATTCTCTAGAAATCAGATGTTGAGACAAAGTTTAGTGTATAGAAGGGAGGAGAGAAGGAGGTATCCTGGAGAGAGTTAAAGTGAGGAGCCATATAATGTCCAGAGCGCCTGGTGACCCAGGGCTAGTATGGAACTAAAATGGCTGGTCAGAGTGGAAATGGCTGGGCTTTTATACTTCTCCATCCAACAGTGTTGGGTGTTCACTGCTCTGAGAAGACGTATGATCTTGGAGGCAAACCTTCTGCTAAGGAAATCGCTGAGGTGGCTGCCTGCTGAAGCCTGCCTGCCATCTGCACTCCCAGCAGCTGGGCAATAAGTCTCCTTGAGGGATGTGGGCGACATGTTTCCACATCCAGCACCTAAGAAATTGTTCACATCTTTGGACTTTTGCTGATTAATTTTGTTGTAAAACATGACATTTTCCTAGCTCATCATTGTTATGGGAATTTTTGATAAACTCAAAACTCACACTTCTTTGGTATTATTTATTTTATTCAAGATACACATTAACTTCACTTTAAGTTTTAAATGTGGGTAATATTTACAAGCTTTTGTTGATGAATGTCTTGACTCTTTATTTTTCTCCTTTTGGGAGTACTTATAAATATAATTACTAGTAAAACTGTTGCTTTTATTCATTCTTTACTTTTCTGGACATTTTCTACATTTATTTGAAAAAGGAAGCTTCCAGATAGTGTAGTTAACTCTAAGCATGGGAAATAATAGTGGCTTTAAATCTGGCACAAAGTAGAGGAAGATAATAAAGACACATGTTTATGGTGTTTATTAGCAGTACTTTGTAGACTTTACAGGATAAATGAGAGAATACCTTTAGTTTGTTTATAGATACCAACACACACACACACAATTATGACCATGTTTTAATTACATTTTAATTTAAGGAATTTATGTACTTATTCAATCAAAATGGGTTAATTGTCACTCAGATAATAACTTGGGTGACTCTTAAGCAGTCCTAATAATTCCTCTTCCACTGCAAATGCTCAATAAATAAATACTTGGATAACAATTTATCAGTCTTTAGACTTACTGGGTATACAGTTTTTCATATTTTTAATCTCAGAAATCCTAGTGTTATCATTAGCTTAAAAATTGGTTCATATGCAATAAAGAGTAACATTAGCAGAAGTAGTCATTTGAGTGCAAAACCTGCTGTGAATTTTCCAATTGCTGCCTCCAGAGTGAGAATGTTCTCATACATAGTACTGAGAACATAGAATAGTATTAAGAACATAGAACTGGTTCTTAAATATATGTACTGATCTCTACGTTCTTTCTTTTAATTCAAGTGCATATTCGTTTTATCTTTATAAAGATTAATGATTCTAAATTAATAATTTTGGATTATTTTAAAACTTAAATGTATATTTATCAATGAATAACTTATTTATAATAATGCATTTAAAATAAATAATTTTATATATGTTTCCTGTTAAATGTTTAAAATAATAAGCATTTTTTGTCTTAATTTAAAAATTATTCACAGGAAATTAGGGAAGATTCATTAGTCCGAATTCTTACTATATCTATATGCAATCCTTAATAAAATTTAGGAATAATAATTTAATTAAATGAAAGAATATATGCCCCATTTATAACAATGTCTAGCATCTAGTAAGTGTAAAATGAATATTAACTCTAATAGCAATTAAGTAAACAAATAGCTAAACAGAATATGATAAATCTTTCCAATAATAAAAGTTATAAAATTTAGGGAGTATTTGTATCATTCTGACAGAAAACACTATTTTGATTGTAATAAACAAAACATTTTAAAGAGCAGAAATAAGTATGAAAAAAGATGTTTTTACTAACTTAAATTTTCCTAAATTAAATGAGATGTTCTAATATTGAGCCAGATTTATCTGCTTGAAACAATTAAGTTTCTTAGTGTATATCAGACATATTTTTAGAAGCCACTAAGGTAAGATTAATTGTATTACAGTTTGCAATGTATTACCTCACTCAAGATAATTATATGTAATTAGTTGAATTCACTGTTTATTTTCAATCTGTATCTCTAATTTTAAAAATTGCATAACTGCAACTGACATATGTCTACAGTCAAAATGTTATTTGGAAGATTTGCAGACTATTTACTAGTGGCGTCAATGGTCATTGCCCCTAAGTAAGCTCTGAGACAAAGCGCTGCAGAGAGAAAGCCTTCTGTGCATTATTCCAGCCTAAGGGAATTATGTGTTGGCAAATATCATTCAGGCCTCAGATACTGGTCTTCTTATACAAGGTCACGCACAAATCATTATACTTGCATATATCATATTCTTGACCACATATAAGTAATTAGAGACTATCTAAATATGTCGCATCCAAATTGAGTAACCATCCACTAAAAACAACACTCTAATAAGCAATCTGTCTAATGAAGGACACCTTCTTTTAAAGAAGAATTTGTAGGGCATCAAGTCAAAAACAAGATCCACAGGGTCTTTAAAAACAAATTAACCTCCCAAACCCAGAGAAATATTTATAGATACACAAACTGGATTTAATTTGTTCATTAATAATTTTTTCTCATTTTTTGGATGAAGAAACTTTGACAGAGCTGGTTTTGAGACTTAAGTATTTCTGACTTCAAAAATGTTGAAGACCTTTGTGCTGTTTACCAATATTTCTGGTATTCCTTCTGAATACATAAGGATATAGAACCTCCTAACCTCGAATGACTTGTAATTGAATTTTGCAAGAGAAATCTGTGCAGATGGGGTATATGTTACTTAAGGTTGAAAGCAATTAATTGCTGGTAAAAAGCCTCTCTAGGGCTACTTTCAATGCAACAGTAATTCTGGTTGATGTGGAAGTACAAGGATGAATATCCTTTGCTTGACAATTGTCTTGGAATGTCAGCTAACCTTGCAGTTGTGCCTATATTAGTGAGAAATAAATCTTTCTTGTTCGAAGTCACTGCAATCATTTGTTTGTTTGGTTGGTTGGTTGGTTACCCTGGCATAGCATCATATTAAGATAAATAAAAACAAATTCAAGCTTACTCCATTAATGTTATCATGCCAGTGAACCAAAATTGAAAGTTTTTCTAGAAAATTTAACATTTTTAGTTACAAATCAAACTTAAACATACTTACATATTTCTAATCCAATGAGGCTTATACAAGTTTGAGAAAAATCTTCAAATATAAGTTAATATCTTTGCACAGATAGTCCAGAGTATGTCAAGCTCATCAAGTACAAGGTTAGCTTTTCATTTTACTCTACCCTCAAAACTCATGTTATCCACTGAACACCAAGTCATCTCAGTGGGGAACCTGGAAGCAATCCTATTTCTTAACCCTCTTGTACTACTCACCACACATAACTAACTATACAGCAAATCATATTGACTCTTAACATTTACTTGTATCATTGGTGATATTTAGCTCAGCCTGAATCTTTGGATTATAATAACCAGATTTATTGTAACCTCCCAAACTCCAAATTATCCTCTATCCTTGTTAATTAAAATATCATGCTCAAATTCAAATCAGATGTATAAAGTACTTCAATTGATACTTGCTATAGCATCCATGAACTTTCCTACAACTGCATTTCACATCTTCTACTGTAATTTCTTTGTACACATCATTTGACTTCTTTTTCAACCAACCTGTGACTTGCTCAATGGGAGAACATGGATTCATCTTTTCAGACTCAGTTCTCAATATATATCTGTCCCCTCCTCCTTTTCTTGTCTCCTACTTGGTCCCCAGCCTAACTTCAAGGAATGTTCCATGGAAATCCTGGCTAGCAGATGAAGTCAAAAGGCAAGAACCCCTAAAAACTGTATTATTAATGGAAATTTGAAAAGGCACCCTCAAAAATAGTTTCAGAACTTTTTGATTAATTGTCCAATTGACATTTATCACTTTGAAGCTGAAGAGAAGTCACATATTTTTGTTAATAGAACTGCTTAGAAATGAATTTCTTTTGTTAAATTCAGGATTTAAATAATCTAATCGAGCATGGGCAAAACATGAAACATTTGGAATTTAGGGTATTCACAGTATAAGCAACATTTTGTATTTGTCCACAGAGCACATATGCACTTATCTTATTTGAGTCTTTAAAATAAGACAAGGAATATTATTTTACATTGCCCACTAAAAATATTGTAGTTTACCAGGCCCTGAGGAGAAATTGCAAAGATTCAAGTTAAAAATCTTTACAAGGTCTATTATAATATAATAGCATCTAAAAAGGTAAACTTACTCCTATTTGTTTAAATATGTATGCAAATTCAAATTGCAATAATATAGAGAGTTTGTTAAGCTGTATCTCTATATGGAGAAAAATGTGCTTGCAAGATGATGACAAAAATATTATAAATAAAGGAAATGTGGAGTTTTAATAGGGTTGATGTTTGAGAGGATCTGTTCTTAAAAACTCCCTTCATATATTCTTTGAGAAAATCAGAGCGAAAAAGTTCTGCTATGATAGAATTATGTACACAGTTGTCAAGAGCTGATAAGATGACTCCTGCTATGTGAACTTTGCCAATATAATTGAACAAGACATACCTACTGGTTTGAAAAGCCATATCACAGAGAGTGAAGATGTGCTGAATGAATATGTCACAGAAGCTGGGGATATTCAATTAAGATTTTCATTTATTAGAAAAGATCAAGCAGTTGATATTCCTAGTGGTGTTTAAAATGCCAGTGATATTAATTTGAAATAATTGTTCTCATATTGTACATTATTTTGCATAGGTAAGCAGGTTGAATTTAGTTACCTTAGTAATTGAAATGTGAAATAAAATGACTAAAGAATGAACTATAGTAGCTTTCAACATCAATATTAAGGTATGCAAAAATTAAGATAATAAGGATTTATATAATATTGTAGATAATGAGATATTTTAAATCTTCCAATTTCATGAAAAGGAAGAATAAAATAAATATTCTGGTACAGTTTTTCCAAAGGTAATAAGGCAAGAAATGTTTGATACTTGGTAGGTACTTAATAAACATTTGTTAAATAAATGAGTGAACAAAAGATGCTCATGTTATACTATTGCAAAGATCTTAAACATCTGTATACATAGAGCCCTATAAAAACCAAACAAACAAAAAGACTTAGCAAATATTCAAAGAAACTAAAATAGTTGAAAATATCCTTATAGTTATGGGGTAACAGTAGTATAATCATTTATATTTCCTAGGGAGTGTCACAGTATTATGGTTGATTCTACCTTAGTGATAGTCCAAATTTCAAGGATTATTCTTATATTCTCTTCATTCTTTTTCTTTTATAATTTTTTTTGATGTTTACTTATTTTTGAGAGAGAGAGAGAGAGACAGACAGAGCATGAGCCGGGGAGGGGGAGAGGGAGAGAGAGACAGAATCCGAAGCAGGTTCTAGGCTCTGAGCAGTCAGCACAGAGCCTGACACAGGGCACGAACCCACGAACTGCGAGATCATGACCTTAGCCAAAGTCGGACGCTCAACCTACTGAGCCATCCAGGCGCCCCTCTTCATTCTTTTCTAAACTTCTTCTTATGAATATATGTGTGTGTGTATGTGTGTGTGCACATTCACATATATACGCACACACATTCCTCGCACTGAATATACTCTCTAGGAGAAAAAAAAAGGAATGAGAAAAGAAAGAATAAAACATCCAGAGACTGGGAAAGAGAACAGAAAATAGACATGAGTTATGGTGCCTTACTAAACTTCATTATCATCAAATATTATCTCCCTAGAGATAAAAATATCTTTGTATAGAAAGATACATCTAACTCAGTAAAGCCTAAAAATAAAGAGAAAAAAATAAAAAGTCCTTCTTCTATACAAAATATTCATTTATACTTGCCATAATACAAACATTTACATTTGTAAATGTAGAATAAAATGTGACTTATGTCATCGTACCTACAGAGATATTAAAGTCTTTTAGGTCTTCCATCTTGATTGTTATTTTTTTCCCTTTGTTTGGGATCAATAAAACAGAAACAAGAAAGGAAAAAAAAGCTCCCCACAATGTTGACACTGTTTAACCTGTCGCAGTAGATATGAAAATTTGTGCATTATCACTAGGTCAGTTGGAAATAATAAGTGCAAATAATAGGGAAAAGGAGATTAAATAAATATTTGTTCTGTTTATTCAGATTCTCACTGACTCAGAACCAAAAGCTCATTCCAGTGTACCTAGATATTCCATTGGACACTGCCTCAAATAAGTACATTGATACTAATGTAATGCTAATAAAGCATTTTTGTTTCAGTGACATCATTTCAGTTACACATTTTATTTATTTATTTTTAATTTTTTAAAATGTTTTATTTATTTTTGAGAGAGAGAGAGAGAGAGATAGCGTGAACAGGGGAGGGTCAGAGAGAGAGAGGGAGACACAGTATCTGAAGACAGGCTCCAGGCTCTGAGCTAGCTGTCAGCACAGAGCCTGATGCGGGGCTTGATCCCACGAACCACAAGATCATGACCTGAGCCAAAGCCAGATGCTCAACCAACTGAGCCAGCCAGGCACCCCCAGTTACATATTTTAATTCTTCATAAAGTATTAAAATATTTCCAGTATGGTAAATGTAAATAGATACAGACTTATTTTCCATTAATATGTTCAAGGACATGATATTTCTGTGTATCTTGTTATTAAATATTTTAGGTAAGTCTAAAAATAAGATAAAAAATCAAAGTATGAAAAACGTATACTTTTTCAAATTTGTCAGAGTTATATAAACTTCCTGGGGAATTATATTTGTGATTTTCCTTTTAAAATCATTCTTTTTTTTTCTCTTTTTCTCTTTTCTCTTTTTCTCATTCCCTTTAAAATATTGGCTTTGTATTTCTCAAGGTGGGGGAGGCACTTTTCCATTAACACTTGTGAATACCAGTCAGCAGAAGAAGGAAAAAAAAAGTTGAAATAAGTCTGAGGAATTTAAACCTCAACAAATCTCTCACTATCCTCAAAGAACTTTCTTCTTCGGCTATACATAGCCATCTCTTCTGCCAAGCATCTGTTGAGGAAATGATGTAAGTAAATTTCCAAAGATTTTAAATCCCTAGCTCTAGCCTAAGTTTAGAAATTGCCAGATTGCACTGTGACTTAAAATCATATCAAAGAAAAATGCACAAGCCTCTTCCATGTGGCATTTAAAAATTTACTTATGGATTTTTAGAATTGCATATATTAGAGATTGGATATAAAATAACACTTTCTCAGGAAATGGGTGTTTCTAGAAGACTTTGTGGTAAAACGATCATCTTTTAAAAAGGTACATGCTATAAAGCACTAGTAACAAACAACAGAAGGGTCTATGCCAATGACTTAAGTGCTATCTTCAACTAGCATTAATAAAGAGAAAAACCTGCTAGTATCATTAATCTTATAAAAACCTTCCTTATATCACTAATTAGCTGTGATTCTGAAAACTTTTAAGCTCATGAAAGCTCTCTGGGCTTTCTTTTCTCTAATAAATTTAAGGAGAAGTATAATGGCAGTTATTATATAGTTTTGTCTTGACAATTACATGTAAATAATGTATAAGATATGGTTGCCACAATGTCCAATATATAATAAATAATAAATGACAGGTGAGACTGTTATTATTATTGTATAATCTACATGAGTTTAATATATTAGATTGGTTTTAAAATTGATGAAGATTAATATCCTTGATATAACTTGTTCATTCTTAATATGCATTACAATATTTCTTCAAATTAAATATAATATTCATTTAAATATTAGTTGCTATGGTTAACATGTATTAGCCAGTTCAGAGACACAAAGATAATTTGGAATTGGTAGGTAACTGAGCTGATATAAAGACTGAGGTTATATGTTAGCATAATCAAAGAGAGTGAATCATAAAACTCTGGTATTTGAAGTGTCATCTACATGAATGTAAAAGTTATTAAGTGTGCTGTCAGGAAGGGAAATTGTTACCTAGATGCTAACTTCATGTAGAAAGATGGATGTGGATATAGTGTGCAGTTCTGAAAGTAAAGGTGGATATATAAAAATTATGGCATAGAAAGTTTGCAGGAGCTAAAAATAAAATGAAGATGAATGTAGATGAATGCTAGAAACAGGGCTGTAAATTGAATTGGAAGAAGGGGAAAAATTAGTGGTTTTCAGATCTTAGTTTAGCATATCACAACCAGCACCTCACTGACTCCTGTTTTGATATCATTGTAATTTATGTTGAAATCTACTATGATTCAGAGAGAACATTTACTACAAAATTTTAAGATTCAGGATATGGTCCAATTATCATTGAGGCCAGAGCATTTAGAAAAATATTCCTATAAAGTAAAACACTTTGGAAAATAGAAGTTGACAGATTTTTTCCTCTACTTTGAATTATAGGTTTTTACTATTCCATATCTAGAAAAATATTTTAGGATATTTTTACTGTAAAATAGAGTGGTAGAATCATGTCCCTTAAGTATCTTCGAATAAGTGCTTTAAACTTTTTATTTTCTAAAATTTCCTCATCATTTTAGTTCTAAGTAAAACATAATCAGAAACAAAATATATGAATTAAATGATAGAAGAAATTTAGTTGGCTTATTCTATGTTTTATTCTGTTAATCTCTTTTACATGTAGTTTAAATGTAGATGATTACATAAATTCGCCATTTGTTAACATTATTGATTTACTAAGTAAATAGTATTTTCTTTGCATACAACCTAACATATTTTTGCCAATTTTCATGTACTTTGAAGGTAATCATGAGACAGACTAGAATATATATTTGCTCAATTATTCCTCAAAAACAAAATCCCAGGGCTGGAAGATCCTTAGAAGGAAGTGGTATACCATAAGGAGATGGAATACAATTTTTTTTTTCTAAGTCTGAATGTAATCAAGGTCTAGTCAATATAATTGTCTTGGAAGAATATAGATATGTTTAGAAGATACACATTTTCTCTTGAAAGACACTGTGCTATGATGATCACAAAAAGAGAGAGAGAGATTATAGATATTTTACAAATTATGTTTTCCATATATAAGAACAAGTGCTATCATTAAAATTTCAGAAACATTCTTACAAGGAAAGCCTTGGAAAATATCAAACCTAAAAATGTTTTAGTAAAAGCTCTTACATATTATAGTAAGTTTTTGAAAAATATCCCTTATATTTTTTTGAAGAACTCTTCATTGATCATGACTCATTCACAAATTATTTAAAATTCATTAGAGCATTTAATCTAAATCATGTGTCATATAAATAGAAATATAAATGATCATATCTGTGTAAAAATGTGACTTCATTTATAGGTAAGATCAACAGAAAGGGTGCAGTTAAAATGAGAATAAGTCACACCCCAAAGGACTTTATTTTATTGCCCTTGATAACAATCACTCCATCTCATTAACTAATTGATTTAGTTAGTCATTTTTCACTAAAAATTATATTTTTTTCTACTTAATCTCAAGATTGGTGTTTGTAAACACTATCTTTCATAATAGTATCTCTCACCTAGGTTTAACACTTTCTCACTAATATGCTTTTACCTGGTATTTCCTCTCCTTTGTGCCTGAAAATTAAAATAAATTCCCTTGGATCCAAACTCCTAAGTGTCTTCGGCTATGTTCTGATAAGCAGTAGCAAGGATATCAAATACAACAGTTCCTACTCCTGAGCAGTCTACCTCATCAAGTAAGATAACTGAATTAAGTGTAATTCCCTTAGAAATTAATATACATATCAAATAATAAACCCAACTGGGATGAATGCATATATTATATTAGGTTATGGGCAAGTGGGGATTTAGGTCAGAGTGTTATTATCATAAATAGGCACATAAAAGTAAATGACACTAAAAGAAAGGAGGTTAGGGATTATATAGTTAAAATAAATTGATAAATATTATATAAAACTTTATGAATATCAATACTTAATATGTCCTTTCTATGTAGCAGATAAGAAGTATCTGCTGCATGGAGATGGTGTTAGGGGAAAAACTTTAGGAAAGAGAGGTTGAACAACAACGAAAGTTTGAGACTTTGGAGACGTAGCAGTAAACAATCAGAGAAGTTCCTATTTATGCCCCCAGAACAGATGGCAGGTCACATCTGAGGATACTGCTGAGTCTGAAGACTACAGATGTATTTGTAAAGCCACACAAAAAGTTGGGATTTCCACCACCAGTGGTCGGTAACCATAAAAAGAAGCAGAGAATACACAGGATCTGAATAAGCCAAACATAACTATGTACATCATAGGGTATGACAGAAGTGTGACAACTGGATTTGGATTAGTTATGGAAAGACAAAAACATTTTGCAAGAAGAAACTAACAATAATTTGGTGCAACTCAAACAATGTAAAATAGCATTTGTGTTTTATATACAAGATCTAAGTCACA
Source organism: Cryptoprocta ferox (assembly GCA_028646485.1). NCBI lineage: Eukaryota > Metazoa > Chordata > Mammalia > Carnivora > Eupleridae > Cryptoprocta > Cryptoprocta ferox. Next base: position 87,541,452 of record CM053577.1, on the reverse strand, counting down.
CTTCAAAATAATGCTCTTTTTTTCTTTCAACTACTGCACATGCAACAACTTAGCTCGGGAAAGTTAACTGTCTTCATAAAGATCAATAAACAGCAGATATGGGATCATATCCAAATCCTTTAACTCAAAAACACTATTTTCCTATCAAAACAAATTGTCTCCTCAGGATTAAAAAAAATGATTTGGCCACAAAAATGAAATGTAGATTGATTCAGAAAGTGACAGAATTAGAGGGAGAACTCAGTATTTCAAGACGATTATGAGGTTTTTGACATCTTTGTGGATGTGAGTTGCTATAGTAAAATGACTGTTGTTTTAATCCTAGGAGTTCATAAAGTCTAAGAATTTGAGGTGTGACTTTAAATTTGTGATGATAAGATTTGCAATAGAAAAAAGGATTAGAAGCTAGGTGTTGTATCCATCAGGTAATGATGAGGAACCAAGAAGATACTAAATGATAATGTTAAAAGCAGTAGCAATTCTGATATAGGTGGCATGAAGCTCAAAGAAGGAGAAGATTTTGAAAGATATGTCAAAAGCAATAATTTGGTAAGTGCAAATGTTAATTAAGAGGAAGCAATAGAGGCCTAATGGTACATGCATGTTCCATGAGAGAATGAATGACTTTTGCTATAACAAGCTATAGAAGAAGAAGAAGCCTGAGGATCACCTTGGTTTCACAGTAAAACAAAGAAGAAAAGGAAGTGTTCTCTGGTGGACTATCAAAATGGCTACAGCAATATTTGTAACTAAACATGGTCTTTCAGAAACTCCCCTCTAACTTTCAACCTGAGAAAACTTGTATAACATCCTCAGTAAGAAGAATGTAGAAAGAATTATTTTATGTCACTTCTGAGGCTAGTTCATAAAAGGTGATACAGTTCATTCCTCTCTCCAGAGGTTGGTTGTAGAATCCTGGTACCATATTGTGAAAGCTAATGTCATGCACAGAGGATATCTGTAAGTATTCCATCCAATAGCACCAGCTAATATTTCAGTCAAGACCCACCATCACCTGCTAGAACTGTGAAGTTCTAGGTGAATATTATAAACAATCTTCACATGATTCTAGCACCCAGCTTTTGAGCCACTCCTAACAGCAATTATCAAAGCAAAGATAACCAAGCTACTGATTCATAAGCAAAAAAATAAATGTTGTTATTGTTTTAAGCCATTAAGTTTAAGGTTAATTTATTATACAACAATAAATAACTAGCAAAATCTCAGTGAAGTAGTTGAAGATGTAAGAGCATAACAATTAAAAGTGTACAAAGGGTTTGAACAGTAGAAGAAGCAAAATAAAGTGCTCCTGAAGATATAATAAACACAGAGAAAGAGACTTGTTTTTTGGCTGAGAACATAGTTTGAAGGCATAGGGAAGGAAATATGCTTATGATTACAGACCAGAAAACCAGGAAGTTAAAGCCGTGGAAAAAAAGTCAGATTTTTTTTTCAGATTGAAGTGTTGACAAGACATCCAAAACAAATGTTGCTGAGAAGTAATGATGTCTATCTTGGAAGAAGTAACCACCTATCCAGTCAAGGACCATCTGATATATATCAAGTAGTTAATTATTATTGTATTTTTTTCCTCATAGGGCAGTTGCCACCATTAAATGTCATCTGCATAGGGAAATATTTTACAAACTTCAAAACACCAGGCAAATATTAGGAGTTCTTGGGTTTTGCTCATAAAAGCAAACAAACTACCAGTTAGTCAATACAGTCATATTCAATCTTCCCACATTGGCCTTCATATATACTCACTGGAGCAATGAGTTTACTTATTAAAAATGTTTCAAAGTTCTGGGGTGCTTGGGTGGCTCAGTCAGTTAAGCACCTGACTTCAGCTCAGGTCATGATCTCACGGTTCGTGAGTTTGAGCCCCGCATCGGGCTCTGTGCTGACAGTTGGCTCAGAGCCTGGAGCCTGCCTTCAGATTCTGTGTCTCCCTCTCTCTCTGACCCTTCCCTGCTCATGCTGTCTCTCTCTCTCTCTCTCAAAAAAAAAAAAAAAAAAAAAAACTGAAAAAATTAACAAAAATGTTTCAAAGTTCTAAAATAAACCCTCGGAAACTCAAGATTATAAGGTTAGATTTATACATATTGATTATATTAAAATGCTGTGAGAGGTAAAAGATGTTCATTTGAAAATAATTTTATATTTAATTAATGATATGTAGCCAGACAGTGATTCTCCTATGAGAAAATGCTGAAAACAATAATGCACTATTCTGTAATTAACATATCAGATTTAATCAGAATTTTGTTGGTGTGTGAAAATAGTTACATAGCTAAATAGTTACATGTTTTTATAACTTACCTAAAGTTTAGTTAGACTCAATTTATAAATTTCAGTCCTCTCTGTCACACATACCTCCCAGTTATCATCTTTTCAAAAAGTAATTTAATTTATTCAAATATTGTGTCCTAGACTCAGAAGAGAGTAATGAAAGAACATCATAATGTGAATATATGAATTCAGTAAGCTAAAAGTGGTATGTGTTTTCTAGTTTTCACCATATCAAATGAGATACTTCATTATACAAATATAACGCCTATTATATGAGCAATGATGATTAAGGAACAATTTTCGGGGAGGGATGATATTATAATTGCTATCTTGTAGGAGCAGTTGGTTCCCCAAAGCAGTCATGATGGCATTTGAAAACTTCAGTTCCTTGTAACTCTGCAGCTGAAGTGAAACCTCAATTCTTGAATACCAATTAGTGGGCTTATCTGCCATGATGCATACTATTTAGATTCTGTTAGAAAACAGAATAAACTCTATGAAAAGTGCTCCTAATAAGATCTAAGTTCAGGTATACCAGTGCAGAGGCCAAGGACAGGCCTCCTCAAAATGTGCCACTTTGGCATATTGAGTATTTTGAATTAAAAAGTTACTTAAGAAACTAGTGTAAGAAGAACACTCTGATCTCCCTTTATCTCCATAAAGCAGGAAATAAATCTCCCATGTAAAATGTATCTTCTCTGTACCAAGATGTAAAGAGACAACCTTATCACCAGAGATATGGAATTCAGAGGCAAGAAGGCCATATAAACTATCCTTGTTACTTTTTGCTAGTTTACTACCTCAGCACAAATTCTGTTTAGGATTCCTTATTCATTGAAGCTCCCAAATGTAAGTTATCTTTGTCCTGCCAATTTCTCACAGATTTATTGTCTCTTTGTCTCAAAAGTATAAACAATGCCTGCCTTGATCTTTTCTTCAAGTCTCAATTTCATTATTGGGCCTCCTCCACATAATTTTTGTTTTTCTCCTGTTGATCTTTCTTATGTCAAATTAATTCTTAAATCAGCTAGAAGAATAGTGAAGTGTTAAGAAAATGTTTCTCCCCAACACCATCATTTCAGGTATAGCCATCAAAAGAATCTGTCATGGATAGACAGGCACAGATTCAAATCTAATGCATAAGTGACAGAAAAGTAAATTACTTTCTTTCTTTCCAAACTTAATTGATAAATCATTAAAATGTACATCTTAACTTAATTTATTATTTCATATTATTTTTAAAGTTACTCTTTAACTTGATAAAGAATTTCACAGAATTGCAGCACACTTTGCTACCAAAACATATTAACCATTTGCAAATATTTTTCTTGAATCAGGAAATGCTCACTTGGAGGACAATTTCTAAAAATGCTCCTGAACATGTATGAAGTTTAATAAAGTTGTTAAGATAAGCCTGTCCATAATGAAGAAGGTTATAAAAAATTGGAATTTCTGATTACTATAATCAAAGCAACCAATTATAGAAATCAAGCAGGATCATATGCATTGAAAGGTATGCTTATAATCATACTTTGATACTTCTTGCCTTGGAATTTCATAGCTAGCATATAAAATGTAATATCATTGAGCATCAACAGATAAAATAGACTAGCAAAATTACCTATAGGACAAAACATTCTGTAAGTTTAAGTTTCTGAATTTTTATTTTCAAACTTTTTCACTAAATAAAAGTTGAAGCCATATGTTAAAAAAATGTTCCTGTATCTTAAAAATAAGTTTATGGCTTTCTCCATAAAACACATTTCAAAGTCCCAAGATGGAGTAATTAGAGAGTTTCTGCATGGAATTCTATAAATTGTCACACCTGTTTACTTGAACAAAGAATTAAAACATGCAGACTTCAACAGAATTCAAGAACTCATTAAAAGACTTACACTGCAGCAGCAGAAAATACATAATATAGAAAAAAAGCATCAGTCATTTTCAGGCAGTCATCAAGTGATTTTTAAATCACTGAAACTGGCAAATCAGACATGAAAAATTATCACAATTATATAGACAGTATTATTGAATGTATAGAACATCTGCCACTAGTGATAGCCAATTCAACATAATACAAGGGGAGGCACTTATACATTCAATATTACAAGGCTAAAAGTGGCTTTTACACTTTTTTCACTTAAAAAAAACAATGCAATCCCACCATTTTCATGGTTGGTATGAAAACTGAACACATTTTGAGTCAAAGAGAAGCAGGTATTCACATTATCCACATGGCCATGTGTACCAAGACCATATCTTTCATTTTTAAGAGATGGCATATTTCTTTCAATATTCCTTCCAGTGTCCTAATAAAATACACAGCAAAAACAGTGATCTTTTTCCTTCTGTGTATGACGATAAGAGTGTATAATAGTAGATTATAATCCTGTAACTCCAGATTTTTTAAAAAAGTTTGCTTCATATCTATTCTCAAGTATTTTTGTCAAAAGAGAATCATAATACTTGGAATTCCTTTAGTTTAAGAATAGACCCCTGTCTCTTACTTTATTATGAAACATTTATTCAGTACCTTATATGTGCTGCAAGATGGGGCTGTAAATATGACTAGATTGTAGGCCTTGCTGTCTATTGTAAATCAATAGAAAGGGTAAAGGAAGTGAATTTTGGACAAGTAAAGGATAGGAAGGAGGTCTTCATTCTAGAGAAGATGAAAAATATGAACAACAACAGGGGAAATATGAATGTTTATGATTTATTCATAGGACAACCACTAGAACGATTTGATTATAGCAGATGATTGGTTTAGAGAAATATTAAAAAAAGTAAGTTAATAAAAGTAGATAGAAGACAATTATATAAATACTCAAATGCTAGGAGAAAAAAGGAAACCAGGTTTGTCTATATTAGTAAAATAGAAGAAATAAACATTGAGGGGCACTGGGGTAATTCAGTTATTTGAGCTTCCAACTCTTGATTTTGGCTCAGGTCATGATCCCAGGGTCATGGGATTGAGCCCCAAGTCAGGGCTTAGCATGGAGCCTGCTTGTGGTTCCCTTTCTCTTTCTTTCTGCCTCTCTCTTCCACTCATGCGTGCTCTCTCTCTAAAATAAAAATAAAATAAAATAAAGTAAAATAGAATAAAATAAAATAAAATAAAATAAGGGCGCCTGGGTGGCTTAATCAGTTAAGTGTTGTCTCTTGGTTTTGGCTTAGGTCATGATCTCACAGTTTGTGAGTTTGAGCCCAGTGCAGGGTTCTTCACTGACAGTGCAGAGTCGGCTTGAGATATTCTGTCTCTGTCTTTCTCTCTATCCCTCTCCGACTTGTGCTCTCTCCCTCTTTTTTTTCCCTCTTTCTCTCAAAAATAAACATTAAAAAATATATATATAATATTTAAAAAAAGAAATGAGTTATGTCAAACAATAGCAAAAGTAGAAACAGCTAAAATTAATTGAATACTACTGTGTGTATCATTTTACCAAGTATTTTACATGGATTGTTGAATTTAGCCCTCTAGGGGGGAGCATGAGATGAATATTTAAATTCTTCTAATTTTACAGTTCAGAAAACTAAAATTTAGAAAGCTGAAATAATATTATAAAGATCAGATGGCTAGGGAACTGTAGAGGTGGAACACAAGTCTGCCTAACTCCATTGGCAATCTATGCTAACCACACCTATGCTGTGTTTCTTCATTCATTCATTCCACACAGCAAGTGAGGAAGGCATGTTATATTTTCTTCATATTAAAGATGAAGTAATCAAAAAGTTTACAACTAAATTTTGTATATCATTGTATGGAATCTAATAACCAAACTTAACTCAATTCCATCTTTCTATCATTTATACAAGTAAAGGAAAAAAAAGTTAAGTCTTTGGAGAAAGAAAGTAGCATGTAAAAATATATATTTAGAAAATTAAGTTGGTTGTATGAGGTAAAATTATTTGGACAAGACATAATATATTTATCATAGCTACTCAATTCTCTCTCTCTAGAAGTTCAGCTTCTTGACAGTGCTTCATTTACCAAAGGTATTCCATCTATAGTTGTGAATTTCATTAATCATAATAAGTGAAGTCAGGATCACTTTGCCAGAAATTGATCTTTATGACTAATTATATATACTTGTTTTAAAATAACATATATCTACCTGAAACCCTGTTTAGGTTCCCTTCAAAGTTACCTGTTTCAATATAAACAGAGAAAAGTTCTGGAGATTAAAAACATAAACAAACAAACAAACAAACAAAATAAAACAAGAGCGCACTTGAGATAAATATTCACATTGGTGATTGTGTAACTTTGTGTTACTATGAATAGCTATTTTCAGATGAACTTTCTCACAGAAAATAAAACTGTATAAAGCAAATGAACTGTCTTCACAAGAAAAAGAAAGCCTATGTATCGTTGTGGAAGTTAACTAGATTTACTGTGGTTGATCATTTAACAATATATACAAATACAAAATCATTATGTTGTATACCTGAAACTAAACTAATATAATGTTATATGTCAATTATATCTTAATTTAAAAATATTAAACATACACACACACACACACAACACAAAGTCCTTGAAGAGTGAACAAGACTAGCCAGAATTAGAAAGCATCAGTAAACAAACAAAACAAACAAATAAAACAATAGAAATTAACTCAAAGGAAAGATACAGGGAGAAAAATATTGCTCTAAAATGAATTATGCCAGGGTGACAGGTAGGAAAATAATAAGGTGTCTACCAAATGCGTAATTGTAGAAGAAAAGGAGAAAGAGAATTTAGCAGTAAAAAATAATTTTAAATGGTCTGAAACTTTCCAAACATGGTGAAAAACATTACCTTACAAATCCAAGAAGTTTGATAATCTCTACGAAGTCAAATATGAAGAAAACCATGGCTATGCAAGGTAGAGTCCATAACCAAAATATAAAATTACTAAATTGGTTAGAAAAAAAAGACATATCCATAGGAAACAATAATACAAATAAAAACTGACTTTGTATAAGAAATAATAAAGGCCAGAAGGCAATATTATCAAGTCAATGAATTATCTCTAAATTAAAAGAAAAAAATGGATAAATTAAATCCAAATCAATGAAGCAAGACAACTTAAAAATGGCAAAGCAGGGACACATGGGTGGCTCGGTTGGTAAAGCACCCTACTTTGGTTCAGGTCACAATCTTGCAGCTCGTGAGTTGGAGCCCCATGTTGGGCTCTGTGCTGACAGTTCAGAGCCTAGAGCCTGCTTCAGATTCTGTGTCTCCCTCACTCTCTCACCCTTCCCCACGCAAGCTCTCTCTGTCTCTCAAAAATGAATAAACATTAAAAAATTTTTTTTTAAATGGCAAAGCAAGTAAGCCTTACTGGTTCTCAAGATGTATAAGACACTATGTGTCTATACAAATATACACTGACATTGCCTCACTGTTAAATATTTAATTAACTTTTCACTGAACAAACCAGAGAAGTAACATTACATATGGACTTAAGACAAATATCATTAGAGTAAAAAAATCCAAGTTATGTATCTATTTCCACCATTTTTTCAAAACATTAAATAGAGATGAGAGTAACTATTTAATACACTTGTTTTCCAGAAAAAAGAAAGGCACGTGATAAATAGTAGTTAACTATTATACTTACTCAATAGTAACAAAAGGCAAAGTGTCACAAAATATATGTTTTATGATTTTAGCTACATTATATACTTTATTAAGCATTCAAAGCCCTTTCATTAGTAATCAATTTATGCTCTCATTTGTCAACATAAAAAATAAAAATCTTCATGATCATCCTGAGACCTGTACTTACTAGTAATTACTATTTATAAAGTGAATAATATATACTAGATACTTAGTGGACACAGAGATTGTCTCCAGACAATTATAGTGGGATGAGGAATACTTGGATTCATTGTTTTGTCAGTCAAAGGAGGATGATCACAAAAAGAAGACTAATCAGAAGGTGCAAAATGAGTTTCAGTTCTTTATCAGGATGGAGTAGGGTGGGTATCAAAGTAAATCATGCATATTAATAATTAGACACAGAATCTTTGCTTTTTAGTGTTATGCTACTGTGGACTATTCTGTAGCATAGGTCACCATCAATGCTGATAATGATCACAGTAAGCAGAGAATCAAGAAGAAAAATATCACAAAATGATTTCTGACAATGTAAAAATAATAACTATCCACAGGAAAGTACAGGCACTCTTTCCTAGTCAACATCTAAAAAATTATGTACATTAGTACATGTGTTAGATTTACTTGTGTTAATATTTGCCATAATTTTAACTCCAAATCTTATGAATACTAAGCCTCAGAGGTGAGTGCACATGTAGAGTGCCTATCAGTTCATGTAATATGATTAACTATTCACAATATTAATAACTTACACTTATGAGAAGAAGGACTAGTTCAATTCTCTACATGGCAGGGGGTTAGAACCACGGTTGAACTGACTGAGATTAATCTCCCAACCTTTATCAGAATTGAGTTTCAAATAGGATTAAAGTTCACTTATTAAAAATGAAAAAAGTTATATCTGATTTAGCTCCTGCTAACTTTCTTTCTATGAACAAAATACTATTTTACATAAATTCTACATACTGGTAGGGATTTTGAAAATGGAGAAACGTACTTTATATTGGAAAATATTCTGCCCACCTTCTGATTTAAACTGACTTAAACTAACAAAATGTCTTACTGTATCCTCCACTAGACAGATTAGACCTCTTGTTACCTGAGGTTATAATATCCTGAAAAATTGATTATTCCTTCAATGCCAAGCCATGGTTTCTTTAAAACACTCATCTTGGGTACAGAGATCCCAACTTGCCTTGGAAATAAAGCTTCTTGAATCTTGAAACTAAAATTAATTCTGTAGCTGTAAATTAGTCCTAAATGAAGACTGAAGAGTTTATTTTCTGACAATCATTTGTTCTTATATAAAATCATATTTTAAAAGTTTGAAAGTAAGTCAGGAATTAACCATCTATAGAACAAGAATTTTAATGGTTCCTTGAACCGCTCAAAAAGATATATTAAGTTTTTTGCAATAAACCTTACAAAGTTATAAAATTAAACCAAATCACTTTATAATAGATACATAAATCTCATATAACATTTTCAAATTTGGAATTCCAATTGAAGAATATAATTGCATGCAGTTTTTTATTAGATCTTTATTAATTCTACTTTTATAATGTCTGAGATTGTGGCTGACCTTACGGCTAATTATTCTTATTCATACTCTTTCATAATACTTGAGGTGTCTTAAAAATGAGAAATATGTTTTTTTTTAAATGATCACTAGTTTTAAAATAGGAGTGGTGTACTCTACACCTTATTTCATTGCAGTCTTGATTTAAATTAATTGATGACTGGTAGATACATACATACACACATACAAATTTTAAAAATGTGATGTTTCCTGTACATTTTTGTCTATTGCTTTGAGTCACAGAATAATGCAATGAATAGATACTAAAATATCCCAATCTATAATAGTTCCAAGATCTTCTAATAGAGTCATCATCCTAGTTTGCACATGGTAGCAGCAGTTTATTCTCATGGAGTGTAAGACAGAATGTTGCTAAGATATCAGTTCACCCCAATTACAAAATTACTATTTGTCCAGGATTTTCTAAGAAACTACCATTATTCATACTTTCATTAAATAAAGAGATGTGTTTGATGTATCTCTTTGTACTGTGTACTTCAAATTCTGCGATGGTCTTTTCTAGGAGACCATATGGCTTAGAAAGTATAAAATAGCTACTATTTGATCCTTTATAGAAAAGAAGTTTGCAAAACAAAACAAAAACGAAAGAAAGAAAGAAAGAAAGAAAGAAAGAAAGAAAGAAAAAGAAAAAAAAAGTTTGCAAGCCTCTGGCATAAATATACTATTATTTACATATTTTGTTTTGTGCTGATGTTTATTTCTTATTTTATAATAAGTATTTAAAATGCAATTAGATAAAAAACTATACATACACACACAGATATATATTTAAATGTCATTTATTTGGGGAGAGAGCGAGAGAGAGCATGCAAGCAGAGAAGAGGGGCAGAGGGAGACAGAGAATCACAAGCAGGCTCTGTGCTGTCAGCGCAGAGCCCGACTCTGGGCTCAATCTCACAAACCCGTGAGATCATGCCCTGAGTTGAAATCAAGACTCGGATGCTGAGCTGACTGAGCCACCCAGGTGCCACAAAGAAACAAGTTATATTTTTTTAAGAAAAAATTTTTAGATTTATGTTTCCCCAGAAAGTTGAATATTAATATGCAGTTTGGCCCTATACTATGTCACTGTTATTGACCCACTACTGAATATTAGTGATATCACTGACTATATGAAAACCAGAAGTTACATATTAGTTGAAGAATGATCAGCATCTATTTTAAATGTTAGCTAATTATCTTAGAAGACTGTCTGCCAGTGATGAATTAGGTGCAGATGCAGAAGGTATTCTTACATATCACTCTGTGAAGCATGTCTTTTCATTTAGATCAAATGACCATCCCAAAGTAATTTTCCTCGTTTTCTATTGCAAGTGAAGTGATAGTTATATAAATGCATCAGCTCAATTAACACAATAAATCCATACACAGTTAAAAGATGCCAGCTGCTTGTTATTAGTAAAATTAGAGGCTTCAAATAAATCATCAGTAAATTTCAATAATGGTTTGAATTTTCCATCCAATTCATTGAATTAAAATAAAGCTTTACAAGTTTATTCTGTTGAAGTCAAGGTATCTGAAGATATTAGGAATGCATTTGTAAATTCCATAAAGTTGTTGAAAGATAAAATTATTTCTTCTGTTAAAATTATAAATAAAAAATTATACATATATATTATATACATATATGTTATATACATGTATATACAATGTTTTCATCAAGTTGAGAAAAGGATGGGATTAATTTGAGAAAAGAATTGGAAGGAAATATACTTGAAATTTACTGTGGTGCATACATCATTCATATTTTAATACAAACTAGTGATATTCACATAATTGAAACAGAATGTATAGTTGCAAATTTTATAAATAATTTTAAATATTCACAGCACCAGAAAAATTTCCTTGACAAAGCTGATATGAGGGGTAAAAAAACGTGTAACATGGCAGAATGTACTTTCTTTTGCTGCTGTCCATTAAGACTTGGGTTTTAGAAATGCTTAAGCTCCTGAAGAGCGACTGAAAATAAACCCAAATGCCTCTGAGAAGTTTTGACATTTTATTGAAAGAACCCTCTAAATTTTGGTTGCATCTTGTTCACAATCAGTAACAAGTATTTAATGAAACAACTTAATAAATTAAACACACAAAATGCAAAATGTCAGGTTTTGAAAGTTTTAGTGAGTGGTCCTTATTTTTAAAGGGACATTAAAATTTATTTTTGCATAACACAACATAGACACACAACATATTCAGTAAGTTCAAAAGTGCACAATATTATAATTGCTATAACGTTTTGGATTAACTGGACTTGTAGAAAGTGACATTTGAGGGGTGTCCTATATTTCATGCATAAATTTATGTATTAGAACATAATGGAAATAAACCAAGAAATCCTACAACTTGCAGTACCTAAGATTAGCCAAACATTCAAAGAACTCATATGTGGAGATCATTTATTTCATGAGGTATATGTTTGAAACTATTTGTCAAAGAAAATAATGTGAAACAGGATCAAAATATGGCTCCTATGAGAAAATCTAATTTATGTGTTTTATACAAAAACAAAAAACCAAAAAAGCTACAGAACAAAAACAAAAACAATTGAATTGATAATTCTTTCCATTTAGCAAATTTCCTTTGCGATTAACATGAACCTCAATAGTTCAGTGAAAATATCTTCAATTAAGAGTGGCATAGTTAAATGTCAATTGAAGGCAAGAACAACTTCAAGTTTATTAATCACAAATGAACTTTGGGTATAATTTTATAAAAAATAAAATAAGACCACATTGAAAAATATTCCTTCTTCATAAAAATATTAGCAACATATTATTAGAGATATATATGTTTAAACACAGTTTCTGCTTATATTATTTGGTAATGTTCAGATAATCAACATAAAGTATGTTTTTAGAATTTCCTTTTATTTACAGAGATCAAAGATAAAGGTACAATTATTTGCTTTGAAAAGAATTTTATTAAAAATAGAACTATTCTTGGGAATACTTTATGTGTCTTTATGTAATACTTTGTGTTTCTGCATATTTAATGGAAACAATTTGAAATAAATATTTCAAATATTATATAATTGTAACTGCTTTTAGTTACCTCTTTTGCTCAAAAATGCCATGATTTGGAAGATAAATTATATGGTTTCCATATGTATGCAAGATATGGTAAAATATTGTACAAATCTCTTAATTCCATTACTTCTCTCAAGGAAAGAGAAGAGTTGAGGAATGCAAGACCTGAAAAGATTTTTTGGAAGACAGTTATTGAAGTCCTTACTGCCTGCATTGCTACCCAGCCTTCTTACTATGGAACAGGGGCCAATATATTCTACTAAAATTTCAAATCTCCCTCAACTGAGATAGGTGGAAACTTCCAAGAGAAACACTAAGAAATATTACCATTCTCTGTAATTTGGAAGACATGCATTTTTTGTTGCACTCCCACAAAAGGAGCCTTTAGGTGTCTAATTGTGGCTGGAGACACGACTGTTTAAAGACATTTTTCAATAATAAATGAAACATTTCAAATTTAATTTGAAATAAATAAAACAAAATTAAAATGATTTGTATGCATGTGTATATGCATATTATATACACATTTCTTACCTGAAAATGGTTCATTACATTCACAGATGAAACTATTTGCAGTAATATTGCCACAATTCCCATGGAAACAGATATGTGGTTGACATTGCCCAATAATTTCTGAACAATTTATACCTATATAAATGAAAATAAATTAATTTGCAACTAGATTAAAAATATTTACATTTTATATAGTTAATTATGGTCATCAATTTTCCCCAAATTCTTTAATAATCATGATCAAAATTTTGACAAAGCGTAATTCTAATTAATAAATAATACTGCTTGATGATGTATATATATATACATATATATATATATATATAAAGTAGTCTCCATGCCCACGTGGAGCACAACATGGGCTTGAACTCAAGACCCTGAGGTCAAGACCTGAGCTGAGATCAAAGAGTCAGATGCTTAACAGACTGAGCCACCCAGGGGTTCTGCCATGATGATGTATTTAAATTGAAACAAAAGGGTGTCTGAGTTGCTCAGTTGATTAAGTATCTGACTCAGAGACTTGATTTTGTGGTGGCAGGTTGGGGCCCTCGGTGGGCTCTGCACCTACTTTAAAAAAAATTGAAACAAAAACTAATTTCAACAAATTTGACATGAGGATTTCCATCTTCTGACCCCCACTATATATTCAAATATTTTTCTGATTCTCGATATTTGAGACTTAGTTGATTTTCATGATAATTTGAATTTGTTAATCATGTTTAACATGTTGACAGTAGATAATATTAATATATGTTCTTCAACATAGAGTGGTAGCACTGTGGTGGTAATTTACAAAGTGACACATTCACAAGTATATTGTCTTAGCCCTATAACCTAGCCACGGTGATAATTCCAAAGAGGAAAATGTGAAAGATTGACACTATCTGAAGAGGAACCAAGGCATAAACTTTCATTCAAGCAAGTTGAATAAGCTCTAGATATCTGCTATACAACATTGGACCTACTGTCAACATTAATATATTGTACGCCTAAAAATTTGTTAAGAGATAAATGTCATATTCTTTTCACAATATTCTTTTCACAATAAAATAAAATAATAAAATCTAAAATTATGGGGAAAAAAAGAAAAAGCTGTTGGCTTCTTAAAAGTTATGCACGAACTTCTAAACTCTACATTTTCCTGCCCTGGCTGCTCTGTCAAGCTTCTAAATCTCACTTATACACACTATTGTGATGCTACAATATTATATACCATAACCTTCTTACAATAGTTTTCTATGCAGTTAGTTGGCTCATAATATCCTTTGTAGAAGAATATGCCTAGGAAATTCAAGCGCATGGCAAGTGGACCCATGTTACATGGTATAAAACAGGTATACATAATTTTCAATAGGTCAGTCACCCCTCCATTTTAAGTGAATTTTTAATTTAATTTGTAAGCAGTTTTTGGCATTATCATTGATTCCTTTCAAATTCTTCATAGACTGACAGCTCTGCCTCACTAATACAGAACTCTTGTTCCTTCATTTACCTCCAAACAACCCCCAACACAATGCAAATTTAAGTAAATAGAATTATTTGCCAAAATATTTCCATGTACAAAAACTAAATTAACAATAGAGTGATCAATAGGTCATAATCTATTACAATCTTAGTGTAAGGGGCCAAATAGTGAGTCCTCAAAATTTGTATGTTGAAATCCTGACCTCCAGGACATCATAGTGTGACTGTATTTGGAGAAAAGATCCTCAGGAAGGTAACAAACATTAAATGAGGTCATTGAGGTGGGTCCTAATTAAATGTGGCTCATAAGAAGAAAAATTTTGGATCATACAGACAGATACAGAAGAAAGACGAAGGGAGAGCATGGCTGTCTACAGACCAAGCAGAGAGGCCTCAGAAGAAACCGATCTTGCTGACATGATCTCTAACATTTAGCCTCTAGAATGGGGGAAAATAAATTTTTGTTGTTGAAGCCATTCAAACTATGGGACCCTATTATGGCATCACTAGAAAATTAATACAGTTAATATTCTCAATTTCTTTGGTACTTCTACATATTCCTATATCATCTGAGATTTAAAATCAAAGCAGTTATAATTAAAGTGGCATTATGGTATGTGCTCAATATTATGGTGTTTAACATTTAATGGTTTAAATGATCTATGGCTTTGTTTCTATTAAATAAACAAATAAACATTGGGTAGAAACAAACCATTCTATGCAACTAAGATAAAACTATTGAAATAGAACTCCATGGTATATGATTACACATGTGCCAATTAATATTCTAATAGATGGTAGAAATTTTCTGCCCAAGTATACTTTAAGTTTCTTTGGACAAACTAAAATGTATGCTTTAGGAGCTCTCAAATTGCTTTTTCATTTGCCCCAAATCAGCAACTTGAGTGCTTTCACTTTTTTGCTGACCTGTCTTAATTTTAATTACCTGATAAACTCTGGGGAGGGTCAAAGTTACTTACATTTTTGTTCACTGATGCCAGGAAGAGTCATATGAGAATTTGATCCCAGTTATAGAGAGGATGTTCAGTGGATACTGCTGGGATTAACTGTTGAAATGGTCTTTGTACTACCTTACTATAGAATTTAAAATTACTCTGAAAGATTGGCTTAGGTGAATTTTAGAACCTACAAAGATTTATTGAGATATTCCATTACATTTTATTATACAGATTTCACAAACTTGGCTACAATGGAGTTTTGCCAGACACATGCAGGAAAAACCTTGTTTAAGCCCCCTAAACCCTGCCCCCCCAAATTACAGTTATATCCCTGAGCCTCATCTGCTCTAGTCAATATCTATGCCAACCCTCTTTCCTCTCTCTTGAGCAAAATATTCTACCAACATGTTATTTGTTTTGCCGTATTATCATTGGAAACTATTTCAAGCAATTCCCTTTGTTAGATCATCCTCATCTTACCACTAACCTTGTAACTGTCTATTGCAGGTCTCGGAAACTCCCACTAAAAGAAATTCTTTCATTAGTCCCCATAGTTTAAAATTTCCCTATATTTCTCAATATTTCTTTTTATTTTCCTGTGATGACCCAAATTCCCTAGTAAACTTTCACCTAGTGACAGTGATTTTCCCTTAAATCCTCACTTCAGTCTCAGGTAGTATAGTTTACATTGTATTTGATTGCCCTTCAGGTTTGATCTATTCACCAAATGTCTTCTTTTCTATAACCTTTCCTCACCTGATTGCCTCTCATTTAGCTTATTGTAACTAATTTTGTTAATTATATCAAGTTCTTTCCTTCCTTTCTAATATTATTTATCAGTCACTTTATAGGTGCCGTATCAACATCCGTTAAATACATTGCTCTTGGTTCACAATTATCTTTTCCTTTTCAGTGCCAAGCTACTTCATGCCTTCTGCCCAAACACATACCTCCTTACCTTCTTCTGCTCAGATCCACACTTAATTACTACATTATTACCCAGAACTGTTTAGCTTAAATACCATAAACTTGGGAATTTCATTCTATCACGAATATTATTCCAATAATGGGTTTTTTAACTACAAGAGACATTAAGAGTGAATTTTTGGAAAGAGGTGAAAATAGGTATTTCAGAGTGAAACATGTGTGCTTTTAAAAAAAATTTAGGGGCACTGGGTGGCTCAGTGTTAAGCGTCTGACTCTTGATTATGGCTCAGGTCATCATCCTAGGGTCATGGGATTGAGCCACACATTGGGCTAACTGGGCTGAGCATGGAGCCTGCTTGGGCTTCTCTCCCTCTCCCTCTGCTCCTCTCCACTGCTAGCATGCTCTATCTTTCTCTAAAATAAAACAAACAAAAAACCAACCAACAAACAAAAAACCACTTATTTAAATAAGCGAAAAAAGAAAAGAAAAGAAAATAAAGAATGCCTAATGGGAATTTTCTGTGTCCAGGATCAAAATTTAGCCCATTCTAAAAAATCTACAAAATTTTCAGAAATGTAGTTTGTTTTTTGGAAAGTAGCAGTTTATGAATTCAGTTTATTTTCCTATTTTAATAGAATTACGTTACTTTAAAAAAATCTTACCTGTAAATGGTGGGTAGAAGATACATTCATATCTTTGCTTATTTAATTTTCCTCTTTTATTAATGCAACTGCTATTATTTTCACATAGTTTATAAGAACATGGATCAAGTGCTTGACAATATTTTCCAGAAAATGGAGACTGACAATGGCAGCTGTATGTCTTGCTCCAAACATCAGTAAGACATCTACCATGTCCAGAACAAAATTCTGAACTCAGAGATTCCTGGCAGAACTGTTCTTTCACTGTCACATTTAGTCGTAGCCCGAGGTGACAAAGCGATGGACCACTTGCTGTTACTGTGATAAAATAATGTGTCCCAGCACTCAGCCACTGAGAATTAACAGTATGCATTCCTTTTAGCTTGCAACCAAAAAGTAACTGATCTTCAGTTGTGGTGTTTTGCAGACAGTCAATGAATGATGCTTCAGAAACATTCATCAAATTTATTTCTGGAGATTCAAGAGATGGTTCAGAAGAAATTATAAGGCTGTCTCCCAATTGAATTTGTAAAGGGCAAATCTGGGGAACAACTTGATTGCCTGAAGTGTTCATTTTAGTATTTACGTCCTCAAACCAGCAATCTCCATAGAATTCCATGCAGATGTTTTCTGTCAGTGTCCAATTCACCATATATGATAATGGTTGTGTATGCCATTCTTCCACAAATTGCCATTTACATGTTGTTTTTCCATTTATAAACATGCTATGAAGAACCACTAGGCTCAGAAGCATAATTGATTTGTTAATCATTTTGGGCAATTGTATTTTACACTCTCTCATGAAAAATGTCATAAAGAATTGCTGCAAACTGGGCTTTTTATATTGTTGAAAATTTGCAGAGACTTTGTTCAAGGATTCCCAGGAACTGGCATTTTTTCTGTTCCCAAAATGCAAGTGGATTTTGATCAAGAAACAGTAGAGTTCAGCTGATTTAAATATCCCTTTAAACATAAAAACACACATTGTTAGTGAAGTTACTTAATGATATTGACAATTCTAAGCTGGTTTCTGCAAAGACTATGCTGCCACCACCTATGCACTTTCTTTGTGAAACAAAGAAAAAATGTAGTGAAGATATATTGCATCTTATCCTGCCCTAAAGAATTACCTGCTTTTGAAAAGTTTTTATTGTTACATAATTATACCAGCAATTTACTGCAATCTTTTGTATGTTCTCTTTTCACCAAGCTTCACAAAACTGAAATAGAGCAATAATCAAGATCCTTTATGGATGGGTTTAATTTTCTTCAGATATAAGTATTGCTTTCTGATTGGGTTTAGAAAAATGCTTTAAAAACACCATCCATAAAACAAGTACAAAAGTCATTTAAATATAACATTCATATAATATTTTCTTACAAACAGAAGCCATAATATGCAAACCATAGTCTTCTAATCCAGGAGGTGGGAACTCCCAGATATACAAAAGATTCTAGAGAATTCCATTGTGTAAATAACTAAACTCAGAATGAGACTTCACCCAACTTCTGTAGAATTGTGGGAATACAGTAGGCAAAGAGGGAAAAGGAAGTATAAAGTGGAATAATAAAAGACTGGTAAGTACAGGTATGATGTCATGACTTCTCTTTCATCACTCACCACTGGTATGAAAGGTGGGCCATTGTATTAACTCTGTGGGGAAGGCATCATTACTCCGGTGGGGGGAGGGGGAATACTACTATCACCAACAAAACAAAAGAAAACAAAACAGCAATCTTTGAGATTTAATATATTGATCCAATTAAAAAAAATAGTAACTACACCTCATTGAGGGTTTTTTCTGTGTAAGTCACTCTAGTATTTGATTAATTAAAAAAAACTAATCATCAAAACAAAAGTTAAATTATGAAAAGGAGATAGTGGTGTAATGGAAAAATATGCTCTTTTGATCCCAGTTATGTTATTTATTCAGTCTACATTTTAAGGCCACATGGGTTTTAATTCTCCTCACTCTTATAGATAAGAATATATTAAATATATTCATTTAATGAAATTAACAGTTGTATTAAATTAACATGGTAGTACTGGATATTGAGTTAGATTATATAAGAATATACAATTCATTCAAAATCCCATCATTTTTTACTGTACCTTGACTGTCAGTTAAATATTGTTAAATGATTTATGCCATTATGTGATGGAATTAATTTGTTAATTCATATCAAATATTTATATTAAGTCCAATTTCTTATGGCCATTCTAGATCATATAAAAATTAAATTTGAGTTGTAAA
The DNA here is from genome assembly GCA_028646485.1 of Cryptoprocta ferox. NCBI lineage: Eukaryota > Metazoa > Chordata > Mammalia > Carnivora > Eupleridae > Cryptoprocta > Cryptoprocta ferox. Next base: position 87,522,169 of record CM053577.1, on the reverse strand, counting down.
TTTCCTCTTTGAAAATTCAGTTGTGAGTATTATAAATCTATAAAATATAAATTCATATAAGTAATACATTACCTTAAAATATGCATATGGAAAATGTAAAATTATAACTTTCCTAGAATTAAAAGTTATGTATGATCATGTTCATTTCAAATATGTTAATCATAACTTATGAATATAAATTAGTAATCTTGCTAAGATTTAAAGACTACCTTGAACAAATATATTTGATCCCAATCTACATGCAAGGCAATATGGTAGGTACTGAGAATTCTTCAATACCAAGTGAAATGAGGTATCAATGTAAAGAACTAAGAACTTAATAAAGTAAACAGAATTATTAGGCAATCAACATCATCAATTATCAAACAAATAGTCTAGAGCAATATGAGAATATGTAGCAGGGTCATTAATAGGACAAAGAATAAGCTTGAACAGTAAAATGGAATCATCTGGGAAAACTGTCAAGGGAAGAGTATCCTTGGAAAAAATCTCTCTCTGAATATTTGGGAAGAATACAACATTGGATTCTTTTGAATAGGAGAAGTTGAGCTTTTAAGTGTAGAGAAAAAATAAATCATGATAAAATATAAGCTCTTGATTTAGAGAGAGAGACTATATCAAGAAGGTGTATGCATCCTCAGTAAAAGGCTCGAATGTTACCTGAGGGGAATGGAGAGTGTCTTGAAGATTTTATGTAGGAGATTAACAAAGGAAAATTTTATTTTAATGATGTCAGGGTGAGGAATGGATTGGTGGACAGGATTGGGAGAGTTGAGACATTTGTAGAGGAGTCAGTAGCACTAATCTAGTGAAATGACTCTGATGACTTGATTGATACTGAGGCAGTAGAAATATAACAACACTGGTAGAGCCTAGAAATATTTAAATGGTAGAATTATAAAGTCTTGAAGGCTGTTGACCTAACTAAGGAGAGAGAAAGAATCCAGAAGGACCAGGTATAGACACAAGATGGCAAGGGAGAAGGGTATGTCACAATCATTTAAGCATATACCAAATTTGAAATGTACTGGAGTGATTTTCTTATAGAAGTATACAGATTTTTGGTATATACAGATGAAAGCACAAGAGAGAAAGCTAGGCTGATGTTCAAAATATGATTATGTTAATCACATATATTTTTTAATATTTCAATATGTATGTGAAGTTGTTGGAATGTTGTTTTAAAATGAAAAAGACTTGATCTTGTTTAAATCATGAGGGAAGTATACAAAGGAGATAATAAGGCCATATAGAAGAAAACACATGACAATGACTACAGTGCAGAGTAGGAGAAAAGGAAGAAGTTTATTGTAGATTATTAAGGCTGTGATTTTGGTGGCAGGAAGTTGAAGAATTTATCTGTGGGATCTTCTATTTTCTTTATAAAATAGGAGACAATCAGAAAAATGGTGAGTTTCAAAGAGAGAGGGGAATGGACAAGACCTGAAGTAAACAGGAAAATGTGAGAGAATGGGGGAAAAATAAAACAGAAGGATCACTAGGCAATACTGAAATACTTTTGTAGCTGTAAGTCACAAATTTATAGTAGTATACACCTGCACAGGTGCATTTTTCTCCCAGTAGCCTAGTCAAAAAAAGATACAATAAAAATTAAGTTGTAAATAGGTTTAAACAACGCAGTCACCAATTTATTTCCATGTTGAAAGGCTAAGAAACAAATTTCATTTGCATTGAAGCAGAATTAGGACTGTGTGACATTTTTAGACTTGCTGCAGATGTGAGCTCGCATTACTGCATGGCTAATCCTGTGCTTCTCAGAATTCTCTGGGTCCCTAATTATTGTGTCTTTATATTTTGTAAGAGAAAATGACTTGATAGTTGCATTTCTGTCTTGAGAAAATTTAAATAAATAAAAATAGAAGCAAAAAAAAAGAAAAAAATCTCTATGAGGTCAATTTGCTTCTATATATGCTGAATACAAAATGCTTGGATTTTATTAGGAAAGTGATTAATGTAAATATTAAATATGGATAAATTTGAATAAGAAGCTATAGTTTGGACTCAAAAGGTAATGGTATGTGCCTTAGTTTTTCACGTATAAAGACACTGTTAAAATTCTGTCCAAAGTAGCGAGTCAAAGGACGTTCTGCTCACTTATAAACACACACACACACACACACACACACACACACACACACAATTTCATAAAAGTGTTTGAGAGTTGAAATCAGAAATCGTGACCATCTCACATGATATTGTCATCTTTTAAATTCTTGATCCAAGAACCCTAGAAATCCAGGGACTAGCATGGAACCATTCATAGCTCTGTGCACAATTGCAACCATAATATTATTAGGCAGTGATGCTACCAGGATAATATTTCACAGGAAAAACTACTGAGTAATTTCAAATCATGTGAGCTGTGTTATTTTTATATTAGCTTTGTAGTTCAGTTACTCTAAAAATAAAGTCCAACTTATATTCAATATTTAATAAAACATATGTAAACATTTCTTTGATTCACATTTAGAAATCATCTTAAATGACCCCTTTTACAAAATAAGGAAATATATTTAAATAAATTCATTTTGCATAGATAAAGGATAATTTGAATAAAATGTGTCAATAAAAGATAGCTGAGTAAGGATTAGAAATAATGCATATAACTCATTTGGATGGTGCTCAATACATAATATGAACTGTGTTAGCCTTTAATGAGCTTATAGTTGATTCCACAGAACAGTGATCTTTTTTCATTATTACCCTATCATGAAGAATGGCCTCCACAATAAATAGTTTTTATTTTTATAAATTAATAAAAATGTATGAGATAAAATGAACAGATATAAAAATTCTAATGTATTGGACCTGACCTCTATATAGTGACACAGCATATTTTGGACCACAGATTGGACGAAATTGTGGAAGGGGGGCAAAATATGTGTTTTAGAAATGTCAATATGGGGGCACAGGCATGGCTCAGTTGCTTAAACATCTGACTTTTGATTTCAGGTCAGGTCCTGATCTCATGGTCTGTAAGTTCCAGCCCTATGTTGGGCTCTGAACTGACAGCTCAGAGCCTGCTTGGGATTCTCTTTCCTTCTCTCTCTGCACCTTTCTTGCACATGTGCTCTCTCTCTCTTTCTCAATCTCTCTCTCTCTCTCTCTTCAAAATAAATAAATAAGCTTTATAAAACAAAAAAATGTCAATATAACTATTAGCATCATGGAAGATGAAAATTCTCGCAGGGAATCCAGAAAAGGGGAAAATGGTAAATTTTAAAATTAACACTGAAAGAACCAATGGAAAAGAGATAGCCAATTTAGGAAGAAGAATATTCAGAACGCAGTTACCAACAGGACATGAGATTAAGCAATGTGTAAAATGACCTAAAATGTAGGTGTAAAATGACAAATCCTGAAGAACAGTAATGTTCAAGTGACAGAAAGTATTTTTTAAATAACTGCATTTGTTAAGGAAAACAAAGGAGGGAAAGGATTACAGAATGTTTAGAGTTAGTACTTCTATAAAATAGGAACTGAGTTAACTAAATTTGATGATTACAATGCAGTTTCATTGATGTGATAAGAGATTCAAGTAGGATTGGTTTACAGGAGTTGAAAGAGAAAAAATCAATGGAGAGAACTCATTGGGAAAAAAAAGTCTATGAAAGAAAGGAGAGTAAATAAAGAAGTCAACAGAGGGGAGTTAATACTTCATTTTATTTATTTTTACTTTTTATTTATTTATTTATTTTTGAGAGAGAGAGTGTGTGTGAGTAGAAAAGGGGCTGGGAGGCTGGGTGGGAGAGAGAGAGAGATAAGACAGTATCTCAAACAGGCTCTATACCCAGCTCAGAATCGGACACTGGGGCTCAATCCCATGACTCTGGGATTACAACCTGAGCTGAAATTAAGAGGTTGTCACCCACCTGACTGAGCCATCCAGAAGCTCCTAAAAGTTTAAGACATAAGTTCCTATGAAAAGCTTTGTTTGACCTCAAAGACCCTATGTTGGGTACCCCTCCACATGTCTTCACGTTGTGATATGTCGTTAAGTGCCTTTTTTACCAGAAAATAGTGTGCAGAACTGTATTTTCATTTGTTCCCCTGAAAATCACTTTACTTCTATCCTTTGTGTTTATATTATTCTAAACTACGGAATGTCAAGAATGGAGTAAACATCAGGAATGTATTTGGGTCAGTGATATTAAAAGGTTGAATTGGCCACAAGACAGTGTATCTCTAGGATGAGTTTAGGAATGAAGAACATCAAAGGATTAGGCTTGGGAACGGAACAAGGTCAGACTTTTTCCCTGCTTTTCCTCATTTAGTTATAAATGTATAATTTTATGATACTAATTTATCATGCTGTAATGGCCAGGAATTAAATTTAGTCTGTCATTACTTTAAAACTATTTTCCTTTTCATTCCACATGCTCAATGACTAGGCCTCAGCATTTTCAAGTGGTTTTTATTAAAGAGTACTTATGAGAAACAGAGTTTGTCTTCTATGAATTAAAATAGGTTTTCCGTAAGTAACCCAGACTAAAAAATATTTTGCAATAACTGTGTGTGTGTCCATGTGTGTAGCCTTTCATATAACCTAAGTAATCAAAACATAATAATATCCCTATTTTTATTTCCATTTATAGATGATTAAAACAAAAATTTAAATGTTTACATCAAGGTTTATTTTTTACCTCATTCAGGTTCATATGTCCTATTTCTTGGCTTCTCAGCCTATGTTTTCCTAGAATGCTTTATAGTTCAAAGCAAAAAATGTACATTAAAGGGAACCATCTAAATTATACTTGCCACAAACTATTTAGTGTATAATATCAGGATCTAAAGCGGTAATGGGTATAGAAAGAAAAATCAATATTTGGTAACTAACAATATAAAATATAAAGGAGTTATTTTAAAGACAATCATTTTAATTACTTTTGTACAGTTTGTATTAATTTTGCTATATCTTGTAGTTAACTTTTATCAAACCTTTCATTTCATATCATATTTTTGAAAGGTATAGATTATTGTTGGCACATAATGAATCAGAAGTTATTTAGCAATACTCTAATCTTTTAAAATATTCTTAACAATATTACCATTATCTAGAAGTTCATGATGATATAATAGCATCATGCCTACACCAAAGTAATCATTTGTTTTTACAAAACAGAAATGGTTTTATAAAATCAAAATTTGGATAAATTATGCCTTATTTTAGACTTCCTCTTTCACCATCTTTAATTCAGAATATGATTGTCTAGATTCTCAATCTCTTTTTTTTTAAAGTGAAACTTTCTTTCCAAAATCTGTACATTTTAGCTTCCATAAGAATTTTTAAAGAAATGTTTTCTTGTTAAAATGTTATCTTTTATTGAAATTTACATAGCTACAGCACACTAAAACCCAGAGGCTGTATGTGGCTCATAGCCAAAACTGTTTTGATCGCTTAAACTACCTTTCTACTTTCAGGTACCAATCCTTGATTTCTAATATTATTCCTTGAAAATGTTAAATGTCATATAAGTGGTAAGACTTTCCTATACATCTTTTAGTATCTGCTAGAGTTATGATCACCCTTTGCTGAGTCTTGGATAAATGATTGTTATATCTTCTGATATCTGCTGGAGGCTCACCATCATTGAAGATCTAAATGTCAAGACGAGCAAGGAAATAATGGCTTTGGTGGACAATATCAATGACCTGGACAGAGCCCTTCCTTTAGTCATTTCAGATCTAGACTGGCAAACGTAAAATCAAAAACATCTTGCTTATAATATCACAACCTTATATGTTAAAATAAAACTTGTAAATTACAGTTTTGAAAGACAAAGCAGAACTACAGAATTTAGGATGTTTACTCTTACACTAAAAAAAACAATCTGTTTCTATTTACAATATAATTTTCTTGAAATAAAAATCATAGAGATAAATTCAAGATATAACTGCTTTAAAGGAATAAAGGAAAAGTAAACTTCAATCAAGAAAGGGGAGGGGCGTCTGGTTGGCCCAGTCGGTTAAGCATTTGACTTTGACTCAGGTCGTGATCTCACAGTTCGTGGGTTTGAGCCCCACGTCAGGCTCTGTGCTGACAGCTCAGAGCCTGGAGCCTACTTCAGGTTCTGTGTTTTCCTCTCTCTCTGCCTCTCCCCTGCTCGTGCTCTGTCTCCCTTTCTCTCTTTCAAAAATAAATAAACATTAAAAAAAAAAGAAAGGGGAAATAAGGAACCACAACAAAGCTGCTGGAGAAAAAAATAGAACCCTAAAGTAAAAGATATTGTGAAAGTAAAAAGGAATTAAAACACAGTCACAACAAAGATAAAATGATACACACAACAAACTATTATGTGACCCTAACATATATAAGAAAAGGGCTCTCTATTAAAAGTGACAGAAAATGTAGAATAAATTATTCCTTGGGCATTTTCAAATTTATTAATCCTTATTAAAATTTTATTTTATTATTATTAGAGTTAAAAAAAGAATAATTTATGGGCAACTGGCTGGCTCAGTCAGTTATGTGTCTGACTTCAGCTCATGTCATGATCTCGCAGTTCATGAGTTTGAGCCCCATGTCGGGCTCTGTACTGACAGTTCAGACCCTGGAGCCTGTTTCAGATTCAGCGCATCCCTCTCTCTCTCTCTCTCTCTATCTCTTTCTCTCTCTCAAAAATTAATAAATGTTAAAAAATTTTTAATAAAAAATAAAAATAAAAAGAATAATTTAGGGGCGACTGGATGGTTCAGTAGGTTAAGCATCTGACTATAACTATTTTAAATTCTCTGTATAATTATGTTTGTGTCATCAGAGTTTGGTTCTGATGTTTGCTTTGTCTCTACAGACTATGTTCTTTCTTGCCTTTTAGCAGGGCAGGCCTTGCGATTTTGTTGAAACCCAAACATACTCTTATTGGGTAATAAGAATTGAGGTCAATGGGCCTTCAGTGTGATGATCTACATTAATCTGTCTAGGATTTAGGCTTTATTTAGTGTTTTCTGTACCTATAGGTACCAACAGCTTCAAATTCCTTTAGTGTCTATTTTCATCTCCCCTCTTGACTTTGGACTTTCCTAAGTACTCCTCACAGAGAATGTCTGATTCTTGCAGCTCTTTCAGAGGTAATCTATAATTATTATATTGAAGTCCTATTGGCTTGATGTTAGTGTTTAAGGAGGGCAAGCATTCTATAATCTTCCAGTTAAATCTCAGTATTTTAGTGGATCTGTTCCTCTGCTTTGTAGACTTGACAAATGATTCTCCTTACACAATTTGCCCCTCTTTGATGAGAAAGGAAGAGCAGAGCATGCTGGAATGTGAGAGATGTTTTTTCCCATAGCTCGGAAACAAGACTCAGTAAAACTTTCCCCCTAAAAACTAGGCTTTGGTCATAAAGAATGACTTGGTTTATTTCAAAAGGATTATTCTTCTCCTCCCTTTACCTGGGCCCCAAGGGGATCATTCTCAGATATTTACAGGAAGAACTTGGTAAATATGTTGAAGGTAAAACCAATGAAACTATGGGGGTCCAACTGCCCTATAGCTTCTAGCAGTTTCTTTTTCTCGTACTAGTCCAAACTCAGCCTTTAGCAATTCATTAAAATTGTCATTTAAGTTCCTAACAGTGTATGCCTCCAGTATCCTGGGTTCTAAGTAAGAGGATTCTGCTATGACTCTCCCTCATCACACATCTCTCTAGATTTTCCCCTGCAACCTCAGTTTTCTGATAGGTCCAAGAAAATTTATTGGTTTTCATTTTGTTTAGCCTTATCTTGATGTAAGAATGTGGGTGATAGTTTCCAAGTGTTTTATATGTCAGAGCTATAACCCAAAGACTACATTGAATTTTGCTGATTTTTTTTACCAGATTTTCAGATATGCTAGTGATTGTCTACCATTCAAGAAAAGGGCTTTGTCTACTTCCACCACGAGTGGCTCTACTGCACAGTATTCCATTATATGGCTATAGTGCAATTTGTTTATCCATACAGCTGTTGATGAGCATTGTTCTTTCCAAGTACTATTACAAATAAAGCTGCTATAAACATTCAAGAACAAGTCTTTGTGTGTATACCCATTTTTATTGATCATATATGAATATCTAGGAAAGAAATAGATGAGTCATATGGTTAATGGATGATTATTTTTTTAAATAAACTGCCAAATATTTTCCAAACTTGTTTTATCAACATACATTTCCATTATCAGTCTTTGAGGTTCCAGTGACTCCAAATCATCTCCAAAATTTGGTATGGGAAGTCTTTAATCTTAGGAGTTCTAACAGATATCTCATGGTGGTTTAATGTAATAACTAATGATCTGGAGCAACTTTTCAATGCCTATTTGCCATGTGCATATGTTCTTTAAAGTATCCGTTCAAATTTTTTGTATACTCTTAATTGGGTTGTTTGTTTTCTTATAATTGAATTTTGAGACTGGTTTACACTTTTGAGATACAAATCCTCTGCCAGATTTGTGATGTGCAAATATTTTCTCTCAGTCTATGGCCTAAATTTTCAGTCTCACAAGGGTATCTTTTACAAAGCAGATCTTAATTTGATGATAATTTATACACATAAATTAAATAAAAATTAATTTATCAATTTTTCTCAAAGCTCTTGAACTAAATATAAAGCCCCTATCAATATGGTGAAATACAACCAGCAGTCTTTTTGTTTTTGTTTGTTTGTTTGTTTTGTTGCTTGTTTGTTTTCCCCCTGCAGACTTCCATCTCCAATCTGTGCAATCTGGACTGACTTGTTTCCAGATGGAAGCCCAACTGTCTTCCTGGAACTTCCTACCCGTATCATCTTGCCTATTCCTTTTGCCTCACATCTCTGTTGGATCCTTGTTTTCTGGACTACACATACTAGCTCTCTACGTGAGCCCTTGTTTTGGTGGAGAAAATTTTCCAAGAGGCCTCTCACAAGGGTGAATGGAAGACATAGTTTTAAAACCTCATCTATCAGAAAATATCATTGGAGTCAGATTTAAAAATATCTAAGTGGCATATGATCTCCTATTAGATTCACATTGTTTGTCTCCCTCTTTCTTTGTTTCTTTGTTTCTTTCCACTTTTTTTTTTTTTTTGGCTGAATATAGAATGCTGGATAGAGGATCATTTTCCTTAAGGAAAGGCATTACTTCATTTCCTTCTTCTTTTTATGGAAAGTACAATATGATTATTATTTCTAATCCTTTGTATATGACATTTACCTTGGTTTTTCTCTCACAAACCTTTAAAACCTTTACCTCTTATGTCCTAAAGTTTTCCTGATTAAGACTTGAAGTGTGTCATGTGTCATTCATTTAGATATGCCAACATAGGTGATAAGGGGTGTGTGTGTGTGTGTGTGTGTGTGTATTGTTGGTGTTGTTAATTTAGAAACTTATGTCCTTGAGGCAGTTATTTTACTTAGTGGTTTCTTTATTCCACTGAGAAGTATGGTGCAAGCAATATTTGGTGATACCCATGTTCTTCTCCATTTGCTACTTGTTCTTTCTAAGGCTGAACCTCAAAACATTCTTTGTATTTAAAATACTTTAAAACTAGTATTTTTATTTGTGAGTAAGAGACACTTTCTTAGAAATTCCTTAAAGATATGCTTTTAACTTCTTACCTACAAAAATTACAATTTCATTCTGGCAATCATGCATAGAAAGTGACAATCAATAACAAGACTATGCTTTTTTTGTTTTTTGTTTTATTTTGCAATAAAAATACATTACGCATGACTTGACTTAAAAGGACTGTAAGAAAATAACACAACTGCTTATTTTCCTACTATTGGTATATGATATTTTTATCTACTAGAGAGATGTTTTCCTCTAACTACTATGTAAATAAATATATTTTAAATCAAAGAAAACTATTAATTATAATTATTAACTTCTTCATGTTTATTATGTATGTGTGTGTGTGTGTGTGTGTGTGTGATAGCTGCAGTTGTGCTATATAATCAGAATACATTAAAAGACAAAAACTAACTAGTGCTCCTTACAAATAAGGGTACTCTGGTAGGATGGAAAGATTATTACCTTTAAAGTACAGAAAATCAGACTTAAATCTTCACCATTCTATGACCTAGAATTAACAACCTATTATTTTCCGTGTGCTTTATCACACAATCTCCTAGGCAAACTTCTTACAATTTGCTATGTACTATGGAAACTGTATCCCCTAAACTAGATTAGCCAAATTGTTTTTAATTGTTATTTCAGTCTTCCCAGGAAAATGTTATTTTTTCCAATCTAAAAATGAGTGAAATTGGTTTCAGAAAGATCAAATAACTCATCCAAGATCATGAAGCGTGTAGGTGATAAACTGAGGATTCAAAAACCACTTCATACACTGGTGAAATTTCTCCCTAACGTCCTCTGGCACACTCAGACATTACTACCTATAGTTATCCGTTATGACTTACAGATACTTTCACAGATACAAATATGAGGAGATAATTATATTGTGAAACAATATTAATTGCAGAAATCTTCATTCAACATTCTAAAACTCTCTTGGAAGATATCTACCTATCTATCTATCTATATAGTACAAGTATTAGTACAAGTATTTACCTCCATATATATATATCACATTCCCTAATACATACTAAGGCTGAAACATATTTACAGAATGATGACTGCAGGTAAAGAAGGAAGAAAAAAATGAAGAAAGGAAGGGAAGAAAGGGAGAAAATAAAGAAAGGGGAAAGAAATAAAATAATTCAAGGCATAAGGATGATGTTTTATTTTATAAAATAAAATAATTCAAGGCATTAAGTGAGGCAATATATATTAAAACCCCAAGGATAATTTTGGCACATACTATGTTTTTATTTAAATTTTTAACGTGACAGATTGACTCCATACCCTGGCTGCAAATATGAGGAAATCTTCTATTAATAGGCCTACATATTCTGTATGTGAAAAGACATATTTCTCATGTAAATATATCTACTTCTAAGCAATTAGGCCTAAAGTTAGACAAATGTCATTGCTATTCTTCACAGATTTTAAAGCACTTTTAAGTATGGTGGGTTTAAAGCCCTTAGCAATGTGACCTTAACAATGAAAAGAGAAATTATGGCATGTCAGCAACTCTCAGAAGTCTCATCATTTAGGGTTAGGATTGATTAAACAAACAAACAAACAAACACTGAAAACATGAATGGTAATTTGTTTCCAGAGAAAATGTAAAGAAATAGGAAAATAAAAATTACATGATAGAATAAAACAATTTATTCAAGGTGTCAGAATGAGTTAACATTTTATTGAGGGCTTAACATCTATCAGGCTCTATGCTAAATGTTTTATATGTTTTATTCTTTTTTTAATGTTTATTTATTTTGAGAGAGAGAGAGAGAGAAAGAAAATGGGTAAGGGGCAGAGAGAGGGGGAGAGAGAGAATTCCAAGCAGACTCTGTGCTGTGAGCATGGAGCCCAATGTGGGGCTCAATCCCACAAACCCTGAGATCATGACCTGAGCCAAAATCAACAGTCGGTTGTTTAACCTACTAAGCCACCCAGGTGCCCCTATGTTTTATTCTTTTAATCTTCTACCTTTGAAATTAGTACAAGTATTTACCTCCATTTTATATATAAGGGCATGAAAATGTACAAAGAGGAATTTGTTACAACCTTCTCTTTCACCATACATTCTATGAAAATTCTACCCATTAAACATATTTTTCTTGAAGGCAGTATAGTGTAAAAAAAAACAAGAGTTTATGAGTAAACAAAGGAACTAGATTCTGGTCCAGACACTGCCACTTACTAGCCAGATCATCTATTTACTATAGTAGAGAACTCATTTTCTCACAGTGGGGAGGAGGGAGGAGTGTAGATGTAACAGTCTTTCATACACCTTTCAACTCTAACACTGTATGCTGTTATGCTTTCTTTAAAATAATAATATATACTGTTTAGAATGGTTAATTTTATTTGTCTTCTTCAATGGGCCATGAGATACCCATATTTCTGGTTAAACATTATTTCTGGGTTTGACTGAGAGGATGTTTCTGGAAAAGATTAGCATTTGAAATGGTACACTGAATAAAGCTGATAACACTTCTCAATGAAGGTGGGTGTTACCCAATCTCCTGGGGGCCTGAATAGAACAAAAAGCAGATTAAGTTTGAATTCTTTCTCTACATAACTGCATGAGCTGGAACACTGGTGGTCTACTCCTGGACTAATAATTACACCATACACTTTCTTGGTTGTTGGGCCTTCAGAATGATACTAAATGATACCACCCCTTTTCCTGCATCTCCAGTTTGTAGACAGCAAAGCGTAAGACTCCTCAGCCCCCATAATTAGGTGATCCAATTCCTCAGGGTAAATTCCTTCATATATTTTTATAAATAGGTACATAGATAAAGCAATTAAGAAGTAGATAAATAGATGGTAGATAGATAGATGATAGATAGATAGATAGATATGCATCTCCACTACTTTTTGGTTTTATTTCTCTGGAGAACCTTAGTAAACTATTATTCATGATAATATCTGGCTTCTGGGGCAAACAGCTCCATATTTAGTGTTCTCTATATCTATTACATGAATTGATTTATTTATTAACTTGGGAATTATTCTAAACCTCAGTTTGCTTAATGATAACATGGCACTAATGCAAAATTCTTACTCTTGGAACATGCAGATTGGTTTACAAAACAAAGGAAAACTGTGTGTGGAAGTGCTATATATGTAATATATTCTATAATTTTCTTTTCCATTTTAAAATAGGAATGATTTTATAACTTGCATTTTTAATAGTTTGCTTCCATTCCATGGGACATGGTTAGTAATACCAATAATAACAGTCAATAACAAAAATTTTTCTAAACCTGTTTTTTTCCTCAAAAAAACCCTTAATCCTGCTTTTTTTTTATTTTTTATTTTTTTAAGCACTGAAATCAGAGTTTCCTGGGTGGCTCAGTCCATTAAACATCTGACTTCAGCTCAGGTCATGATCTCATGGTTCTCGAGTTCAAGCCCTGCATTGGGCTCTGTAATGACAGTTCGGAGCCTGGAGCCTTCTTCAGATTCTATCTCCCTCTCTCTCTGTCCCTCCCCTGCTCATACTCTCTCTCTCTCTCAAAAATAAATAAAGCATTAAAAAATTTAAAGCACTAAAATCAGTATTTCTTACTCTACACAAATTTATCACTTAAAGATTTTTACCAATGAATTAATTTGGATTTACATCTATACTACTAAAGTTACATTTGAAACAATATGTAGGTTAAACATAAACAGATAAAAAAAACTAAATGATTCTGCTACTTTCTTATCACTATAGCCCATGCAGGCCATTTTTGGATTTCTATGAGTTTATTCAAGCTAACAAGTTAAAGTGAAAGGGCTTAAATAAATTTTATATTTGGGAATTAACAATTATAATATAGTAGAATGAAGTTAAAGTTTAATTCTTTCAACCAAATAAAGATAATTATATCATACATAAAGCCCAATGGCAGTTTACCACCATTACTGAAAATTACAGAAGTGGATCATGAAATGGGAAAATATATATATATATATATCTCCAAGAATATATATGTTGAAATAGTATGAGGCAAAATGGGTAAAATTCAACTAAAAACATATTGTATGTTAAAAGTTTCCAGATGATGTTTATTGTACTCAAACATCTTCTTACTTAGATAGGTAGCAGAGAAAAAAAAAGAGATAATAATAAAAGTTAACAATTATTAGCTTTTAAGAGACAATCTTTCTTAAAATGTTTAACATATATAAATTATCTAAGCCTCATAGCATTTCTAAAATAAATATCCCCATTTGATAGATGAAGAATCTGAATCCCAGAAAAATAATATCCCTCGTGTATCACAGCTAGTATTATTATAGGGAAATACAGGATAAAATACACACAGAGAGAAGGATTAGGATGTGAGGTCCCTGGGTAGGGAAAAACACATACTTTGGAAAATGGTGGGAGCATGTGACCAGGAACAAACTCCCTGGGGCGTAAGATTCCTCTTAAGAATGTAAGAGACACCACCTACTCCCCCTGAGGTTCTCCTCAGAAATTTGACAATCAAAAGGCCTAACTAAAATAAGGCAGCCATTAACACTTATGTTATACCAGGGAGAGTATGACCATAGTCTGACTTCTCACCCAATGGAATCCAGCCAATCAGGAATGGACAACCCTGCACCTAGAGTTATTCAGCCAATAAGGGTAGGACCTGAGAAGGAACAGTGGGGAAGGGCAGGGAAGGCACCAACCAAATAGAAAACAAAGTCCCTTGCCTATAGTCTGCATGCATTTACTTTAGAATGCCCCCTTTCTGCAGAGAGCTTCCATATTATTCTTACTTTCCAATCTTATACTCTACTGAACTTTCGCCTGCTGCTCCTTTTATTCTGTGTCCACTTCTTCATTCCTTAAAGTGGTGAGCCAACAAACCCTGGGTACCAAGGTGAAGAGTCTTGCAACAGTATTTGGCAGTCCGAATCTAATTCCAAGCATTCTTCTTGGAGTGCCTGTGCCTTAAGTCACTTAATCACTTAAGTGACTGAACTAACTTGAAAAAAAATATATTTCAACAAAATTAAGAAACATATGGAAAATATGCAGAATTAAACATACATTATGAAAACCATGTTTTTTTGCCTTCAGTTTTCCATCTTCAATTCTTCCCTAAAAGGACAGAACATTTCTGTTTGTGTTTCATCACTCTATAGCAAGTTGGCAAACACATGGTAAACATTCAACAATAACTTTGTTGAAACATCAGTGTCCCATGCATATTAAGTAAGGAAATAGATGGTTAAAAATCTATTTGCTTCCAGGCACCTGGGAAGTGCTCAACGCTTGATTTGACTCAAGTCTTGATCTCACTGTGCCTGGGTTAGAGCCCCACATCAGGCTCTGGGCTGACAGCACAGAGCCTGCTTGGGATTCTGTCTTCCTCTCTCTCTGTCCCTCCCTGCTTATACTTTCTCTTGTTCTCAAAATAAAATAAACACTAAAATTCTGTTTGGTCTCGGGTGCCTGGGTGGCTCAGTTGATTAAGCATCTGACTGCTCAGGTCATGATCTTACCGTTTGTGAGTTTGAGCCCCACATCGGGCTCTGTACTGACAGCTCAGAGCCTGGGGCCTGCTTCAGATCCTCTCTCTCTCTCTCTCTTTCTCTCTCTTTGTCCCCGAAAACTTTTTAATCTATTTGCTCCAAATTTAGTGAATATACTATCTAATGGGGAATGTAAGGTTTATTTTGATGCTTTTCTTTTTGTTTAGGTCATGATAAAAGTTGTGAAAACATCTTAATCTTCATATCTAAACCCCATGAGGTCAAGGTTTTCTTGTGTGTGTGTGTGTGTGTGTGTTTGAGTTTTTTTAATGTTTTGTTATTGAGAGAGAGAGAGGAGAGAGAGTACACATATGAGCAGGGTGGGGCAGAGAGAAAGGGAAACAAAGGATCTGAAGCAGACTCTGTGGGACATGAGGCTCAAACTAAAAAAAACCCTGAGATCAGACCTGAGCTGAAGTCTGATGCTTAACAAACTAAGACACCCAGGCGCCCCTTATTTTTGTTTTTAGGTCAAGGGTTTTTGTCTGGTTGTTGTTGTTGTTGTTGTTGTTTTTCAACGCTATATATACAAAGCCAACTTTAGAAAAGAAAATGTGGAAGACTTTGGAATGAGGGAAAATGATTATTGTATGTCCTGTCCAGAACTTTGGGGATAACCTCTTATATATTTTTTTTGAACTACTTTACAACTCTGTAAACTATAGAATACTGATAGGGATGCAAATGATTCTTTGCTGAAATGTAATTTGTGATCCATGGAAATACAATTGATTATCACATTGTGGAATATTTATCACTATTGCATCTATAAATAAATTAATTTCATATCCTTAATATCATGTGTGTGTATTTGTGCCTTAAATTCTCCTTTGAGTTAATTCTAAAATTTTATTTGTTTCCACATTAATTGGTGAGTTAAATAATATCTTTAATGGGATTCATTTTATATTTGAGTTATATTTATACCTTTTAAAATATTCTTTAATACCTAAAGCAGTGCATGGCAAATAGTAGATATTTGTTAGTGGATGACATAATAAATGCATGAATGAGAGAATGAATAAAATATGTTTTCTTAAAAAACACAGTTACTCTTCAGTCCTTACTAGCCTGACTTCCTAGTTATACTTGGCCAGGTGACTCAAAACACTTGCAAAAAATGTAATAACTCTATAATAAGTCAACACCTTTCTGACCACATTTGAATTTATACTCTTTAAGGGTTAATTTAAGAATATTACTGTGTAGGGACACCTGGCTGGCTCAGTGGGTTAAGCATCTGACCTCGGCTCAGGTCATGGTCTTGCAGTTGATGACTTTGAGCCCTGTGTCGGGCTCTGTGCTGACAGCTCAGAGCCTGGATGCTGCTTTGGATTCTGTGTCTCCCTCTCTCTCTGCCCCTCTCCCTCTCATGCAATGTCTCTCAGTCTCTCTCAAAAATAAATAAACATTAAAACAATTAAAAAAAGAATATTATTGAGCATATTGGATTAATTTTTCAAATGTATACAATATCTTAAATGCATTTGCTTTTTCTCTTAATATTTTAATAATGGGGAACACAACATAAATGTACAATACATTATTTGCAATAGGTATAATGTTGCACAGCAGAGCTCTAGAGCTTATTCACTTTGCTTAATAGAAACCTTATGTCTTTTGATTAGTAATATCACGTTTCCTCCTCCCCCTACCTCATCTACTGGCAACCACTACCCCAGTCTTTGAATCCATAAATCTGGCTTTTTAGATACCTCAGATAAATAAAACCATGCAGAATTTGTCTGTCTGTAACTGGCTTCCTTCACTCAGCATAATGTCCAAAGATTCATCCATACTGTTGTTTACTGAAGAATTTCCTTCTCTTTAAAAGAATAATATATTTTTATCCATTCATCTTTGATATAGATCCAGGTTGTTTCCACATCTTGGCTATTGTGAATAGTGCTGTAATGAGCATGGGAGTGCAAATATCTTCCCAAGATCCTGATTTCAATTCTGATGAATAAATTCAAGAAATGGATTGCTGGACCATATTATAGTTCTATTTTTAATTTTTTAAGGAGCCTCCATACTCTTTTCATAGCAGGTTCAATATTTTGCATTCCTACCAACTATGTGTCAGGGTTCCAATTTCTCCACATCCTTACCAACACTTATCTTTTTCTTTAATATATGGATTTAATATAATATCCATATATTAAAGATGGATATTTAATATATGGATTTAATATAATATCCATCCTAACAGGTGTGAAGGTATATCTCATTGTGATTTTGACTTGCATTTCCATAACAGTTAGTGACACTGAGCATTTTTCAATATACCTGTTGGCCACATATATGCCTTCTTTGGAAAAATTTCTATTTAATCATAAGCCAATTTTAAAAATCATGTTATTGTGGATTTTTTATTGTTTGCTTTTTTTGCTATTGATTGTGTGAGATCCTTATACAGTTTACAGATAATGGCCTTATCAGATATATGGTTTGCAAATAGTTTCTCCCATTCTATACTAAAAACATTCTGTGGGGATTGGTCTTAATTTTTAATATATATATATAAGTATATATGTCTCAAAACACATACAAGCATATATATTTTAAGATTTCTATCCATTTTTGCATCCAAATATATGCTAATTTTTATTATCCAATTTGCATATTCCATATAAATAATCTAATCTTCTCTGTAAGACTACTGAATATGTATTTCATTTAATTTTATCTTTCCTTGTATTCTCACATATTTTAAACAACTTTTGTGCAGGTGTGCTATAAAACCTAATGAATTCTGAGTTTTTGATAATTGAACTTTTTACAATTCTATCAGTAATTCTATTTTTTAACCTTCCATTTGATACTCTCTAGTTACTAAAAATTTAATATAACATTTAAGTAAAATGTTTCTAAAAACAACAAAACATGAAAATCAAAGATAAATCTAGGATATCACATTTTAACATTCAAAATCATTTCAATATTTAGTTTGATTGCTGATTATGTCTTAGGAATTATGTGTACAACTAAATGTAAATGGAACCCTCAAATAAAACAGGAAAAAATAACGTTGATGTCATAAGATGCATCAAATTCCAAGAAGAGGCCTGTCATAGAAGATTTCTTTTAATAGGCTTTATATATTGCTAGGTGACAGGTGGGTTGCAATTATATAAATAAGTCAGGGACAGTCTGTTTTAATAGAGTAAGTTCTCAATTACAGGAAATTTGCTGAAAGAGGGTGAATGATTATTCCTCAAGGAAGTTCTAAAAGAAATTACTACACTGAGTGTTGAGTTCAACTCGGTAACTTCTAAGTGTTTCCTGAATCTAGCACGATACAGACATTATGACCTATCATCTTTGCCTATAATTCACCCAGTTCTCTGGTGATGTGAGCATTTGGTTTTCTGAACCCTACTAGAAAACTTTGTGTCCTATGATGAGGGAATTGTCATCTCCTCGTCTAGTGGATGGAAATGATCTTTGAAATTAACAACTTCATTTCCTTTGTATTTCCTTTCTATATGCCAATAACAGCCATATCAAGTGTACAAGGTTGTTAAAAAACTAAAGGAATTAAAAAATGTGAACATTTTTTAAAAACTAAAGCATTTCATAAATATATAATGTAGCTATAAGACTGCAAACACTTTATGGGAAGGATCTGCCTTTTTGTAATCTATTCTTAACCCAAAAACTAATTATTGTATCTTACCTATTAATGTTTGTTGGTGAGTGATAAATGAACTGATGCACGATGCACCAATTTTCTTGCAAAAACTTTACTTGACCATGAATCTTACCTTGGAAAACTGTATGCATTTGTCAAGACAAATTCACTGCTGACTGAAATTTAGGTGTTTATTTATAAGCTAGGCACTAACAACCCATAAAATTAATATAATTTCATTTTAATTATAGGAACATTTACTAGATTAATGAGTTTAAAAATCAAAGTCAATACATTGGTGCACCTTATTTACCAACCAAAATTCTCTTGGCTATACCTGTCTTTCAAAAATTCAGCCACTTGTTTCAAATGAAGCACTATGGGACATCCCATTTTGTGCAGCTCTGCCATATGAGGATAATGTCCAGAATATCTGACTCTTCCTCACTTCTTGTCTCAGATGAAATGCCATGCTACAAGGTACAGAACCAGGCTTTTCAAGTGACTGCAAAATAGGTAAGGGAGTACAACTGAGCATTTGATGGCATTAAAGATATCATGGGAAAACTTTGACCAAAGGTGTCAGAATACTTTGTGTGTCTGAGAGAGAAATTTCCTCTCAATTTGCCTTCAGTGGACTATTTAAGGCAAGGTTTTGCTGTGAGGTTTGTCTTGTGATGTCCTAGGTAAGAAAGTAATCTTGTTTCTATGTTCCTTCTGAGATTTCACTTTCCAGTAAACCACTAGTATATGTGCCTTACATCAAGATCCTTTTCAAGGACCTGAATTAAAACTTGGTACATAAATTGTCCTAGTAAGCAGACCCTCAGTCTGGGATTTAGAATTAAGTTTTCCTCCTTGTCTGCAATCAATAGAGATTATATTGTTGATGAAATATCTGGTGAAAGTAACCCCTAGTGTATGTAGTGACACCTAATTACTTAAATTTTCACCTGAGATAAGTGGAATGGGATGAGGTAAAATTAAAAGGAAACACTTTGGATTAATCATGTAGCTGGGGTACTTGATCAGTGTGGGGACAATGATTATTTTGAGGATTTTATAGTAGGATGGTTTCTTTGGGTGGCACAAAAGGCCCTGGAAAAAGGGGAAATAATAAATATAGTGCAGTGACTTGTCATCTTAAAGCACAATCTGAAAGACAGAATGGCTTTATGGTACTTTAAAAGAGATTCACAGCTAAAAATTGGCCCAGATTGTAAGAGTGACAAAACTACAAAGCAGACTAAAAGTATAATCTTAGCAGATGGCCTATGGTAAAGAAGTGACCTTGACAGGAAAAATAGTGAATTGCTATTTGCTGAGATTGAAGAATCTGGGATTGACAATTCTGAGGATGCCATCTTCAAATATTTCTGATGCCTCCTAAACAGCAGAAATAATCCCTCACTCTCCTTTTTCTATAGATCATATATTAATCACATCTTTTAGAATGATGTTTGTTCTCTTCAACACAAGTGCCACCTCCACGCCTGATTGTTCCAGACAGATTATCTCTGTCAAGTAACAGCTTTGCACCAATTGGAAGGTTAAAGCCCTACTTTAAAAAGAAATAGCCTATAAACCAAGCAAATTTTAGGATCCACTACTATCTATCTATACGAATCAGAAAAAATAAATTATGGCAGTGGATCTTAAGAGGAGAAGATTGTGAAAAGTTGGAATATAAAGATACATATTTGAGATCCATCAACATAGGAGCATTTCCTTTAATTTAGCAAGGCCAATTGTGGCGAGTTCTAATAAGTTAACACTTTGAAATCTTGAATCAATAATGTTCAAAAGAAATTAAGTGGAAATTTCTGAACTTCCTAGCATATTATTGAAGTTTCATGAAAGAGGGAATATTAGAATGTTTCTAATATGCACCTGAGACATGAGAACTGACCTGAGAACCGACCACCCTGTTATGCTCCCTGGGAGGTCTAGAAAATATACTCTTTACAAAGGCAATAAATAATGTCTCACTGAGAGAGATACTTGTAACTTTGATCAGGTCAGTAGTGGCTATTTTCTTAGGCTGCATGAGTATTGAAGGTTGGAAAAGTTGCCATGGAATTTTGCTTTCTCATCTAAAGAGGGATTGTGAAATTTCAAATATCAGAAACTGGGGGAGTCCAATGCAACTGTAGACCCAGATTATGGTTATTTCTATCATTACCAAATATAAACTTGGGATAGATATACTAAGTATTTGGCAAGCCTGTGAATTAGGGATTATGGACATACAGAAGGAAGGTCCAAGTAAAAACTGCTTTATCTGTCCTCCATATTACACATCAAGATGGGAAATCAGAATAATTGAAAATAGTGTCAATTTTTCATATAAAATCCCACAAACCAGTCACCTGCCTGGCTTTGCACAAACCAGCTAAATCATGGAGAATAATGATGGTCTCCCTTAATAAACTAGGTGGCAACTCAGATCATAGCTTCTGTGCCACATGCAGTATTGTGGCAGCTGTGAGAATGTTCTTCACAGCTCTCCAATATAGAAAGCTTAAATGAACAAGGGTCCTAACCTATGAACTCTGAAATATATCACTGCATTTTCACTGAGGCCAGGCTCCTTTGTGGTGCTCTCAGCCACTCAGTGAACATGAAAGAAATGCTAAGGCAAGCTCATTTGTGAGAGCTACAGCATTATTCTGATGCCCAACTTTGACTTGAAGACTCCCAGATGAACTTGCTGCACTTTGCTTTGATTGAAAAGTGGTCTAGGATGCTTCCACGTAATCTTTAGTCTTTATCTAAAGACAGTTAACATTCTCCAGAGAAACAGAACCAGTAGAAAATATATCTTGTCTCTATATATTGATATCCCTATCCTTATCACTATCTATAGGGATACCTACAGAAAGCTATAAATATACAGATATACATATAGGTAGATGTATCTATACCTACAGATTTATAAATAGAGATAAGGGCAGAGATTAGATATAGATAGAGCTAGTAGAACTAGATTAGTATTTAATTGATTACCCGGGTATTATAGTCTAGCTAATTTGACACATAAAATCAACCATCACAGTCAACCCCTTGTCAACTTGGTACCAATATACATCTTTTAAACCATACTCAAGGTGGTTTAGTCAGTAGAGCATGCAGCACTTGATCAAGGGCTCATAAATTCAAGTCCCTCAGTAGGTGTAGAGATTACTTTGAACAACAACAACAAAAACAAAAACAATCCCCAAATAAAGACATTAAAGTCATACTTCAGCTTAACATGATACAACTGTCCTATGTACAACCAAAAACACACTATTCGTTTCCTCACAGGAAGATGAAAGTCCTTGGGTGATGTTTTCTCTTCTCCTTGATATCCTGCAATGTCAATACTTCACTGTAAACTTATCCACTATGAATATATCTTATGTTAGATGATAAGGAGATTAGGAAGGGAGTTAAAGATATTTTATTATATATCTGTATTTTATAGTTGTGATCCATATTTATAGCCAATGAGTAATAAAATATATGTAATGAGTAATATAATATATTCAATGGGCTTTAAGTGAAGAAGGTTACCTTCAGTAATATAAGTGGGCTCCACTCATCAGGTCAAGGCTTTAATGGAAAAAAAAAAATGAAGTCTATAGGAGAAGAAATACAAGACTATAATATAGAACTCCTGCCTGAGTTTCCAGTCTATAGGCCTGCCCTCCCAATAGATTTCAAACTTGTCAAGACCATTATATATACATATATATTTGGTTCTATTTCTTGTGCAAATCCTTATGGATATAATATACACAAATATACACAGCAAATTACTGAAGGAATACTCATAACAATTACACACTTCATTTCTGCAAGTTATCAGCAGCCATAGTGTCATCTTTGCATGGGAGTAATTATAATTATCTTCAACTTCCCATCCACCCATCTCATCACCCATCTCCCTTTTCTCTCAACAAGTAATGTCTGGGCCTTTAGTGGTCCTACTTGAATTGGGCTGTTGTACTTCTCCAATAACTTTAATCACAAGGCATGGTAATACTAAGAGATACCTTATGGGATCTCTGGTATTCCAGAGATACTCTTCTTTATCTCCAATGTGAAGTAGTATTCCAATTTCCCCTTAGTAGTCAGGAGCAATCATGCCAGATAGTACAGTAACTCTCTTTTTTACCTGTCTATTTAGAGGCATGAGGGCTCAAAGTGTGTGTGGTCATTTTAACTTCCCATTCAATTAAATAGATGTGTATACTGGTGAAAGCATTCTTCCTTTTGGAACTAAGACCTCAAGGCCAGCAGAGCATAGGTCATGGAGACAGAAAGAAAACATTTGCTGGTGGGTCACTAGAGGTAATAATAAGTGGTGTCACTTCCATTTCTACTCCTTGATTTTTGGACCCATGAATATTAGCAATGGGAGAAATAGCACCTTTTATTAGACATTGATTCAGAGCATATCCAGCCTGCTAGCCACCTTGTCCCAGATTTCCAAGGTATTACCACTTACCTGGCACATAACTGAGTCTTTGAAAAGGCTATTCCATCATTTTTTCCAAGGCAGCTGCTTCAGAATGGTAGAAAACATGGTAAGACCCATAATTCCATGAGCCTGGGCTCAATGCTGTACTTCATTTCTTGTGAAGTAAGTTCCTTGATCAAAAAGCAATATTGTGTGGAATACCATGACACTGAATAAGACAATGAGTATGTCCACAGATGGTAGTTTTGCCAGAGGCACTGCATGCAGCTAAGGCAAATCCATATTGAAAGTAAGTGTCTTTCCCAGTAAGAACAAAACAATGCCATTTCCATGATGGAAATCATTTAATGTAATTAATCTTCCATCAGAATTATGGCTGATTATCTCAGTGAGTGGTGCCATATAGAGGACTCAGTGTTGATCTCTGCTGCTGGCAGATTGGATATTCAGAAGTGTCTGTAACTAGGTCTAAGTAGGTAAGCCTTAGTGAGTGTAAATCTATGTTGCTGCGCCCATTCATAATTTGCAACCCTGCCACCATGGTCACTGTTTTGATAAACTCATAGGATAGTGATTGGAGTGGCTAGGAAAATAAGCTTACTGAATGTGTTATTTTATTCAATTGATTATTATAATCTTCTTTTGCTAAGGTCACCCTTTGGTGAACATCCACAGGGGACACAAATATATTCACTTTTTTTTTTTTTTTGCCTTTTCAGAAAGGTCTATTCACATACCTCTTCCTCAAATTTCCATGTCACTAATTATCCAATCATGTTTTTTCCACGTCCCTGACCATCCATCTAAACCTTGAAGGATCAACTTACACCCTGATTTAACATCACTCTCAGCCTTTCTACCTCTCCCCCAGTTATTCCTACAGGAATTTCTCTAGTAAAATCTTTGCATGTTTAATCCTATCTGTTTGCTTCTTCAATAACTCAGACTCACAAAGGTGTTGCTGGAAAAGAAAAAAAAAAGATTCTGGTATTTGATATGAAACAACCAAGTAGTGAATCTTTTCTTCTCCATATTTATAAGCTGAAAGAGTCAAAAACAGTTAATCTTTTCATGACATGGACATGTATATTTACAGCCTTTCATCAGGGATGTTAACTCTCCTATTTTATCTCACTATGTAGTCTCCAGAAATCTTGATTATTTTGATATTCCAAAAAACAGCACTCTGGTCCATATATAGATTATATCCCCTTAACTACATGGCTGATAAATGACAAATGTTAAACATGTTCTAATAAGTACATGCATGACAGAGAGTAGAGGAAAAAGCATAAAGAATCACAGGCCAATTATTAGTGATATTTTTGAAAGTTCATTGGTTTGAGGCATCCTGGAATATCTCTTTTCTGGTAAAAGATGCCATTATTCCTCTCACCTCTCACCACTATTAATAATGCATAGTACTTGATGGGTCTCTGAAATTATAGGTAGCAAAGATTTTAAAACACTGATTCAACCTACTCTTCAGTTGACTTAAGAGGCTGCTCATTTTGGGATTGAATGAAATCCCAATGAAGACATGACATTGCATAAAATCCAGGTGGCTATTCAAGTTTTTCTGACACTCAAGCCAGATGATTCATCATATTTTAGGAAGCTACAGGAATCTGTTGAAATTGGAGTGTGGGGAGTATTTGGTCAACCCAAATAGATATGTTCCTAAGTTTCTGCAGAAAAGTATGCCAATCTTTAAAAAAATTCCATATCTGCTACTAGACCATAGTTAAAACTAACCGCCAGGCCATGGGATTGAGAGATTTTTAATAAGGTAAGTGTCTTCAGGTATATAATGCTCTAAAGTTAGGCAGTCTCAAGAGCAATCTATTGTGAAATAGCACTAGTACATTCCGGTCAGACTCAGGGAGGTCTATAAGGTATTATAATTACAGAACTTCTATATCACACCTCCTGTGCTTCACTGAAGTCTCTTCCTTAATTCATATTATAACCACAATCAGATTTTCCACATGACCTATTTATTGTAAAGAACATACTTAAATATGACTCACATATGGGTTGGCTTATAATAGCACTATCCAGGAATGGACTTCGTTGCACATAGGATGACCCCACAGGGTAAAGGTGATCAGAAATATTTTCAATGGACAGAACCCTGAGCACTATGAACTTCCAAGAGAATAGATGACACATCTTTTAGACATTATCCAGTTTTTCTCGAAATTACTCCAGTGTTAGCACAGGAAGGTCATAAATTTAATGGTGGCAGGAATGGAGGCTATGCATGGGCCTAACAATATAGACTCCTTCTCAATAGGACTGATATAGTTAATTCCCCTGTTCTGTGTCTGACTTGCCTATAACATCATCATATTTTGAGTCCTGATATCACACTGTTCCTCAGAAAGACCAGTCAGATACCTATGACAATCTAAATATATTGGGTCTACCTTACATGAAAGTCATTAATCCTACTTAAATTGATAAATAGTCAGAGTCTGGGTTTGATTTTCTGTACATAATATCTTCACCAGTAGCTATAATTGAGGTGTCGCATAGTGTCTTACCTACATCATCATAATTCATGCAACATTGTCTTACCTACATCATCATAATTGTCTTAGACTAATAGGCCCATTTTATGGCAAAAGAGTGAGTGCAATGTGTTTATTGACCATGGGACTCACTGGTTTTACTATATGCAATAACTTAGACTCTGGCTAAGAAAACTGTTGAACATGAAATGTTCAACATTTCATTATGTTGAAACAATGACCGACATATGAGACTGTGATTTCACATGAGTCCAGGAAATAAAGATGAAAATAGATATATCTCACCACATGATCCATTTATGGAATCTGTCCTCACAACCTTGGGCTCTGTTTCTGTTTCTTAAAGACAACATACTACTTTCAAGGGTACACAAAATCATCTCACTAATATTGAATCTGTAACTACAACCTGACCACTGTGACCTTCCCATGCTATTGAATCAGCAAAATGTGCTTACTGTATGAGCAGAGGTAGGATGCTTGATAGTATCCAAGTAATTGGGAAGATTTGCATCCAGGATGTGGAAGATTTTCTCAGCATCATTTCTTCCACACCTCCTGAAAAGTCTATAGGGATTAGATTTTTAGATTATACACCCTGTCCAGAGTTTTTTTAATGAGCCAGAAATGCATTTTCTCTAAAAAAGGAGCAGTCAGCTTAGTAACATATCTTCTCATGTTTGCTTATTATATTTTCCTGTCTCATTTATGTTTTTCCTGTATCACTGTCTTGGTATTTTATCTTCCAAAAAAATATTAAAACCTAAGTTTTAACTGAGGCTTCTGAGTTTTTTTGTTGTTGTTGTCAATTTATGTTTCTTTTTTCTTTTTAATTTTAGAGAAAGAGCATGGGTAGGGGAGAGGGGCAGAGAGAGAGAGAAAGAGAGACAATGAGTCTTAAGCAAGCTCCACACCCAGCATGGAACCCAACTTGGGGCTTGATCTCACAACCCTGGGATCATGACCAGAGCTGATATCAAGAGTTGGGCACTTAACTAACTGAGCCACCCAGGTGCCCCACTGAGGCTTCTGTTTTACAAGGATGCAAGATAAATATAGCCATGCTATCAGCCATTGTCTTGCCACTTGCCAATTAATATTTAAAAATGAGAAGATGCTGCAAATCATTTGGTTTGGTGGGCCAATTGATGCAATCGTTTGAGAGAGGAATTTCTTGATGTCTTTCAAATTTTAAATTCATGTAACATTTGATCCAGCTCCAAAGCAGAGGTGAGCAAACTCTGGCCATGGGCCAAATCCAGCCCACCAGCTATTTTTGTACATTTTGCAGAATACAAGCATGCTCATGAGTTTACTTGTGCTCTATGGCTGTTTCTGAGCTACAACACAAGAGTTGAGTAGTTGTGACAGAAACCACAGGAGCTTAAAATATTTACTATCTAAACTTGACAGAAATCAGCCCCTTGGTTTAAATACTAAGTAAAAGTGGATTATTTTTAAAGAAGCACATAAAAACAGAATTTTTGCATCACTCCAAGACTTAAATTAGATTTGTGTTCTTTGTTTTCCATACCTCAATTTTTTTTCCTGGTAATAAAATATATCTATCATCTTGACAGAACATTATGTTAACCTCAGGTACATTACTTAACTGCTTTATGCCTCTATTTCTTCAAATATGAAAAGGAAAGCCTAAAAAGTATGCATTTCTCCTGAATTCTAAATATCATGCATACAGAGGGCTTAAGCAAGGCTACACAATTTAAGGCCATTTGTCTACATTTTTTTTTTTTTTGGTACTTTGTGCTTACACATTATAGGGACTTAAAAAAAAGATGTCTGCCTCATATTTTTCTCTTCAAATATTCTAATAAATGTGTTTTCCTAGAGAAATAAAAGAATTAGATTGTCTCCAACTTCCAAAATGCTAGTTAAGATATTCAGTGTCTCTTTATTAGGAATAGCAATGAATGACAAAATTTGGATTTTTGAATTTCCTCTGCAATAGAAATATGTATGAACAATCTGTGTTTCTTAACACAATGCAAAGTGTAGATAATGTTACTCTGATTTTACTATTCATTACTTTTAAAAACTCTTAGGCCCATGATACTTTACTTGTCCTTGTTCAGGAAACAGGCAAGGAATGTCAACTCTTAGGCCCATGATACTTTACTTGTCCTTGTTCAGGAAACAGGCAAGGAATGTCAACTCTTAGGCCCATGATACTTTACTTGTCCTTGTTCAGGAAACAGGCAAGGAATGTCAACAGAAACTTACAGAAATCAAAGTTCTCTAGACAAGGGAACATGAGCAGGAGTTTATCTATTTCAGGAAATGGCTTCAAAGAGATATGGGACAGTGACTATGTCACCACTATTGCATTTGCTACACTTAATATCATGTGAGTGATACAGAGGGTGTTTTCATAAATGAGTGAAAGACAAAGGACCGTGTTGAATTTAGCATTCAGGCTTCTGTGATTAACCGGAACCCTATGCAAGAAGAAGGATGAAATGCAGCATCTAGGAGTTCACTGTGATCTGACAGAACCAGTAAAGTTATAGCTAACTGAAGGCCTGAATCTCAAAATTCAGATTACACTGGAAGAAAGATTCAAGTTCTAGTATGCAGAAAGGAGCATTATATCATAGTTTCAAATGGAAAGGAAAATCAACATAAATACTAAAAATTAGCATAAACACTAAAGCCAGGACAGGATCTATTTACATGATGCTCGGTGTTGGCAAATAAGGTTAGTATGCATTTGTGGGCCAGGTGCCAGAGTCAGGGGCAGGAATTAACAGGTGCCTCCAGCTGCTGATTAAAAGACAAGAAGAGAGCTCAAATAGATTAGAGCTATCTAATTAAGAGCCACTCTCAGAACCAAATGATATATTAACCTTTTGATTCATCAATAAGATTTAGAACATCTTGATTTTTATACCTTTAATTAACCTAATTAATAAGATCTGCTCCGGTGATGTAATTTCTCAGAACCTAGAATGGAATTTGTTAATTTTGTGTAAGTTCTTGTGTGATGTATTAAATGATTTAATACATGTAAAATGGTTAGAACTCTACTATGCACTTATTAGGCACTCTCTATATAAATTGTTGTTATTATTTTATTTCTATTACTATTTTATGAAAAACATACGAGAGTTTTATAAGACTTTTAAAAAGTTTGTGGCTTTTTAATATTTTTGGCAGAAAAAATAAATATCAATTTAAGTGACTCATCTATCTACGAAGTTAAATAAAATGATGTGCTTAAGAAAAAATGAACAAATTCAGAAAATAATTGAAAATAAAATTCCTGAGATTATTGTCAGCATTATAACTCAAGATATGAGTCTATGTATATTCTGGCATATATTTTAAGGTCTTCATATTCCTGTTGAATCGAAATGATCTAAAGCCATAATATTTTTCTTTGATCCTAAATTGTTTGATACCCCTATTATGGTACATGATGTTAGAGTACTTGCTTTGTTCTGTCATGGTCTGGTGAATTAATTATATCTAATTCTTCTTGTTCTCATTTAGCCTTTCT
The DNA here is from genome assembly GCA_028646485.1 of Cryptoprocta ferox. Taxonomy (NCBI): domain Eukaryota; kingdom Metazoa; phylum Chordata; class Mammalia; order Carnivora; family Eupleridae; genus Cryptoprocta; species Cryptoprocta ferox. The sequence continues at coordinate 87,492,952 of CM053577.1, read as the reverse complement.
TCAAGATTAGATCAAAACATGAAGCATTACAGCTACAGTCCCTGATGCATTAGTTCAAGAAACGATGTAATATCCCATTTGTCACTTATTTTATCAAGCCATGTATCAAAAGCACTTTGCAGTATAATGTGGAAAAGTGACAATTCTAGCAAAGCTGCCCAGATTTCACAATAGGACAATCAGTACAAGTCTAACAAACAGGGAAGATTGGGAATGATTCTAACGCACCCTCTTTCCACAGTCCCTAGATGGATATGTACTAAAAAGCTTTAAAATAAACATTACCAAAAGGAAAAGTGTATGGAAGGTTTGTTTTTAGATAAACTAAGGACATATTCCCTGCTTCTATTTCCTAAAGTTTCCATATATCTTCCTTTTTTTAGAATTGATTTTTGGTTTTTTTAAAAAAACATAAAAAGTGATTAATTGTATTTACTCCTCCAATTTAATATTTACAGGTGCCAATTTTGTGGTTTGTTTATACTGAAAACAAAAAAGGAGAAATGGTATAATTTTTAATTAAAAAGATATGTACAAGTTAATATTATTAGCTACTTTAAAAAATGGTAGAGGTCTATTTGTGTGTAATTAATTGCCAGTACTAAACAGAAAATAAGTGTTTGTAATAATAAGGAATTATTTATTAAAAAATGAAATTTGAGAGTTCCAATTAACAGTTTAGCTTTCTCATACTAACAGCCTCAAATCAGAGCAAACCTTGAGGTTTTTAATGTTTGTTTGTTTTTGTTTTTGTTTACATGTTTCCTCTAGAAAGCTTCCCCACTCTTCTGCCTACCTTTGAGTCTCTGGCAAACACAAGTCATGGTTCCTGACTCCCTTGGTATAGGATATTCTGAATAAATAATTTTTGCTTGTTCTTTGAATGGTGTAGGCTGAATTGTGAACCCCCAAATTCATATGTTGATGTCCTATTCCCTTAGTGTATCAGAATGTTACTACAAATGCTACTACATTTAGAGACAGAACCTTTAAAAAGGCCATTAACATTGAATGAGGCCATTAAAATGGGTCCTAATCCAATATAACTTGTGTTCTTACAAGAGGAGATTAGGATATAGTCATGAACAGAGGAAAGACCATGTGAAGACAAAGAACAAAGGCGGCCATCTACAAGCCAAGGAGAGAGGTCCTAAAAAACCCCAACCCTGTCAAAGCCTTGATCTTGGGTCTTCTAGTCTCCGGAATCATGAGAAAATAAATTTATATTGTTTAAGCCTTTTAGTCTGTAGTACTTTGTTACACTGATTAGAACCTAGGTAATTCTAAATTTGAATTCAAAAAACTTCATAGGGTAATTGACCAAACACTTACCACTGGGAAGAGTAACAGTAATCCAAATATGTAACCCAGGAAATTCCAACTTAGACATGAGCTCCAAAACAAGGCCACCCCTGCTTATTTGGGCATACTATTACTCTGGCAGAAGTTATTAATGATACCATCTCTTCCCTAGATCAAATACAGATCAGTCTTAACTTATTGGCATGAATGGTGATGAACAGTAACATCAGTCTAGATTTCTTGTTGGCTAGTCTTAGTGACATCTGTGTCATTACTAACACATTTTATTGTACTTGAATCAATGATCCAGGCAAGGTAGAACAGGTTGAACATCACCACCTTAGGTAAAAAGGTCCTCATGGCCTATGGGATTAGTCCTCTTGGCCTGGGTTGGGCAACTGGAGCTCCTGTTTCCAAAGCACATTACAAGAATTATGAAGTGTTTGTTTTTGCCATAGTGATCATGACGCTGTTCTGTGGTGTTCTATCCTTTAAGTGTTAAGAGACTTAAGTGGTTCTGAAGAGTTGTGCTTCAACCAATTAACCACCATGATGATACAAAACCAAAAAAGGTAAAGAAAATCTTGGAATATCCTTTCTTTGAAGATAACTGAACAATCCCTAAATGGAGAAGATCTGGATCTTTAGCTGTCTTTGAATTGGTCAACCTCTCACAGTGAATGACCAAAAGAAGTGAATATAAAACAGACAATGGGTAGATGAAGTATAAAAATATAACCCATTAGTCCAGGAAGCCAAACAATCCCTATAGCAATCAGCCAAAAAATGGCCAGGACTTTATTAATAACTGATAGCTTCCCTGATTTTTGTCCCCACTCCCAATTCATCTCCAAATAGAGAAGCCAAATATGTACCCATTACCAATTACATAAGAGGACCTACCTCTACTTAACCTATGTAAATCTTCCCCATGCCAACAGCCTCTAACCTGAAACCTTCCTTTTTTCCACTAGAAAGCTTCCCTACTCTGCCTGTCTTTAAGTCTCAGCCAAAAGCAAGTGATGGCTCCCAACTTCCTTGCTATAATAAACTCTGAATAGCTTTTCTTGCTTTTATTTTGGTGGTCTTAATTTCCACAGTTATACCTGATTTAGCTGCTACTGGGTAATATGATATTTCAGTTTCTACCTTTCAAATTTCTTTTTAAATGCTTCTCATTGATAAAATAAAAAATATGAGAGACTCTGAGAAATGTAGTTATATTAGTGAGAATTCTCCAGAGAAATAGAACATGTATGTATATATGTGTATATATATGTATGTATATAAATATATGTGTATGTATACATATATATAATCCTAAATACATATGATTTATTAAAATGAATTGGTTCATGTAATTATAGAGGCTGAAAAGTCACAGGATGTGCAGGGTGAATCACATTGACAAGCTGGACACCCAGTTCTAGTTCTAGTCTGACTCTGCAGGTCTTAGAGCCAATAGAGCTGATGGTATAGTTCTACTTGAAAGGCCAGCAGATTTAAAACTTGGGAAACACATGTTTCACTTTGAGTCCAAAGGCAAAAAAAAAAAAAAAAAAAAAGGCCAGTGTACCTGCTGGAAGGCTGTAAGACAAGAGGAATTCTCCCTTACTTAGGATAGGAACAGTTTTGTTTTGTTTTGTTTTGTTTTGTTTTGTTTTGCTTTTCTATTTAGTCCTTCAACTGATTGGATATAGTCCGCCCATATAAGGAAGGGCTATCAGTTCTAGTCATTTCATAGTATGAAATGTTAATCTCACCCAAACACCCTCACATAACACCCAGAATAATGTTAAACCAAATATCTGGGCACCTCGTGGTTCAGTCAAGTAGACACATACAACTAACTATCATAATGGTGTACAGGTTTCTAGCCCCTGCTATACAAGGAAGTATGGAAACTATTCTGAGTATCATTAGGCAATATACAGCACAAAGTACCATTATCTAAGATAAGGTAAAAGACGAAACTGCGGCAAGAATTGAAATGCAGTGATGTGATGATAAATTCAGTTTGAGACACATTAAGTTTGAGGTACAAAGTGAACATGTAGAAGAAGCAGTTCATAACTTAATTGTGAATCAAAGAAGAGATAATGGTACTAAATATATACATTTGAGAGTTAAAGGATTATAGATGGCAAGTAAAGCATGGAGATAGAAGAAATTTCTGTTAAGCTCTACAGTTAAGGAAAACAATAACACATAGGACTAAGTTCTGGGAAATTCTAATGCTTTGAAGGCAGATAGGAAGATGATATGGGGAAAAAAGTGGCTGAGAAGGAACAGTAGAGATTTCTCTTTTTGAGGAAAGTGAGAGTAAAGTATCATGGAAAAGATATGAAGGAAATATTTATCAACCTGGATGGTCATCTGTATCAAATAGAAGTGGCAGGACTAATTAGTTGATGAATGAACATAACTGGCTATGCTTTGCAATATGGTGGCCATCACTGGCTTTATCAGAAGCAGTTTCTCTAGAGTGCTTCAAGTGAATGCCGACTTGATGTAATTGAAAGCCTTCAAACTTACAATTTTCATTCTATGGTGGACTAGATATTTAGATAATGTGTAAGAATGCTAGAAAATATATGATAATATTTTAAATGACTCAATGAAATGATGTATAACAGAAGAAAGTCATAGAGACCAGAAATAAAACAAGAACCTGTAAAACCTTAAAAGAAAAAAGTATAAACCTTTACAAAAGATAGAACATAGACATGACTCCTTAGGGAAATTTAACATGCTTGTGGGGCAGAAAGACTCAGAATTGTCAGATTGTTAAATGTCCCTAAATTGCTCTATAAATTCAATCTGATGCAATTAAAATCAAAATAACAAATATTCTTTCATGGGACCTGAGAATCTTATTCTTAGATTCATGTGGCAAAGCAACTGAATAAGAATTGCTAAAGAATTTTTTAAAACTAAACAGATGGGTATGGATTTACATTATCACATATCAAAATACATCCTATAAAAATAAGATATTATTCAAATAAATAGATATGTGTGTTATAATTAAGATGGACCACACCTGTAAAATTCCAAATATTTCCATATATATATACATATAAATGTGTAAATGAATAAAAATTGCAAAGAAAAACCTGGGACGATAAACAGCAATCTGTTAAGAGTGGTCTCTCTGAGAATTTAGTGTGTTGGGGGTGGTTTAGAAAAGAATTCACGTTATCCATAATATCTTGTAACATAAATGGATTCATTATTAGTTGGGAAATTGAAAATTCATTAAACAAACAAACAAATATCGGAATTGAAGAAGCAGACATTATAGGCTAACAGATATGTTAAGATGATTGTCCCTGAAAGAAAAAAAAAAATATGTCTGCTTAAGTGGAAAGATTTGCAGATATGCAAAATACTGGGACATGCTTAAATATTGATGGGGATGAGTCACTGGAGAGGGAGAGCTGAAGAAACAGAAGATGAATAATGGATCCAGGAAATGTGAGAGAGATTGGACTTTGCTGGGAGCAGGAACCCTACAGAAAGTGCTGATGCTGATAGATTTTCAAATTTGTACTGAGAAGGGAATGATTAACAGAGCAGGGCTTTGGGGTCAGACTGCCTGATTCTGAATTTCCTTCTTTGCCTCTTACTAGCTGTGTGACCCTGGGAAAGTTACTTACACCTCTCTGTGTGTCAAATTTCTCATTTGTTAAGTAGCAATAAAAAAGGAATCTAATTTAGAGGGTTGTTAAGAAGACTAATGAAATGTACCTCAAAGAGTTCCTAGCACAATAAGTGTTTCATATGGCTTAGAAATTATTATAATCCTTTTTTCTCCCCAGGAAATATGTGTATGGTTATCAGATGACTGAAAAAGTAAACATTTTAGGAGAATTAAATAAGCAAGAAAAGCGGTTGAAGAATAAAAAAGAATAAGAATAGAGAAGATGATTTGACTGTTGGACAATTCCAAGAGTCTATTAAAAATAGGCAATTGTGAATCTCTAGTAAACTGTTTAGATATCATATCTCTATACCTACACATATGAAAATATGATTTATAAGTATATAATTCATGCTTACATTTAACATTCCCTTTGTTCCAGGTGCTGCTGTTAAGTGTTTTACCAGTATTACCTCATTAATTCTCAAAACAAATTGCTATGTAAAAAGCAAACAAGTCCAGCTTTACCTCTCAACACAATATGATAACATTTGCAGTAATCCCCCTAAAAGTTTCTTCTTCAGCAGTGAACTCATCATCATACATTCGAACATTAAATATAGCTATGGTTTATTCATGACACACCCATCATGGCAATCCTTTCAAAGTATAAAGAGATTACATTACTTTTTTGTTGTTCCAAACTCTCATATGACCTCTTCTAGTGTTCAAAATCTCATACTTTAATAAAGCTTACAAGGCTTTACATGATCTAGCATCCTGACAGGTCTCTGACCTCATACCCCTCTCTCACTGCACTCCAGTCACACAAGAATCTTGTTCCACCTTGAGTATTGCAAGGATATGTTCTGACTTCAGGGATAGAAAATACACCTTCTTTTATAATTCTTTCAAAATGTATAATGCAGTTTAAAGGATAAGTGAACTAAATGGAAACTAATGAAAAGAAATGGGGAACTTATAAAATAATGGTATCTTTAAGTTCAATTTCTCCATTGTATTTAAAGTTTCTTTCATTATTCTATTGCACTGCAAAATATATATGCTGCAGATCAGAGAGTGTTTAAATGGAAACTGTTACTTCTGCTCTTCTACTCTTGCAGCTGGAGCATAAAAAATGGTGGCAGCTGCATCACTGAGATTCAACAGTGTCCAAAATTATTTGACCTCAGAATACAGCTCATGGTAATAATGTTTCTCAGAAAACACCCTGGGAAATTCTGTAAGAGGAGTACTTCTCCCTCTCTGTTCCTTACTCTGCTTTATTTTTTTTTTAAGTTTATTTATTTATTTTTGAGAGAGAGTCTAGAGCAAGCAGGGGAGGGGCAGAGAGAGAAGGAGTGAGAGAATCCTAAGCAGGCTCCATGCTAATAGCATGGGGCTGAAACCAACAGACCTGAGATCATGACCTGAGCCAAAATCAAGAGTGGGACTCCTAACTGACTGAGCCACCCAGGTGCCCCTAAATGTATTGCTTTAGAACTGTGGCCCTACACAAAATAAGAACATAGTCCCATTATTCTGTAAAATTTCTGAAACAAGGAACCTATAGAATAGTGATTAATCTGATAACACTTTCTGCAGAAAAATCCCAAATAAAAATGTAGTGATTTATGATTAGGAATGGTAACAGCATGACAGAAACTTCCCAATCAATGACATTTAGTTGGATAATCATTTGAAAGTTTTAATCCACTTAGACTAGATGGCTGCTACAGAAAAAAAAAATTGGCACACTAAAGTTTAAGTGTCAAACATCACTTGTTAAAGGATGAATCATTTAGGTACTATATTAATCACATCCAAATAGGTCAGTGCATACACACATAAAACAAAAAAGGACATTCTGGCATTAAGTCAACTATGCTAAATTTTTTTGGTTTAATCTTTATTAATATGAGTTTTCGTGAAATGATGTACTACATTTTAGGTCAGGGAAGATAAAAACAAGTTTTGATTGCTCATGGTCATTTATCCATCCTTGACATAGGTAGAGTCAGAGTTAGAGACACCTAGAGTTGGAAGATGCATTATCACTCACATAGTCTAAACATCTCATGTTAGGGATGAGGAAACTGAGGCTTGGAGAACTTAAGTCCTTGACCAAATGTAAGGTTTCAACTTCTTGTACTCCATTCAGGTAAAACACCATGTGCCTCAAGTCTTTGCCAATTTTTTCTCTCTACTCTCTCTCTCTCTCTCTCTCTGTAAGTTAGAGGTTTCTTTTTCTTTAATGTTTATTTATTTTTGAGAGAGAGAGCAGTAGCAGGGGAGGGGCAGAGAGAGAGAGAGAGAGAGAGAGAGAGAGAGGAAGAGAGGATACAAAGTGAACTCCACACTGACAGAAGTCAGATGCCATAGTTGTCTGAGCTGAAGTCAGATGCTCAACCAAGTGAGGCATCCAGGTGCCCGACTCTCAACTGTCTCTCTAATCTGTGTATATTTAATCTATATTTTTGTCCAGACACATAAAAACAAATACACTTCCCATTTTAGAGACATACCTTTCAAAATCAAACTGAGAACCCATATGGAAACATAGTGAATCACTACACAAATGTGTTTACATTTTGAGAATTTTGATAGAAAGGACAATTTTGTGTGCTGGAGTCCTGGTCAGCCAATTGCTAACTGTGTGTCCTTAACCAGGTTTTTTGACCACACTAAACTGATTCTTTATTAGTGTAAAAATAACATATCTTATCCCTACCACACAAGGTATTTATGTGTTTGAAAATATTGTCTGACGATGCTTCATTGTCAACAAAAATACAGCAATTTGCTGTCAAAAATTAAGGTGAAAACTATGTTCTTGGTAAAACTGATGAGTTAAAGTTCAATTCTTGTAAATATTAACAATATTCATGAACTGTCAATTGATTCAATTCTCTCTGATGTATAGTTCTTCAAACACCTTCTGTCACACATTCAATCCAACCAGATGTGTAAATTCAAAAGCATGAAAATCAAAGGGAGAATCCTTATGAAAGCTTTGCTGCCACTATAGAATGTACCCATCTGTAAAGCCTCATTTAAACAGCCTCATTTAAACATTATTGCTTCAGTGGGTTTTATCTTTGTATACAAAAGGAGGTTCGGATTGATATGTTCCCTGTGTCTTTGCACATACTAAACATTTGCATTTGTAGTAAAGTGGAATCCTATTTGGTTTTTAAACAGTTTTATTCAGGGGTGCCTGGGTGGCATAGTCAATTATGCAAATGACTCTTGGTTTCGGCTCAGGTCATGATCTTACGGTTTCTGAGTTTGAGCCCTGCATCGGGCTCTGCACTGACAGCACAGAGCCTGCCTGTGATTCTCTCTCTTCCTCTCTCTCTCTCTCTGCCCCTCCTCTGCTCTCCCTGTCACTCAAAATAAATAAACTTAAAAAACATTAAAAACAGTTTTATTAACACCTTAGACCCAGAAGGGACACATGAACAGAACTGGGCTTAAAATAAAAGTTTTCTTGACCCAACTCATTGTTTTCTCCATTGTTTAAATAGTCATACCAAGTTGACTCTGTTTTAAAGTAATTGGATAAACTCTCAGCTACCCCAATGTCTGGTTCCAGTGGTGTAAATTCTCTGTGGGTGATAAGGAGAACGAGCTAAGGAGGGTGAGAGGAAGGGGAGGTTTCAAACTTCAGAGCTGATAGGGGATGTTTCAAACTTCAGAGCTGATGTTTTAATATCTCCTTAAACTATGCTAGATTTTTAAAATAAAAGTCAACTAAAACATGTCAAATATTCAAGCCAATTTGTGCTTTTAGAATTGAGACTAATAAAGTCCACCGACCTGAATAAGATAATATTGGAAGAAAATTAGTTATTTAAACTAGTGCCAAAAATAGGTAAAATTCTTCTAAGCATGCATGTTATCATTAGTAAAACAAAATAAAGGAACACATATTTCTATAAAACAAATAACAATATTCTTTTAAAAATGAACAAAATGAACAAAATAATTTAAAATCCCTAGTACTACAAAATTGAGATGTTTCATTAGTAATGTTTTTAGTTAGTACATTTATTCTTTCCTTTTAGTAAATATAATTACTTACACAGTTTGCATAAACTTATTCACAGCCTCAATCTCCCTGCCACTCCCCCGACCCCCAGCTTCATGTTTCTTTTCTGCAAATTTCCTGTAATGTATCCTTTAAACTTCAGTGACACAACTCACACTTACACTGAATGGTACAAAATTATGTCTCATTCATTTAATATATATATGCGTGTATCTGTGTGCACGCGTGCGTGTGTGTGTTGTTGTCAGAAATTCTAAATTCACTTAAAATTTCCACTAACAAGTATGTAACTTATTAAACAGGTTAGACCCTTTTTTGAATAAACAATTTGATTCTCAAAGATTATTGAAGTTAATGACAGTTGTTGATGAATAAGTACTAGGACATTATACAATTTGTATTTCTGAAGATCATCAAAGCTGAATTTTGCGTGAGACAATTGATTCTGAATCTTTTGCATTTTAAAATCACAACTAAGTCATTATTATTTTGTTATATTCAATACTATATTTTATGCATCTTTAACTTAATTACACATTTAATTTAAACTTAAATATTGACTTTCTTATCAAAAAACCTTATCCGTATTTCTAAGATTTAATTACCAGATGCATAACATTTAAAAATTTCCCCAAGAGTTGATCTAAGCTGTCTTACAAATGATCCTAGCCTTGCCCAAGAGGACACTAGCACATTTATTAGAAACTGTATGCAAAGTTTGGTTATGGCCCAACAATACTGCTTCAACAAGACACATAAATTATCTTCTTTCTCAAAAGGATCTCAAAAGATCCTTTTGAAGAATACTTACAGAACATTCAAAGAACCCCACAAGATTTCATATAGGCCAAGTGCCCACAACTGTGGAGAATGGAATACAATCTCCCTGGAATCTAGAAATACAGGAGTTTGATTTTCTAATAAGCTAGAAGTCTGGTAGAGCATAAAGTCAAAAAAACCAACATAGTTGGAAAGCTTCAACAGAGTTAATGCAAATCAACAATATTTCCATTTGATATGAATTTCCTTGATATAAATACATTCTTGTGCTAGAAACTGTATCACATACTTTACATGTATTTAACTTTATTCTAAATATAGACATCCAACTATATTTTGTTGTTTTGATTAAATAGTTTAAGAATTCTAATATCACTTCCAAGTATCTGATTATATACAGATACTTCTTTATTCCCAATTGCTTTAAAATGAATTGCAACAATTATATCATAAAACCAAGTACATATAGAAAAGACATCTGTCTGCCAATCATAGCTACCATTTGACTCAGACTTAATAGATTATAAATTATTTTGAAAATACATCATTGCATTTGTACTTGAGTAAAGTTCTTACAATTGCTGGACTCTATCTAATTTTTAAATACTTGGTATTATTTTCCAAATAGTAATTCATATTGCGAATTCTTACAAACCATAGTTGGGGTAGCAGCAGAATGTGTGTGTGTGTGTGTGTGTGTGTGTGTGTGTGTGCATTTTTGTGTAATCATGTTTTGAAACACTGAGGATATCTTTCAATACTGATCACACGAGTGTTATATGAAAAAATGAAGAATAATTGGTTTTGACAATACCTTTGGTGATATTCTATACTCTACTTTTCATTATCTTTTAAGAAGACTGCAAGCCAATTAACTAACTTTTAAATTATGTTAGGGAAGGTGCAAAATCTTATACAGTTTGTATCCCCAACTCAATTGCAGTGACCTAAATACCTGCTACTTGATGAACCTTGATACTGACAACATTAAAATTGATGGTGGTAAATGAATATGAGTAACTCTTCCAGTGGCATTCATTTTTGTAAAGGGATACATATTTTAGCAATCAAATATATTTGTACACAAGAGATTGATCTCTTCTGGGGTTATTTTGGAAATATGAACACAAGTGTGGAAATGCACACTGACCTCTCCCTTGTCTGAATTAATTGCACTACACATAAAGTTAGATTGGGCAGTCATTTGTATAATTAGAACCTGATCACAGTTTGCCGATATCTTATGTTGTTTTGCATTGACATATTCCTATTTAGATATGTTTTGCACCTTAGTGTAGTTGGTTAGACTTATATAATAGACATCTGATGTATTTCACATGTTTGTGTATGTGCGTGTGTAATTACATTATTCTTCTAATAATAGGTATTTTTTGACTCAGTGGGATTTGTCACAAACCAGGAGATCATGACCTGAGCTGAAGTCAGATATTTAATTTACTGAGCCACCTAGGTGCCCCACAAATCTTCCAATTTAAGAGTTGCATTTGGTAGATAACTTTGAGTCAAATCATTTTTAGAGTAAAAGACCTTGTATATTCTGAGTAAACATTTTATGAAGAGCAAAATGTGAAAATAATAAAAACATTTAAATGTGAGATGATCCAATTAGTTTAAGAAAGTACAAGTGAAAACGATATAATTAGTTTAAAAATTTCTGTCTTGGTCCCTCATTGAGGCCAAAAAAAGAAAAGAAAATCTAATATATATTGCCTTAGCAAAATTTAATTTTTACATAATATAGTTGACCTTATGACAACACAGTGGTTAAGGATGCTGACCCTCTGTGTAGTTGAAAATCCACATTTCACTTTTGACTCCCCCAAATCTTAATTATTAATAGCATACTATTGACTGGAAGTCTTACCAATAACAGAAGCAGTCAATTAAAACATATTTTGTATGTGTATTACACAATGTCTTCTTACAATAATGTAAGCTAAAGAAAACATTATTTAAAAAATCATAAAAAGAAAATACATTTATGGTACTATACTGCATTTACAGAAAAAAATCTGGATATGAGTAGACATATGCAGTTCAAACGTGTTGTTCAAGGGGCAACTATACATTATTCTATCTACAGTATATGTTTTTAAAAAAAACCTTTGTGGGGTGCATGGGTGGCTCAGTTAGTTAGGAGTCCGACTCTTGATTTAGGCTCAGGTCATGATCTCATGGTTCATGAGTTCAAGTCCCACATTGCACTCTGCACTGACAGTGTGGAGCCTGCTTGGGATTCTCTCTCTCCTTCTCTCTCTTTCCCTCCCTGCTTGCAGGTGTGCACATGCTCATATGGTCTCTCTGTCTCTCTCGAAAATAAATAAACATCAAAAAAGTAAAATTAAAATAGAAAAACTTTTATAGAACAATGTAAAACAGCTGAAAATTATGGGAAATTATGTATTAAAATTTTTGCAAGTTGTATAAGAAAAACAACTGTTTTATTCAAAAAGTATTAAGGAGGCTGCTTAGAAATTGGGTATAATTTTACCTGAAGCATTATAAGAAAAAAATTACATTTTATTGGAAAACAATTAGAATATGGACTTCTCCATATTCTTACATGCCTTAGTTTTAAGAAAGTTGAAGATGTGTGGAAGAAAAAAGTTGTCTCTCAGTGTTAAAGTGTTGTTTAGTTGGAATATAGGATTGGTTGTTAATAGGAATTGGACATGTTAGTATATGTTTCAAATTAGTATTTAGAAATTAACTGGTTTTTTTATGTTTATTTTTTAAAAATAATTTTATGGAGTTTGATTTGATTAATGAAATCACATTGCAATTATCTCAAAATTGAATAATTTTTAAGAATATTAAAAGCTAATTTACATAATTTTTAACCCATACATAAAAAAAATCTAAATAAGTACCTTAAATAGAATAAAAAGGAAGAGAGAATTTTCATAAATTGTGGTATAAAATTTAATATTTTTATTTAAAAGTCATGCTAAGTTTATATGTGAATATAAGGATAATATTAGATAATCATATATAGGAATAAACATTATTAGAGTTAGGTTCAGTCAAAAGCATTTCCTTATCAAGTACCAACTATCCTATCTTTCCACCCACTCATACCATTTACCCCCACACAGTCATTCTAGTCTTGTTTATTCACTCAAAAAAGAAGAGCCTTTTTCTGCCTGCCTTTGAGATATTTATTGATCCTTTAATTAGAGAATTCTGCCTGTTGTTAAGAGTCCCTCTTCTTATTGCAATACTATTTCTGAATAAAATACCTCCTTACCGAGGGGGATTTTTTTTATTTGACAATATTTATTACAAGTAATTTTTGAATATAATTTTTGGTATTTTGTTTCTGGCATTGCTTTTGGGTATTTTCCTGTGTGCTGGAGAGGCTATTATATTATGTGAATATAATGGAATCCTCTTTTCCAATAGTTAAACATTATCCTATTTTTGTTTTCTCTTTTACTTCAGTAAAACTATTATTGTTTAAAAAATAGCTCAATCAGATGTGGACAGAAATGTGGAAACCAAGGTAACAAAGTGGAGGTAAGAGCTCTACCAGGCGTTTTTAGGAATTTAGGGTTTTGAAGAGAAAGGAAAGGAGGAAGCAGGAAATTAGAACTTGAGGCAGAAGCTTCAAAACTACATTTGAAAGCAAGGGTGGTAAGAACTTGCCAGTAGGGAAGTGAACAAAGGACCTATGCACAGAAATGTGGAACTGAATGTTATCTGTTTCTTTCTTACATGGAAACTGTGTTTATGAAATATCTCAGTGATGTCTGATTCAGCAAGTAATTCTGTTTATGTGGCAGTGAATTAGGGAGAGAGGCATGGAAGGAAAGTGTAATCTCTTATTCATTTCACTGGGACCTAAGCAGGAGTCACAGACTTCTATCTTGAAAGGCAATAAGAAATATTCAGGTCCTCATGCAATGACTGACTAGGGGGATGGGGAGTGGGTGGTGAATAGAGATCTATCTAAAAAATTAAAATCTAATCCAATCGGGAAGACAAACTATAACTCAGGGAAAGTTACTACTAAGGAAAGTTAATTGTAGAGGAGGAAAAACACTTCGTCCTCTACCTTTTTTAGGTTCTTAGCTGAAACCCTTTTGCAATAAAAGATTAACGACATAAAACCAAATAAGTTTATCAGCATGTATACCTCCTAAATGCATGGAAAATATGAAGGAAAACTGAGTAACTCCCCAAAATGGCCCAGGCCACATCCTCATATATACATACCATCTTCAGCTACAGTCAAAAGATGTTAGGGAGGAGAGACCAGTTACGGGAGGCTACCAAGGAAAGCACTGATTTCTAGAGATTTAGTCATCTTCCTTGTCCTGTTACAGCTAGGGAGACATCTTTACGAATAGAGATTTCCTTGTAAATATACATGTCTCTTACAATAGGGTAACCTCTTCTTAGTTTACAGAACTTCTCCCCTGTCTGCTGGATTTTAAAAATAACCAGCTCAAAATAATCCTTATTCCAAAGAAACATATTTTGTGGTGGTATATCTTGTTGCTGTTAAAAAGAAAACCACAGTCACAAAATAAAGTTGATGAGGCTAGAATGCCAAACCATCAACTGGGGCTTAATACCTAACCTGATTCCCATTTCGACCTCCCTTAGAAATAAGTCTTAAGAGGTCAGTCAGGAATTTCCTGGTCAGACCAATGAGGGAATCTGTTACAGAAGCCCTCTCCATCCCCTGAAGGGAGATGAGGTAATTCACCTAATAAGACCTCCTGCTCTTACCCCCAAGGGAAGATAACCTTGCCTGAAATAATCCTTTGCTTTGTTTGCTAATTATTGTGCCCTGTTCCTGTTTATAAAATCGTACCATTTTCACAATTCCTTAGGGTCCCTCTCTACTTGCTAGATGACATGCTGCCTGATTCATAAATCCATTAATAAAGCCAATTAAAGCTTTAAAATTTACAGGGCTGAATTTGTGTTATTTAACACTCCTGTTCATGACAAAGAGTGTAGACAAACAATCCCTAAGAACTGAGTGGCTAATGACTAATTCTTTACCAAAGAATTTAGCAAACAATAAAAAGTTTAACTTTTTTGAAGTTGTTCTGAATTATTTTTTTACAATATTTATATTTGATTTTATGAAAATTATTTAAAATAATTGTAAAGTAAAATTTATCTTATAAAGTAAATATTTGAATGCAAATATTTTTATTAAACATTTTATTATAACATATATGTAAATAATGCATAAGAATATTTAGAAAGTTCAAAGTTACTAATTATTAACTTTTGTCTATTATATTCTAAATAGAATGAGAAAATACTAGGTCTGTGTTTTTAAAGTGTAAAGATAAAATAAATGTATTTAATGTTTAGTTTAGATAACCAAATAATATCACACTTAGTATCCAATCATTGAATCCATCTTAAAGGATCTCACATTCTCTTTTTTATAACACTGATTTTTATTTTAAATTATAAAAATACTGTTTTTTTCAAGTTTTTATTTAAATTCCAGTTATTTAACAAACAATGTAATATTAGCTTCAGGTGTAGAATTTAGTGATTCATCACTTACATATAACACCCAGTGCTCATCACAAGTGCCCTTCTTAATACTCATCACCCATTTAATTCATCCCCCACCCACCGCCCCTCCAGGAATCCTCATAAAATTACTGATTGTATCTACTATTAAGCTCCAAAAAGTAAAGATATTCTAAGAAATATTCTATAAATAACTAATGTAATATGATCACACTTTATTCAGAATTAACTGATGAAAGATACTTACAGAAAGAATTGAAATACCCTTTCATCATTTGTGGTTCTCCACCATAGATTCTATTTAGCTAGTTTGATATTATAAACTTGTTTTACTGAATTAAGTTATCAGTTATAATAATATGTCCTGCAATAATTAATATTGTAGCAATATGAAATGTTAAAACTAGTCAAAACTTTTAGTGGGATTGTCATTTTATAATAGTAACCATAAATTCAGCACAGTACCTCTTGAAAAGATGGTAAATTTTGATATTTGTTATGATGACAGGAACTACTCACTGGAAGTCCCCACAACTACACAATTTGTTCCTTTGTCCCCAACCCATTCTCCCAAAATGTAGTATCTGTCTGATGCCAGGCTCAGCTCTACCTCTTGTCCATGACTCTACTCCTAACAATTTGGACATGATAATTCAAATCCACGCTTTTCCTCATGAATCACAGTGTAATTTTCTGAAGCTTCTATACAGCATAGGAATTTTTGAGTATTAAACCAAGCCTATGCAATTCTGCCTCAGAATCTTCCTCTGGACACAAATACACATCCTATCCTCTTAAACCCTGCTCAAAGGCTCAGTTCTGTGCCTGTGGAAGGAAGGACTCTTGATGTTCTTTAGCAGATATTCCTGGACTAATAGACCTTAAAATAATATTGGGACTAATGATTTTATAGGAGGGAAGATATTAACTAAACCTAGTTCAGAGAAGTAAAGCCATATCACAAAATTCCATGGAGAGAGTTGGACATCCTGGGTGTGTCCATTATAAAATATTTTAAAGTAATTCTACTTCACTTTGCTATGCTCTATACCATAAATTTGTTATGCTTTATATATTCCAAACTGCAGCCTGAGACCAGATCTGGCCCCCTGTATGTTTTGTTTGGTAAACAAAGTTTTATCAGAGCACACACTTGTTCATGCATTTACTGGAGTCTATGATTGCTTTTGTGACAAAGGCATAGTTGAGTGTTTCCTATGGACACCTTATCTACCTTGTTCCCAGGGCTGTGTTCATGAGCATGTGACCAGTACAGCCTCTCACTCAGGGTCTGCACACAGAAGGGCTTCAATTTGGTTTGATTCTCTATAATCACAGTCTTGAAATTCTCAAAAATTTTATCTTTGAATTAGTATTTTGTGGAGTCTGTTGGAGTCTCAGAGAAGAACAAGGTGGTGACATTCCCACCCAGGCTGATGACACCAGAGTGAATTTGGCAAGGGACTAAGCAGGGGTTTCTAACCCATCCCCACCCATCCATCCATCCCCATCCCCATCCCCATCAGCAATAGTTGGGGCAGGGAGCCTCTGGTTAGGGAAGCTCATTTCCTCACCTCTAGCAGGGGCCCAATATTTTCATTTTGCACTGAGCCCTATAAATTATGTAGATCGACCTATTTTTCTCCTAAGATTGTCAAAAATATAGATCTGAATCTCAAAGACATCTTCCTGATCAGGAATAACTTCAGACAAAAGTGGATCCAGATTCCAGACTTAATCTCCATCTTCTTATTTTCCATAGTATCTCAAACTTACCCTAGTTTTCTACTTTCTGTTGTCTTTTATAAAAATTGTTTTTACCTGAAAGCAATATTATGCTTTATGTTAACTCACTAGAATTTAAAAAAAATGATTGTTTTTACATTTTTGGGGAACTTTTTTGGTGGCCCTAAGTAAAAGGGCCCTATCATTGTGAAAAGTACAAATCCATGAAGTATAAATTCAAGAATTTACATTGTTTTCTTAAGTCAATAAAACATTTTAACAGCTGATTTTTTAAATAATCTAGCAGTTTTATATCACATAAAAGGAAAAGTGGCTTGATGATTCATATTATCTTATTAATTTTAATTGCAATTTTCTTTTTAAACTCTGTGAAGTATCAATATAGTACTTAACATTTAAACATCTACAGACATTCTCGTATATCCAGAATGAAACCATACACATGGATGAAACTGAAGAAATAGTCTGAAATTTTCAATTCATTAATCACATGCAGGCACATTCTATCTAGCAAGTTAATTTATTCAACACTCTAGAACAGATGGACAGAATCAAGGATATTGTTAAGTGTCATATAAATTGTAACTTAGCATCTTTCTCATAAGGGGCTGAAAACATTTTTTTAAATTAATTTACTCTCAAGCTGCAGTGATACTAATATAATTATCTTTTGCATCTTTTTTTTTTAAGTTTATTTATGTTAGAGAGAGACAGAGCAGGGGAGGGGCCGAGGGAGAGGGAGAGAGTGAGAATCCCAAGTAGGCTCTGCACTGTCAGCGTGGAGCCCACTGTGGGGCTGGAACCCAAGAACCATGAGATCATGAACTGAGCTGAAACAAGAGTTGGAGTCTTAACTGACTGAGCCACCCAGGCGCCCCATCTTTTTTTTAATCTTACCTATACTGAAAATAAAAGCAGTAAACAAAATCATTAAACATTTATATTCATGAGATATAGACTAGCGAGGATTTCTGAGCCACAGATTACATAACAGAGATAAAGACCTCTCAGTTGTAAGGTGCTTAGTTTAATAAATGAAGCCAAATACTGAGGAAGTAGCACTAATAAAAAATATTTCTGATCAGGTTTTTTTGGGTGACATTGGGACTCACAGTGTCCAGAGCTGATGACCAAGAAAGAATTCTTGAAGACATCTTTGGTGCAAAAAGGTGATTTTATTAAAGCACAGGGATGGACGCGTGGGCAGGAAGAACTGCCCTGGGACCATGAGGAAACACTGGTTATATACTATGGAGTTGGGGTAGGTCAAGTCCAGGGGAGGTTTCCAGTGAGATTTTCATGTGCTAAAGAAGACTCACAAGATATTGGAGGCCTAGCTATTGTCAAGCTAAGGTTGTTTTTCCCCCTAGCAAAGCATTAGCATTAAGACAGTAGGGAGTTCCTGGAAAAACCTTTTACTTTGCTTGCCTCAAGTATTTGTCAATGGCTACAGGTTAGAAGGAAATTTAATTTGATCTGCCATTTCCTTCTGCCTTTGTTTCCCACATCATTTCCACTATTTTTTGTTTGTTTTAAACAATGAATTAACTTGAAACCAACCTTTGGCTTGAGAAATGTGGTACCAGAATTAGAATTTCATCTGAATTCGTATAATGCAAATGAGGAGAGATGAATTCATTGTTTTCAAGCTTCTATGTCCACAGCTTTACTTAAGTCATTCTAACAGGAATCACTAGAAAAATATAAAATCTCTCCCCTAGTCGTATCTTCCCCAAATTATTACCTGGTAGGTATTTTTTTTTCTTTTAGTAAATGAATTCATTGGAAACAATATATAAGTACTATGAAAGGGATTCAGTAATCAGAAACAGTTTAGAAATATCACTGTAGGCAATAAAAAACAAGGGGAATTCATTACTCTGAGATTCTTTTCATGGGGTATTGGATAGACAGTTTTGCTCTATGAACAGAAATTTTAAAATAGTGCAGTGATGAAGGGGAGGCCATTTAAAACAATAATTTGGACTAGGCTCAAGTCAATATTTTTGTCTAAAATGAGCCCAGAGAATTCAATCCTTTGTATCTTAGAATTATATTAAACTATTGAGAAAAATCATAATATAGGAAAAGTAGCATATAATTTTTGCTGCTGTTGCTTCGATAAAAATTTACCTATTTCCTTCATTAATTAGATCTATGCTTAGAAATCTTGCTTTTATAAGCAAATTAAAACAAAACAAAAATCTCTAAATATTGTAATCAGCATTTATAAATAACTTGAATTATGTGTAGTTGATTTCTGTCAATGGATTAGCACAGGTGATACTCCTGCTTTTAAGAAGCTGATAATGTCTAAAACTTAAACTGATTTTTATATTTAGTTTATGCAAAGTAAATTGTTGTTAAAAACCCATATAAATCAATCAAAATACATAAAACTTTAGAAAAATATATGTTGATGGAGAAATACCTATGCTTTTCTTCCCTATGTAATTCAATATCAAAAGGGTATTCAATAATATTTCTGTCCCCTATGAAGGAATTATTTTATTATATCCTTATCATTGCCATTTTGAACATGAAATTCAACAATCCCTTTACCAAACTTAAACTTCCTAACTCCCTTCTTTATTTCTCAGCCTACCTAAAATCAGCCAAGATGCCCCCACTTCCTTTGGGGATCCTTCTGTAACTCCTTTGTCTGGATGAATGATTTTCCTGCATGTTCCCTCCATTATAGTTCTGATAGCTTTGCCACATGATGCCATATTTGCCTATTTATCCATCTGTCTTCCTTAGTAATTTCTGTGTTCTTTTTGTCTTCTCTTTCCTATTCACCCATTTTTTTCTCTGACACTTAGCTCAGTAACTGGCCTATTGGTATTACTCAATTACTTATTGAACAAATATATGAAGTCCCTAGTTAAAACAGCAATCTCCTATCTGAAAGATTATCAAGTGATTAAGAGTTGACTGTTTTCTGATTTATAAAGTGGTATAAAGGCTAAATACAGAAAGTAGTATCTAGCTGGAAAGAAATAGAAGACATTAAAGACAACTCAGAAAGAACTATAGCCAAACTTGGAAATATTCCAGTTTTGTCCCGTGTTAGCCTGATTGTGGCAAATATGTCACATTAAACCTCTCTAATTTGCACACTTATGCATTAATATGTTGTTTTCCATTTCTGCTTCATCCTAAAAATATTGATTTTGATTCTTAACTTTGCAAAAATTAAGTAAAAAGATTGAATTCAAATTACATCTAGTGTAATTATATTCCAAAGACTGGTACAAAGCAAATTTCAGAGCACTAGCCCAAGATAGTCATCAGACAATAGAATTTGATGGTTATAGTCACTATCAATCAAAAGTAATAAAAGTAATTTCTGACTGAATAGTAAAATTTATGTTTTCATTATCTTTATGGTACACCTAAAATGACCATGAAATAAACTAATTCATTCTACTTTATGGAATAAACTGAATTTATTTCACACACCATCACTAGCAATTCCACTTTAATAGATTTATAAATTCCCAAATAACATTCCTGAAAATGTATTCAGAAATAAATTTACCACCTAAGGTTTTATTTCTTCTCTTATCTTACAATGCCTATTATTGATTAGATGTTTTATTTGTCTGTTTATTTCGTAAAAGGCTTTAATAATATATCAGTGTATATCAATTAGCAATATATTTTCCATTCTCATAAATCATTCAAAAATAAATGATGTTTATATATTTAATTTTCACCTTAGTTAAAACTACATTTGATATTTTTATTAAAAGGACCTACATATAATTTAAAGTAATTAAATTTCAACTTGTGATTATCTACAGAAGCTGTACAGATATTTTCCATTTGATCTTAAAATATCATTATATTGTTGCCTTGCCAACTTTTATTAAATTGATAACTGTTTCATATTTTTATGATAACTTTGTGTGAATCAGTGTTATTTTGTAGCTCTGAGCTGAGCATACAATAATGAAGAGTCACATGTGGCTATGAGAATAGTTCAAACTGAAATGTGCCATAAGTGTAAAAAACAAAGAATTTTGAAGACAATAAAAAAGAAAGAATAATATGAACTATCTCACTAATAATGGAATGAAAACATTTCTGATACTGCATTAAATCAAATGTTAAAGTTAATTTTTCCTATTTCTTTTTAGCCACATTAAGATGTGGCTACTAGAAAGTTTGACATTACATATATGGCTTGTATTTGTGACTAATGTAAAAAGATAATGTATTTCTATTGGACAATATTGCTTTATGCTTTGCTCAGTGGCCCTTCTGTACATTAAATCGTTAACTATTTTCTTTTTTCACCTGAAAAAGACTATTTTTTACATGCCATTTTCACTTCATTCGTACCAACCTAAACTACTTGGACTCTTAAAGTCAGCCTTATACCCCACTATTTGACATGAGGGGGTGGACAGCTGACTGCGTGTGTGTGCGTGTGCACGTGTATGTGACAGGATTTTGAAGGTGTAATGTGTCAGTCATCATTTAGTTTTACTACATGAGCTGTCTCAACATAATCTAACAAAGCCCATTATTGTTCCCATTTTACAGACAGAGAAAGAATTTGAGGAAGATTAGGAAACTTGTCCAAGGTACATTTTTGTTAGAAAACCTTTTTTGCTTCTAATTGAGAAAATCTTTATATTGCAATATTAAAATAAAATAACCATTTTCTGAAAAAAATTCTTAGGCATATAAATCCCTTTGGCATTACACATTTCAATATTGTCAAAATTTCCTTTTAATCTCTCTAATTTTATCAGATATTTCTTAACTTATTTTGGCACTTCGGGCTACTGCTATTTTGATCTTTTCTATTCTTATTCTATGTTTATATGGATTCTGGATGACTTAATAAATGTAAATCTTCAGAGTCTTTTAAACGTGTGTCTAATATAATTTGGAAAAGATGATTTGGGTAATGAAAGCAAAATACAAACAGTACATTTTACTATTGTAACAATATGTGGTAACAATAAGTGCCATGTATCTGTCTTCTATACACCAAGACCTGTTTTGAAATTAATACAAAGAGAGTTTAGTTACTAAAAACATATAAATAGAAGAATTCTCATTATGATAAATGATGAGGTCTCAAAATAAGTTATAACAAAAATAAATCTAACTTCAAAATTAGCACAAAGAAGAAGGGGATTGAAAGAGTGCTAAAAGATATTATCTTTCTGTTTGACCAAAAGATGCACTGCCTAGTCATTCTTCTTGAAAATGCACCAGGCTCTCCTATATTTAAAGAACACATGGAAGATATTTCTAAGGATGTCAAAATCTAGGTTAGCCCTACTACTACTACTGGGTTTTTTTTTGCATAACTCTAGAAAAGCCAAATGTCCTTATTTATAGTTAGAGTTTGATGAAATGGAGGATTTTTAAGGATCTTCCAATTTTACAAATGTCATAGTCCTTCAAAATCTGTTAAGGAACATCAAAAGCTAATGTTAAGTGAAGTCCAGAGTACTTGAAATATAATAAAGGAGAATGAAATAATAAATTAAAAACCTAGGCATAAAAACAATATTTCCTTTTCCAGCCACTCCCAAAAGATTTTCCATTGAACTACTGGATCACATTTTCTATGATATAAAAATGATGGCCATGTTTTCACTCCAAGACTAGGATATAAGTCATTTTTTGCATATAATATTGCACATTAATATATCATTCCCAATTAGAGGAAGAAGTCAACCACATTTGACTATTGACCAAGCAAATTAGAGTGCTATGGTTTTAATATGTTTTATACAATCAAATAAAATATACACTTGAGCAATATAAACAACATGT
Organism: Cryptoprocta ferox; assembly: GCA_028646485.1. Taxonomy (NCBI): domain Eukaryota; kingdom Metazoa; phylum Chordata; class Mammalia; order Carnivora; family Eupleridae; genus Cryptoprocta; species Cryptoprocta ferox. The sequence continues at coordinate 87,470,102 of CM053577.1, read as the reverse complement.
ATAATTGCTTTGTGAAATTTATCTCCACACACTTTGATAAACAATAAAATAGTTTTATACATTTTTTCAATAATTGTTTCCAATTTTTAAATTTATGGTACCTCGAATTACTTTATGTCTAATTTTTAAATGTAATTTTAGCTTGTACTTTTGAGCTACATTGATTTAAATCACTAACTCTTTGAATCCTTTAAATTTTAAAAGTCCATTTTATCCTCACTAAAACATTTTTTAAATTTTTTTTATAGTTTTTTTATTTATTTTTGAGACAGAGTGAGACAGAGCACGAGTTGGGAGGGGCAGAGAGGGAGACACAGACTCCAAAGCAGGCTCGAACCCACGAACCATGAGATCATGACCTGAGCAGAAGTCGGCTGCTTAACCAACTGAGCCACCCAGGCTCCCCTTCACTAAAAGATTTAAAACACTTTGATGGCACTTTATCAAACATCAAAGAATGCATTTCAATTTTATGTTTTACCAAATTATTTATAATGGAAACATCCTACATTATATGTAAAGTTAGCAAAAACTTTGACAGATAAACTGTAATCTGTATTCAGTGTAATTCATCCTAAGGTATTATTAATCACTATCATAACACTTTTGAAAATCACAAGAAATTCATAACATGTATATGCTTATAGGAACCAAACAAGATGTTAGAAACTTCTTTGCGTCCATGGTTTTATAATTTCCACTTAGGCATGTGTGTGTATTTAAACAAAGCATTTTACCCACTGTATAGAGGATATTGCTCAACGTGTACTGAAAGTTATAATTCTTCATCTCTTTCACATTTCTGAGTCTCAAGAATATGAAAACCTACAACATTATGGGAAAGGGTATAAAATGAATATATTCAGTCTATGTATCTATGTATCTATGTATCATCTATCTATCTATCAGGTCCTCTATCTATTTCCTTCTGATCTAGGTGGGGGGTGTATACTTGTTACTGTATTTTCCAAGCTTCCAGGTGATTCTAAGTGCAGCCAGATTTTAGAAGCACAGGTAAAACACAGTATTCAAGCCTAAAGAGTCTTCTTAGCCTTTGTGTTTATTATTATTATTACTGTTGTCTCTTATTTTGACTGTTGCTAAAGAACAATTCAAAACAGTCTCATACCAAAAGTGTCTTTACTGTGGGATTCACTGTTAGTCTTGCAGATAATATTAATCAAAAAGATTTGAGAAAGGCATACAGCATCAATATTATTTTCTGTTCTGTTCCTTGATCACTTTCTGCCACCTTCAGAATGAATTTTCCTACAAGCAGGTTAGATTTCTACCCACAGACAAAGATCATTTACAACTGTCTATTGGATATTTTCATGGAAGTTGTATTGTTAACACTGAAAGGTCTATAGTCTAAAGTTTGTATATGGAATCTATTACCATTCACCAATAAACCTTTAATGTTCCCAATTAACTGAAGAGATTTCTTGATTTACCATTTTAGTCTTCCACAGTTCATTCCTTTATAAGTTTATCAGTTTATTCCTAAAGTATCTCTAGTATGTTCTGCTGTCCCTATTTCATTTGTCACTGAATTCATATCTTCATTGTCTCTTACATACCTGCTTATCCAGACGTTACTTCCCAGCTGTATCATGTGTCTTGTTTTGTGTTTCTAAAAATACAACGGTATGTATTCAATGATTATATTTTTGATATGCTCAAAAATTAATATGTTTTATTTTAAAGTTTCAATATTCACAATATCTTGGAAATTATTTACCTTTCAAATATTTAACCTAATAAGAAATTTTAGTTGGAATCTTGGTACTGTGTGGGGTTATGCATAGCTTTCAAAATACTTTTGGAGTTTAGAAATGCAAAAACAGGGGTGCCTGGATGGCTCAGTCAGTTAAGCATCTGACTTTGGCTCAGCTCATGATCTCATGTTCGTGAGTTTGAGCCCCGTGTCACACTCTGTGCTGGCAGCTTAGAGCCTGGAGCCTACTTAGGATTCTGTATCTCCCTGTCTCTCTGCCTCTCCCCTGCTCACGCTCCATCTCAAAAATAAATGAAACATTAAAAAAAATTAAAAAAAAAGAAATGCAAAAACAATTGAAGATATGTACCATAATTCTATTTTAAATCTGCTAAAATGCATGTTTTTATAATCTTGAAAGTGCTAATTCACATAATAAATATTACTTACTTTTTTTGAATTATTTTAAAAGTTGATTTGAGATATAATTCACATAGCATGAAACTCACCCTTTTGAAGTATATAATTCAGTGGTTATAAAACCATTAAAACCATGGATTGCAAGTAACTCGTTATGCAAGTGTTCTGCAAGACAAGCCAATATTTCTAATAAATTTTAACTTGATAAATGAGCAATGCCTTCCAATATGAGCACTAAGTGATGATGAATTCACGTGATCACAAATGAGCCAATAGTTCTTGAAATTTGCTTTCATATACAAGTGCTTTGGATTACAAGCATGTTTCCAGAACAAATCATGCTCACAAACCAAGACTCTACTGTATATCACAGTGTTGTGAAACTAGCACCACTATTTAATTCCAGATCAATTTCATCATCCAAAAAAGTCATTCTATTATTTCTGACTGATACTATCAAAGTAGAAACAGAAGGTTTTCAATTTTCTGGTCAAAGTACCTTTATTTACTAAGGATTAGTGTCCAGAATTTCATATAATGTGCTTGATATCATTTTTATCAGAAAATAATTTCTCAAATTACTTATTAAAATAGCCCTGCAAAATAGAGTATTTTTACATAAAACTTTACATTGACCTGGCTTCTCACCAAATTTTCTTGTTGTAATTTTTTTCTATGCTTTACTTTTTAAATTTTTTTAAATGTTTTTATTTATTTTTGAGAGAGAGAGAGAGAGAGAGACAGCATGAGCAGGGGAGGGTCAGAGAGAGAGGGAGACACAGAATCTGAAGACAGGCTCCAGGCTCTGAGCTAGCTGTCAGCACAGAGCCTGACATGCGGCTCGAACCCATGAACCATGAGATCATGACCTGAGCCGAAGTCGGACGCTTAACCGACGGAGCCACCCAGGCGCCCCTTTCTATGCTTTTCTGAGCCACACTAAATCCTTTCAAAAAATATACAAAAATAATTATATACATCTGTATGTATGTTTAGTTGAGACCAAAGAATTATTAGTCTATTAACTGACCACTGATTTCCCTTGGAAGAAGCTATCATTGTTCAACAGACCATTTCTTTAACATTTTATAACAAGTTCTCAGTGCACATCAGAAATGAACAGGACATGTGAAAGTGAGCTAGCAATAGAAGAGATCTGAATAAGGCAGCTTGACAGGAAATCCTACAGTAGAATAAAAAATGTCCCATTGGGAGACATAGTCAAAGACTTCAAAGAGGAAGAGTTAATATATTTTAATTGTTAACATTAAATTGTAATATATTGAAGTACATCCCATACTATTGTCTAAAATTCTTACTGAATGTAAAGGCAAAATGAAAAGAATGAAATAACTGAAAGAATTGATATATTAGAAGTATCCAAAATTTAAAAAAATAATAGGAATCCTGCACTAGGTACATTATACTCCCTCGCATCCCTATAAAAAGACTATTGCAATCAATATTTGATTGGGGTGTTCAGTTTCTCCATATATATGGTTGAAGTTTATGGGTATTATATTTTAAATTTCAAGAGTCAGACCCTTAGGAGATATGACTTAAAGTATAATTTGACTGAAATGAGATGGAATAAATACTATGTTAATTAAGTTACTCTTATTTCTATAGTCAGTGGTAAAAGTTTCCTTTAGTAACTGTTAAAAATAAATGTGTTGTGATTTTAACAGTCCTCTGCATGAAGTAGAGTTTAAATACTTATCTCTTTGTAAAAATGTGATATTAATTGGCTAAGATTGCCAAGGCAATTATAATATCTGTGGGTGGTTTGAAGCTTACACTGATCATTGATGCTTCATCAAGCTTAATAAAATGATACTGGTTTTTGTTTGGTTTTTTGTTTGTTTGTTGTTGTTTTTTCCCTGAATCAATTCTAAGCAAATGAACCATGCAGTATCACTATTTCGGCATACTTATGAAATTCTTATGAAAGTGTTACAATGTTAGTTCTGAAAGAACTTAAATATCCTGTAATTCACTTCCTTTATTTTATTGATAAAGAAATTGTGGTCTGGAGAATTTGAATAACTTGTTCAAGCATTACTCTAACAAGCCCCACATGGTGAGAGGGAATTGAATTTATGTCCCTAGCTTCCTGGTTTAATCCATACTCTTTTCATCACAAAATACTGCCTAAGATTCAGTGAAAAAAATACTAGTAATTCATTACTAACTTTAACAATGGAAACAATAGCATCAAAATAATACTGTAATAAAATTATTAGACTATCCAATGTGTTTATTAGTTCATTCACTAGATATATATAGTTAAATTATAGAATATTAGTGGAAAAATTTATTTGAAAATTATGAGTATTTCAATATTTTAATAAATAATGATTAAAATGTCACCTACATTTTCATGTATGAGTCAAAATTTATTTTTTTCCTTTTTTTAATGTTTATTTATTTTGACACCAAGAGCATGCATGTGAGCTGGGAGAGGTAGAGTGAAAGAGGGAGGGAGAGAATTCCAAGCAGGTTCTACACTGTCAGCACAGAGCCTGACAAGGGGCTCAATCTAATGAATCATGAGATCATGAACTGAGCCAAAAACTAAGAATCAGTCACTTAACCAACTGAGCCACCAAGGTGCCCCCAACATTTATTTCTTATAGGAGATCACTCAGTGTTAGTAATACGTCATAAAGCATGGTATCTCTTTTTGAAATATCCAACAAAATAAAGACTATCTCAAAAAGTTAATTTCCTCTAAAGAAAATTCTATTTTCAAACTGATGTCCATGATAACAGTGTCCATGAGGATTTCTTCTGTCCCATTGCTTGTCCAGTGGCCCGTTGTTTAAGCTCCATATATTTGTGCATTTTCTAGTTTCCTTTATGTAATTAATTTCTAGTTTCATACCACTATGGTTGGCAAAATGCTTGATACGATTTCAGTTATCTTAAATTTTATTAGGATTTACTCTGTGATCTAACATATGATCCATCCTGGAAAATGTTTGTTGTGTACTTGAGAAGAATGCACATCTGCTGGTGGTTGATGGAATGTTATGTATATGATCATGAAACACCCAATTGTTTTTTTTTTTTTTTACTTTAAAGAATATTCATTTATTTTGAGAGAAAGAGAGAGACAGAGAGACAGAGATAGAGACAGAGACAGAGAGACAGAAAGAGAAAATCCCAAGCAGGCTTCACACTGTCAGCACATAGCCTGGTGTGGGGCTTAAACCCATGAACTGTGAGATTATGACCTGAGCCAAAATCAAAAGTCAGATGCTTAACTGACCGAGCCACCCAGGTGCCCCACATCGAATTTTGTCTCTTATTACACTCTTTATCACACTTTTTGTTATAAAATCATTTTGCTGATGTAAGTAAAGCTATCCCAGCCTTTTCTTTTTCTTTCTTTCCTTTTTTTTTTAGGTTTCCATTTGCATGGAACATCTTTTTCTATCCATTTACTTTCAGTCTCTGTGTGTTCTTGTGTCTAAAGTGAGTTCCTATTGTCAGCTCATAGATGCATCCAGTTTTGTTTTTTTTTTTTTCATTTAGCCATTCTATGTCTTTTGTTTGGAGAATTTAGTAAATAAATAGTAAATAGAATAGAATAAAGTGAAGGGGTAACATTTTAAACTTTAAATAGATGTTCCTTAAATATTTGTATATGGATTAGCCAATATATCATTTAAACTTTATAGTTAGTATGGAAAAAGGTAAGTAATAACTGTTAATAAAATTATGCACCATTTGGGGGCACCTCGGTGACACAGTCAGTTGAGCATCCAACTCGATTTCAGCTCAGGTCATGGTCCCAGGGTCATGGGATTGAGCCCTCCATTGGGCTCCATGCTGAGTGTGGAGACTTGAGATTCTCTCCCTCTCTCTCTGTCTCTGTCTCTGTTTCTCTCACCCCCCGCCCCGTCCCACTCAGGCTCTCTCTCTCTCTCTCTAAAATAAAATTAAAATAAAACATGCACCATTTTAAATAAGGTCAAAGGATAACTCCCTGTCTTCCTATATTCTATTGAAATATTCTATATTAAAAGGACCATTTAAGTTTCTGACAGATATATTTTTGTTTGATTTTGATATTTTCTATTTACTGAAACCTCAGACTCAGTGAAGTTGTTAACTTCTAGATTTGGAACAAATTAAAATGAATCTTATTCAGTAAAAAAGACAACACCGTGATGGTTTAATGTTTATAAGGTGGTGGCTTTAACCAGCTTCTTATCTAATCTAGTCATCTTATTCTAATATTTTTTGAATACTGTACATCAATTTATGGTACCTCAAATGATACCAGAACTACCTAACTGGTTCCTTCATTAATTAATGAATGGAATAAACTCTTTGACAAGTTAACGTTTTAAATTTTTGAATATTTATGCTCTGGAAAAATACAGAGGACAAAAACAACAACAACAAAGTTGAGCATGATCTTTCAATGGCAAAATTTGGTAGGCTAATTTCTATGTGGTCATATCTTCTAAGTTCCTTTTATTTTACAGATGGCTCATCCACTTTTTATTTTCTAAGGAAAGAGGTTGAGAAATAGTGTTGTGTATTTCAGACTGTCTTTTTTCATTGTTGATCAAATTTCTTAAGTTTGCAAAGGTTACTTGCAATTCATCTCAAGAACACTGAATTGAAGAATTAGAGACAAATATATGAATATAAAATATTGGCATTGGATGTGGGAGGACAAAGACGCTCAAGAGAGGCAAAAAGAGTAAGGAATGGAACATAGATTAAAATATTCTAAGGTTCAAAAATCTTCCCAACCTCAATGCATGGTATGTTTTAGTCTCAAAAAAGGGGGGGGGGGGCAGAAGTAAAGAAAAGACAAAGTTGTTTTCTGTTAGGAAAAAACTAAAAGGTATTTAAGAAGATGGATTTTCTTCTCCAACTCTGCATATATAGTCAGGATTATTGAACAATTTCCGTACCAGCTAAATGAAGTAGGCAACAAATGAACAGAATCTAGACCTCTCTTAAAAGTGGCAATGAATTGGCATGATGCTTTATAAATGACCTATGCAGAAAGCATGCTAAATTATGCTTGGCAAATAGTTTTTCCATACCCCTCAATGATTTACTAGGGCCTTTTTTTGGGAACTCATCAGCAAGTCATTTTAAAGTTTTCATGCTGTGATTAACTGCTGTGCCACTTCTCCCCTCAAAATTCATGAGAAATGCAGACTTACTACCTATTACGCCCATTGTATGAGCTTTACAACTGATTTTATCATGATCTCTCATGCTGGGTTTATAGATTGCTTGAGCTGGGGGTGAGAGCTCCTGCTGATACTGTCACAGAGCAAGCCAGTCAGGTTCTTCTAAGTGGGTCTGTTAAGACAGTCAACAAGTAATAGCTGTTAACTTTGAAGATAAACAGAGATGGACTCTTTCGTTTAATATATCTAGAAATGGAAGCTGAAAAATAAGGTCTCGAGTATGATAGAGAAGAGTTCTGCTTGTTTTGTTTCCTTTCCTTTCCTATTATTGTTTAGGTTGCCCCTGGAAACTGAAGCCTCAGAAGTCTATAGAAGTCACTTTCTTTTAATATAAGTGTCTTTAATAGATTACTAGAAGGCAATTGAAGATGGTTTAGATGCATTTTTACTGGTGTCTTTGTTTATATTCTAAAAGAAATTTACTTTTGAGACAATATATTTTAAAGACCTAATTACACATATACAATTGATTTTCATTCATTGCAGTTATGTTCTATAAAATTGCCACAAACACTGAATTAATAAATATTGAAAATCACTCTTGGTGGGGATTTTTTTATAAATACTATAAAGATTAAACTTCCCAGATTATAAATAGATTATAGATTATAAATTTTAAAAATAACTCATCCTGGTAGATTCTAATTTCTTTATTTTACAAAAGAGAAAATGAGTTTCAGAAAGGTTAAATTGCCTGAAGCTGCCCTACTAAGAAGTACCAAGTTTGGGATTCAGGATTCAGACCCTATCCAGTGGCCCCAATCAGAGCTCCTTGCACTACATAGAACTGCTGCCAACTACATATCCCTCCTCTGGTTATCTCTGCATGAAGGCTGAAATAAGAAGGCAGAGTGTGATCCTTGCTCTGCTTCAGCTGAGAACATGCATGTAGGTCTGCTCAATTATTTCATTGCTCTGGACATTTCTGCAAATGACTACGAAAGCACCACAAGGTATTGATTTTGGGTTACAACTAAACTTGAGCAAGTAGGTGAATTTGCAAATGAGGAATCTGCAAATAATGATAATCAATAATAGTTTGTCTAGATGGAACAGAAAAAAAATATACACACGCTATAGCAGCAACAGTGATATTACATCGTTTCCCTTCCTAGAATGTGAGTTACCTAAGGTCAGGGAAGGTGCCATACAGAATCTCTGGACACAGTGCCTGTCACAGTGATGGCTGGACTGTTTGTAATTCAATTTAAAACTCTGAAGCATAGCCCCACAACACAAAGGTGATTTTTTTTATTTTAATTTTTATTTTTTTTAACTTTATAGTTTATTGTCAGGTTGGTTTCTATATAACACCCAGTGCTCTTCCCCACAAGTGACCTCCACCAAGACCATCACCCCCCATGACCCTTTCCCCTTCCCCTTCCCCCCTCAGTTTGTTTTCAGTATTCAAGAGTCTCTCCTGTTTT
>CM053577.1:87433531-87460816 GCA_028646485.1 Cryptoprocta ferox | reverse complement strand
ACTCCTCTCTGCCTCTTCAATCCGTGCAGCGGCTGCCTCCATGTTGTTATGCACCTCATTTATAGCCTTTTTTAACTCGTCACAGCTATTTTGAAGGTCCCTAGTCTGTGTATCAATAGCTTCTTTGGTGTTTTTTTCAAGTCCAGCAATTAATTTTATGACAATTGTTATAATTCTTGTTCAGTTATGTTGTTTAAGCCTGTTTTGAGCAGTTCTGTGGCTGTGACTTCTTCCTGGAGTTGCTTTAGCGGAGAGTTCTTTTGCTTCGTCATTTTGGCTAGCTTTCTGTCTCTTGTCAGTTTTAAAAGCTCGTTATGCCCTCTGCACCTGTTTGTACTGCTCTATTAAAGGAGGTTCTTGACTGTCCAGGGCCTGTCATTTCAGAAAGTGTTCTTTTCATGGTGTCCCTTGGTTTCTCTTGTTGTGCCTTTGATTATTTTATTTCCCTGGTCAGTGATATTTGGGACTCGTATACTTTGGCTTGTTTTTAGAGGTATCCCTGAAAAGGAAACAGACTAGCATACAGGGAACAGAAGCACGCAAACACACAGACAAATCAAACAAACAAGCAAGCCAAAAGGGGAATGGAAGTAAAGAAAAGGAAAGGAAGGGAAGGGAAAGAAAGAAGAGAAGAAAAGAGAGAAGAAAAAGAAACAAAAACAAAAAGAAAAGAAAAACAAGGTGGGGACAGAGACAGCAAAAGTCTGTGGGCAGTCTAAAAGCATATAACCAGCCAAGAGGAGAGATAAGAATATGTTAAGGGAAATATATCTGGATGGCAGCAGAAAAGAAGGAGAAGCAAAGAAAAAAGGAAAGAAAAAAAAAGGAAAGAAAAAAAAAAGACAACTCCCCTGTGCGGATGGGGGTGGTCTGGCGTCAGGTCAGGTCTCGGGGGCTGCTCTCTTCAAAGCCCCACCTTGGTGGTTGCGGGCATAAGTATGGCGCCGCTTCAAACTTTGCTGGAACCAAGCATTGCAAGCCAGCGTTCTGAGTCTGATCTGCCTGTGCCGAGGGCAAGCCAAGCTGTATTCTCCAAGCTCTGCCTCTCTTCCAAATCCCATTCCGTGCAGTTCAACACCGTCACTGGGGATGAGATGCGTTCCCGCTGGCGGCCGGCCTCCCGGCCCGACTTGCGCTGCTCTTTTCGTGGAGCCGCTGCCGCCTCCGCTTTTCAAGGTGCCCTTTGTGGCGCCGCCGCCGCTTTTCGCACCACCGCCGCCTTTGTCTGTGCCGCCGCCTTTCGCGGTGCGGCTTGGAATGGATGCCGCTGCCGCTGCGCCCAAGGAAGAACTCGCCGGCCAGATGGGACGGATTTCTCTCCCGTCGCCCGGTAGTTATATATGGGGAGACGGGCGAGTTTTTCCTCCCTTAGAGATGGTTCTAGGTGCGTTTTCCGTTTCTCTTTCTCTTCCCCTGGTCTCTCCGGGGCACAGCGCACTCTACCTGTGTTGGACTCGGGCTCCTTCCCCCTGCACCACCGGGACCCGCCGTCCCCTAATTTCCCAGATCACAGTCACTCACTCAGGCATCTTTCAGGTTATCTTCTCTCTGGCATCTGTTTCTTCTTTCCCCCACTTGCAAATCCGAGTTTTATCACTTCAGTCCTTCTCAGTTCAATCCATATGGGCGTGCGTGGATTACAGAGCTCCCTGCTTCTCCACCATCTTGCCTGCTCCTTCCCAAAGGTGATTATTAAAGTCTTTTGGCTATATTTAGTTCTGTTAAATATCAGTTAATTAGCTTGATAAATAGAAGAAATAATTTTGCATTTGTGAGATAAGTGGAGTTCAAGGCATATTAATACCCTGGAGATACTCCATCAACAAAACTGGTCTTTCATTAACATGATTTTATATTGGTCTCCTAGATTTAGGATTCTGACTAGTTTTATGAATAGCTGTATATCAGATCATTTTGTTGCTTGGATCAAAATGGAACTTGAGGTAATTCTTACCTTTAACATAGTGTTAATCAAATATACATTTCATAAAAATTGATGTCAAGATGCATAAAAGTAGAAATCATGGGAATGTTTTAGCTGTACATTTGGGCTATCAACTCCAAGACAATTTATGGAAATATATTCTCCAAGTACTTAGCTTGTCTTTTTGTTTTTAATAACACTCTTCTGAAAAGCAGGAGTTTTGTTTTTATTTTTTAAAAGTCAGAATGTTTTAAGTTTATGATATTGGGGTTATATTTTTAAATATTTGTAAAAATTATCAATGTGTAAAAGTTACAAAGTAAAATTCCAGAAAATTATGAAAAAAAGAGTTTGTAGAAAAAGGAGTATAAGGAGCTAGATGACGGGATAAAAGCAAGCTAAAGATTTTATCATATATGGCAAAAGGTTCCTGAAACAGAGTAACTCTGTTCATTATTGGAAGAAAAGATGGTACTGAAGATAACTCGTGTGCACGTCTCTCTGTGTGACAAGAATGTATGTGTGTCCTATTCTCATCTTGAAAATTTAACTAAACTACCCCAAAACATTGCTGCCTCAGTATTCTTTTTGTTTGGCCAAGACACCTGCAGGGGCCTTGAACTGACTCTCTCCTTCCATGATCATATGCCCAGAAAATAGCCCACAGATTCACAACCAAATATAAGTTCCTGATATGACCCTCTCAGAGACCCTTGTTGTAAGCAGGCTCCCCCACCTCCTACTGCCTTTGCTGGGTATGTCCCTTAGATAGGACCCCCTCAAAGCTTACCAAAACCCTGTTTTTTTCTGGTTTGAATTGATGAATTTGGCCTTTGTCTTGGAATCCTAAAGTACTTCAATATGTATGCTTAAGGTTCTGCCATGTTCTCTTTGCTTGCATACTGCCTTGACCTCCCTGTGTGGCCCCTCAAGGCCTGCTTTGTGCGTACTCTAAGACCTGTGAGTAAAAAGCTTCTATTTCAGTTACCCTTGCAGCCTTTTGCTGTATGAGGTCTCACCATATCATCATCTCAATGTCTTATACCCAAGGATTACATTTAACAAATGTTAATTTAACAAAGTCAAAATACAGTTTTGGCACTTTTGTCAAAAATTAATTGACCATAAAATAATTTTTAACTAGATAATGTAAGACCTAACACTTCACTATTATTTATTAAAGTTTTTATGTGATTTCTAAGGTTTTTTTTTTATCATATATTGGAAATAGTTTATCAATGTCTTAAAGAATGCCTTGAAATTCAGACTGGGGTTCCATATAGATCAATGTGGGGGGAGTTGATATCTGAAGAATTTGAGTATTCCAATGTATATACATGGTATATGTCAACATTAATTAAAGTTTTTAATTTCTCTAAACAATATTATATAGTTTTCAGTGAAGAGACCGAGGCCTTTATTGATTAGTTTACTCTTTTGTTTGTTGCTACTGATGTAAATATTTTTGCATGCTACTCAAATCTTATTTGACCCCATCTAAACACAAAAACAAATACAATTAATGTTTGGATAAACAAATTAATAAGCCTATTATCAAAATATTTGTAACTAACCAGGAAAAAAGCAATTGGTGGTAAAATACTATCACACTGATACATGTAGAAATATTTTAATGACTTTAAAGTGTCAGATTTATATTAATGTTACTGTAAACAGATATTCAAATTTTATTGTCTAATGGTTCACTACTGGTATATAGAAATAAAATAAATTTTTATATATTGATTTTTTATATCATGACCTTGTTAATTTTACTTACTATATCTAAGTTGTTTTCTAGACTACTTTTGATATTTTAAATAATCATATCAGGTTCAAATAAAGGCAGTTTTACTTATTTATTAAAGTTATACCTTTCATTCATTTTAATATTTTTCCTCTTATTGTACAAGATAACATACAATACAGCACTGAATAATAGTGCCTTCCTCTCAATCTTGGAAAACATTCACTAATTCATCATTGAATGTGAATAGACCAAAGTTCGGTTCTATTAGACCAACCACTAATCTAGTTCCACATAAATAATCTTAAAGCAATATCTAAAATATTACAATTGTTTCTACTACTTCAACTCTGCCTTAGAACAAATCTCAACAATATGTATAGGAATAATAATAATAAAAAAATTATTACTCACCAAAGTAGAATTCACAATGCCTATCATTCAAACCAAGTTACCAATCATGCAAAGGAATAGCAAAATAAAACCCACAGTAAGGACAAAAAATCATGTATTGATAAGAACCAAGGACAGATACATGCAGATACAAATAAAATTAATAGTTAAGGACAGTAAGAGTTTATAGCTATATTCCATAGCTTCAAAAGTCTAAAGGAAAGACTAAACAATAAGAATACCACAGAGAACAAAGTAAAATGCTCAGAGTGAAAAATTTAAGGAGGCACTCATTTTCGGACTCAGGCAAGAGCAGATTGACCACTTGAGTGAATTCGCCCTTTAAACTTTGCACCCTTGGTATCTTACTCTTTAGGCGTTCACTAACTCTGGGATTCCTGCAAAAGCAGTCCCCACAAATGCATGTGCCTGAGAGTGACTGCCTCCTTAATTTTGTATCTTTGCTACTGCCTATTCTATTCCCAAATAAGAATGTTGTATGGCTTGGTTTTTGACTAAAGTAAAAAAAAAAATTATGACAATAATTGTACAAAGAATGAGGTAAAGCCCTCTGCGGTCACTTTTCTAAAATCAACCATACCCCACATTATAAACTTCCTTTCCTTCTTTACTTAAAAGTTTTTGGGTATTTTTTTTTTAAAGAATGATAGAAAACATTCTAGATGAACATGTCAATCACTAGGTTTTCTGACTTCTTGTACTGCCAGAAAGGCCACTGGGTAGAGGCCATATGACCAGCCTAAAAGAACAAAGACCCTCCTTTTGAGTTCCATATTCTTTTTTTTTAATGCTTATTTATTTTTGAGAGAGACAAGAGTGTGAGTGGGGGAGGGGCAGACAGAGAGGGAGATACAGAATCAGAGCATTCTCCCGGCTCTGAGCTGTCAGCAAAGAGCCTGAAATGGAGCTCGAACTCCAGAACAGCAAGATCATGACCTGAGCTCAAGTCAGACACTCAACCGACTAAGCCACCCAGGTGCTACAAGTTCTTATTCTTAAGAGGTATAGAAGTTAGATCTCATCTCTTTTTCTAGGCCTCAGAGTTGTAGCTGTAAATGGGAGGCAAGAGTGGTAGATGCAGGCTTGCCAGGGACTACCACATAGTAGATCAAACAAAGTGTATGACACAGCACTCAATACCTTGGTGAGATGTTTGGATGGGTCAGACCTGTGAGGCCTGTTGGAGGCAGAACTCAGCTATAGATGATTAGTTGCATCAGCTATGAAGCATGTAACAACAATGGCATGGGCAGACATAAATGATCTTTGGGAAGAGGAGCTATGAAGTACATGCTTAGAACTCAATCCAAAAAAAGTCACTGCTACTCTCTTAAAGGGGCAATTGAAGGGTATATAAGTAGAGTTTTTAATAAAATATGATATTCATGTTTTAAAATAACACTATATCTTAAGAGCAAAAAAAGCTTTTAACATCCAAGTGCCTAAAAAGCTACGAAACTGAATGACATTTTTTAAAAGAGAGATAATCAAATGAATTTCAGCAAAGCATAGTAATAATCACTTATTGAAAAAATTCTTCAAACATAGGTTTTACTAATGAAAGCAAGAAATAACACTATTTTCAAGTACCTATTTATTGAGATTTTTGAACTATTTCTATATTTTATTTATTTAAAACATTTTTTAAATGTTTATTTATTCTTGAGAGAGAGACAGAGCATGAGCAGTGGAGGCACAGGGAAAGGGAGACACAGAATCTGAAGCAGGCTCCAGGCTCTGAGGTGTCAGCACAGAGCCCAATGCGGGGCTCAAACCCACAAACTATAAGATCATGACCTGAGTCGAAGTCAGACGGTTAACCAACTGAGCCACCCAGATGCCCCTATTTCTAAATTTTAGAGTGGAAAATAAAATTTAATTTGAGGCACTGACTTCTTTGCTATGAGAGAATACTTCTGTCTCAGTTATTCAAAGAGATGTCTTTATGACTTCAAATGACCAAAATGTTATAGTTTCTGCTTCACTGTTTTATGCAGATGAGTTCAATGGCATCTATTCAGAATTAATACTATAATAAAGTATCATAATCAAATGTTATATGTGAAATCTCTGCACTTACTTTGTTTCAAGACAGAAGCTAATATACAGTATATATAAGTTACATGTACATAAAATTTAAATCAAACCTTAAAATTTAAGACTTTTTAAAAAATTTCAGCAAGAAATCACAGGTAGCAATTATTTTCTTCCAAGTCATTTACAATGTGTCAAACTTACAATAATTGTTCTACTTTTTTGCTTTTCCT
This sequence comes from Cryptoprocta ferox, assembly GCA_028646485.1. NCBI lineage: Eukaryota > Metazoa > Chordata > Mammalia > Carnivora > Eupleridae > Cryptoprocta > Cryptoprocta ferox. The sequence goes on along the minus strand of CM053577.1, from coordinate 87,454,464 downwards.
TAAGTGAGCTAAATTTCCTCACAATGGAGTAATCATTATTCCTAATGTGAAAATTTTAACAAATAGAGAACTAATCTAAGGAAAATAATATTCTTAATAAAAATTTCTAATGGGTCATAAGTATTTTAAATCATATCTTGTTATGTAAGAAGGCTTAAGTTATCAGAGATGCAGCTAACCAGGGAATTGACAGGTGAAATAGTATTCTTCTTAAAATGTATTCCAAAAATAATAATAATGGCTCTTTATAAAAATATTGTTATTGGGAATATAATTTTTAAAGACTACTGTATTTAATAATGATATGTATGTCACATATGTATGCATGGTCTTTAAATATAATATCTTAAAATTATAATATCTTAAATATAATATAATATCTTAAATAATACTATGAATTCTTTAAACATAAAAAGGATAACAGGTGCCTAGATTATGCTTATGCTATGATGTCCAAAGATTACAGAATAAGATCTTCTCACAAGAAAGTATGAATCCTCATCCACAAAGTGTGTGTGTGTGTATGTATGTGTGTGTGTGTGTGTGTGTTATAAGACAGAGAAAATGAGTTTGGAAGAATAGATTATATATACATTATATACATTATATATATATTATAAATATTATTAATATATATATTATTTTAAACATTTAAATTACCTATATTGACTAAAAGTAATTATATACAAAAAAATACAGATATTTTGATCCCATTATTTATTCATGATTTGCACTGTGGCTTATTTATACTAAGATTAAGATACTGACAATAATTTGTGTTTCTATAATCTATAATCTTTAATGCTGTCAGTGATAACAGCTTTAACACAGAAAGAAAATGTTTTTAGTATAAAAAATCATGTGAACCCTCATTTTTTTTGTATACTAAGAAATCTCCACATTCAGATTAATCAAATTTGATTCTAGAAATAGGGACTTTGATAGGCTAATTAGCTATTGCTTCAAGAACATGACACACAATCATATGAAATGGAAAGTTCTTTTCTTCATAATGACTGATCACCTCCTAAGATTTCATTGTACCCACTTATAGCCCTGATAAATCATTCAATTTTTATCTGAAAGTTTGCTCTTACTGTATATAATTATGAACTACATTTAACTACTTTTATCTTGATTCTTTGAGAACAATGTAGAAGACTTGGCTTATTTACTATATCCTGAAGATTGATTTGTATAGAAGAATGTGTTTCCTTAAAATAAGTTTTGAAAAATTTTAACTGCTGATCTTGCCAGTTAATGGGTTTATTATATGATGCATTAATTTTCAGTGTCCTTTGTTGGCATTTTTCTGCAGTTTCTATCTTGTCTGTGGAAGTGGGATGACATATTACATGTCCTTTGGCAAGAAAAGGCAATTCTCACTTGGATACAGACCCTAAAACTCCAAATTTGATACATATGCTGATGAAGCAAGCACTGAAGCCTCAAATTACAAATATCCAATGCTTAGTGACATGAATTTTCATTTTGTTCATGCCTTTTCCATACTTAAAAAATGTTTGTTTCCTTATTTTCCCCAAATTCCCAGTAGATAGGCTCCTCTTCTACCTCACACAGAAAATAGAAACCATCAGATGATAATACCATCAATTTCCTGCCACTGAAGACCAATATTCACTCATCGCCTCATGCACCTTTCTTACAGTTAAATACCCTCCAAACCCCAAGTTCTCACCCTATCTCAGTAACTTCACTTTCCCAATAATTCTAGCTTTCTTCTCCCACCTTCTACATTTAAACATGCTCACATACCTCTCTTAGATCTTTACAGACCCTGTTTTGACCTCAGATCTCAGAATGGCTAACTTCTTTACTTCATGATTAAATATCTAGAAAGAATCTTCTAATTTACCATCTGCTTATCTTCACAGTGCCGTAATCTAGCCACTTCTTGCACCAACAATTTGGCACTTTTCATGCCAATGACATTTTTACCTTTCTGCTGTCAATTCAATGCTTATTTATTTATCCTTAACTGATTCTCTTATCTACTAAGACACATTCTCCTGAACTTCCTCCTGCTAATTTGCCCGCTATTTCTCACTTAGCTTTCCCAGGCTTCACTTTGTCAAGCTCTTTTTAATTTTTTTAAACAATTTTTCTTATTTTTGAGAGACAGAACACAAGCCGGAGAGGGGCAGAGAGAGAGGGAGACACAGAATACGAAGGTGGCTCTAGGCTCTGAGGTATTAGCACAGAGCCCGATGCAAGCCTTGAACCCACCAACTGTGAGATCATGACCTGAGCCAAAGTCAGATGCTTAACTGACTGAGACACCCAGGTGCCCGTGTCAAGCTCTTTTTAAATATTGAGGTTTCCTAGGCTTAGGTCCTATTCCTATTGCTGTTCTCATGTGATAAATTTACATTGGGTGATCCTGGTTACTTTCATGGCTTCAGTTATTATCCATATACTTTTGTGACTATCAAATCTAATTCTCCAACACAAATTTTATTTCTAAATTCATGATCACTATAACTGATTGCCTCCTGAAAAGCTCTACTTGTTTGAATTGCAGTTATTTAAAATTCACCATTTCCAAATATTATAATGCAGCCTTAAATATATAAAGAAAAATAAATGACCCTCCAGGAAACTGAAAACTCAAATGGGAATGGGGGATTTTAATAGTAGAGAAGAATTAAGATGATTTTGCAAGTTTGGTTAAAAAAGCATTAAAATATTGGATGCCTGGGTGGCTCACTCTGTTAAGTGTCCAATTCTTAACTTTGGCTCAGGTCATGATCTCAGGGTCGTGAGATCAAGTCCTATGTTGGGCTCTGCATTGACTGTGGGGCCTGCTTAAGAGTCTCTCTCTCCCTCTCCCTAAGCCCCTCCTCTGCTCATTGGCTCTCTCTTTCTCTTTTTTTCTCTCTGTCCATCAAAAAATAAAAATAAAAAAGCATAACAATATTAAAAATTTAAAGGGGAACTAATTACATAATTAATTAATTAATTTCCTTCAGAATAGAAGGAAAGAGAAAATTACATATAAAAATTACATTTTTCATAAAAATAAAAACTAAAGAATTTACTCAATAAGAAATTTAAAAGCAACAACAAAAAAAATGATCATATAACTTTCAAAGTAAACTGAACGGTAGTTTCATATTTTATGACCCATTAAATAATACCATAGTCATAAATAACATTTTTACATAATTTTTCCAATTATCAGGGATATGCTCTAACTCAGTAAGCTTGCATAAATTTGATTATAAAAGTAATGAGGACAGTATAAGAAAATTTAAAAACTAAACTACTTATACATACTGATGCAAAATTCTAAACAAAATATAAATCCAACAGCACAAAGCAAAATAGATGACCATGAAATAGGATTAGGTCAACAATACTGACTTTGTTTAACACTGGGAAAGTTTTTTTTTTTTGTTTGTTTGTTTTTTGTTTGTTTGCTTTTGTTTGCAAACTTGCAGCAAATTAAAGATTCATGTTTATTAACATCAATCCTGTATATCCAGGTTTAGGAAGTTGCTCCTACTAATAGGAACTTTTGAGTCGGCCTGTTTCCTTCTCTGTCATTTTTTGTTTCCACTTTTATTGAAACATGATTGAAAACAATTATTTTGATGCAAAATTAGATCAGTATTACTATAAAGGCAAAGCACACATTTTTAGAGTTTAGCTTCTATTAAACAATACGTAATTCTATATGTTATATGTATAAACCTCTAGGTAATCTAGAAATAGAAGGGAAGTCCCTTAACTGGATAAAGGTTACCTGCAAGAATTCCATAGCAATACCACTCTTAATGGTGAAATATTTTAAAATGGTAACATTATATCAGAAATAATATAACAGAAAATGCTATCATTGCTTCAATTCAATATTTTCTTTTCCTTTTAAATATTTTTTAACATTTATTATTGAGAGAGAGAGAGAGAGAGAGAGCACAAGGGAGGGAGAGGTAGAGAGAGAGGGAGGGGCAGAGAGAGGGAGGGAGACACGGAAAATGAAGCAGGTTTCAGGCTCTGAACTCACGAACCATGAGATCATGACCTGAGCCAAAGTTGCACGCTTAACCAACTGAGCCAGTTAGGTGCCCCCCAAATTTTATTTTATTACCAATCCAGTTATAAAGAGACTGACAGAAGAAAATTTTGAGGACTATCAAGAAAGTAAGCATATGATACGATTCTGTGTATAAAATACCAGGAAGGCAAATACATACATATGTAATATATACTATTATATTATACATACATAGTATTATAGCTAAAAGAGTTTCGCTAGCGTTCTTGGTGCCATTCAATATGCTAAGACCAATGACCTTTCTTTATATCAATATTAGCTGGATAGAGAAATTTTCACATTCTTGAGAAGAATATAAATGCCAATGTGTACAAGAGTTTTACAGAAAAATGAAAACTATGGGAAACAGTAAAGAAGACCTAAATCAATGAAAATATATACATTCTAAATGATTGGAAGATTCATTATAATAAATATATAAATTCTCTCTAAGATGATATATAGATTATAAAAATTTCAATGAAATTTTCAATAAGCATTTTGTAGAATTTGAAAAGCATGTAATATATATATGGAAAAGCAATTGCACAAGATTAGAAAAAAAATGGATGACCTTTTTAAAAAATAACATTACCTGAGAGGAACAAGGAAAATTTGCCCTAGGAAATATCAAAACATAAAAAAATAAAAAAATAAAAAGCTATGTATGTATGTAAGATACGGTGATATTACATAAGGATTTTTGTTGTCATTGTTTTTAGGAACTAAAGGAATAGAATATAGACCCCTACTACTGAATGGATATGATAGCATAGGATAATAGGAAAATTACAGACTATTCAATAAATTATGCTGGGGCAATTGTGTGTCCACATAGAGATATAAAATGATATAGAAGTTTTTCCCTTTCAAAAATAAATTCTTAGTAAATTAAGTGCATACATGTGAAATGTAATATTTTAATAATCTTTTAAAGTGTTGGTCTTGGTTCTAGATAGGATAATATTTCGATAAAAATACAATAACCAAAATTAATAAAAAGCAGTATTGTTACGTTGCAATGCATAAAAACCAAGGCACAGCTAAATAAAATTAAATGGCAAGTCTCAAATTAGTAGAAGATACTCTTTTACTCAACATATGACCAATAGGAGAGGGGGAGGACAAACTATATTATTATTTATTTATCATATGTGTGGGAAATAAGGAAATTAAAAAATATTTATATTTATTTATTCCCTATTAGTTTTAAATTTTATAACCAAAACTTTAGGGAAAAATTGGCAATGTGCATGGATAGGCATTTCAAAAACGGTATCCACATATAGTCCATAAAAAATTAAAATTTGCATTTTTCCCCAGGGAACTCTGTTTAGTCAAGCAGAATACCTACTGTTCTGGGGTGCTAACAAGGCAATGGACAATTTCCTCAATAAACTGAAGAGAGAAGTTTGTGTGAGCCCTTGAAGATCTGATATGTGCATTCCTGGAACATGTACAAATTAGTTCTTATGGTTGTTTTAACACAGGCATTAAGGATCAAGAAATTAGACTCCAATCCTACACACTTAATTTGACTTTTCTAACAACATAACCTCATTATAAATTGAAGAGACAAAATATTTAATCTTCTATGGGATTTTCTTGCATACTGCCCATGTTTGTCATTAAAAAAGCAAACATATTGCAACATATCCCATTTTCCTTTGGTCATACAGCATTCATCTGGTTGAAAATGGACTACATTTTCATCAAATATAGTTGTGATCTAATCACAACAAATTCAAACTTGACTAATCAGAATTTGGGGCCATTATTCTTTTGATTATATATGTTGTTTTTTGTTTTGCCTTCCTTCATCTACTTAAACCCAAGAAGTATTATATACTAAATGTTTATGTCCCTCCAAAATTCATGTTGAAGTTCCAATCCTCTATGTAAATGTAATTAGAGATTGTGTCTGTGAGAAGATGATAAGATTAAGGCCCTAATCTAATAGGGCTGGCCTCTTCTGATAAGAGGAGGAAACATCAGAGGTCTCTCTCTGTCACTCAAGGACACTGTGAGAAGGGAGCCATCTGGAAGCCAGAAGAAGTTCTCACTAGGCACAGAATTACCTGACACCTTGATCTTGAACTTCTCAGCTTCTACAATTATGAAAAATAACTTCCTATTGTTTAAGATACCCAATCTATGAATCTATGGTATTTTGTTATGGCAGTCCAAGCAGACAAATACAGTGAGTACTTAATGGGGGTGGGGGAGAGGTAGGTCTGTTACAAGTATCTACAGAGTGATATAATGAACAATCATTCTAGTAACTTGAAACAAAAATAAGGCAACTCTATATGCATTGAAAAGTTTTCCAAAGTACAATTTTAGTAGGCAAAAAAAAAAAAAAAGTAAATGGAAAACAGTGTGTTGATATTTGCAGAGAAAATTAATACATGTATTCATAATATGTCCCTGGAAGGGTACCCAGAAACAGTTTTTGTTTCCAAGAAGTGAATCTGTATAGTCAAGAAATAAAGAAGGGAGAAGTTCTCACTCTCTACTCTTCTGTAACTTTAATTTTTTTCCATGTGAATGTAAAATTTACTCAAAAAAGTAAAGCTACATAAAATTAAAAGGACTTTTTGTATATATACAACCATGTAAATATTACATATAGCCATCACTATGACATTTTACTAATATGCCAGGATATAATTAAATTCATAACTTAATCTCACAAACATGAGCATGTGTATCTAACTTTGATAGGTTCTGGAGAATCAATCACACTAGAAAATATGTATCCTCAGGAAAAAATAGAACATTATCCTAAAGCCAACAAGTTAATCCCAATATTAATTCAGCATATGTGGAAAGTATGTAGCAAGACTTCAAATACTCTATTTGAAAGTGAAAAATATTAGCATGAAATAAAAACTAATTAGACCCCCCAAAACTATCAATATTAAATACACAATTAATGCAGCTGTTTAAAATTTGGCTGAGGATGCACTTATTAGAGATTTAGTATCCAAACAAAACTTACTATGTCTATTAACTGTATTAGTCTGAGGTCAATGGAATTTATGAAAAAACTTATAAAAGTCATTAAGAGACTCGTAAGATTTAAGAAAATAATGTAAGAAATATTCTTTTCTTTAAAAGCCTAATTCTATAATTTTTAAAAAGTGAAACCATACAGTGGTAGGAAAAAAATTAAACAAATAGTGTTTCTAAATAATCTTCACGTGTTCTTTAAAGCAATCAAATAAAATCTTATCCTCTTCTGTTGTTTGAATATTATGGTTGTGTATAAAACTAAAGTAAAATGTGACAGTCCATTCAAAAACGTATAAATGGATGGAAAATACAAATTTAACCTTGATTGCATTACATTATACAGAGCTACTATTTCAAATTAATATAGCTAATGCATTAACCAGAAATTTATAGTATTAAATACTTCAGCCTAAAATTTTAAGTCTCGTGTCTTTCCCTGATAAAGATATTAGAGACCATTTGTATCCTGAGGTAAGCCTGAACTACAGATTATATATTAATATCCCAATATTTCAACCTGTAAGCATTAAAATGTCATCTAATGAATTCTGTGGTTAAATATAATTTGATATATTTTAATCTATTCAATTGTAATCAGTAATTTTAGTACTTTATTCCAAATTTTTAAAAAGTAAATTTTTCATGATAAATTAAGAAATTATCTATTAGCATACTTAGAAATTAACATATGTTATTAATAGCTTAATCTAAAGGATATGGGACTTTTTTACAACTTCACAGTGGGTCTATCAACAATATTTCAATCACCCACTGCCTTCTCCTACCTCATCAAAACTAGGACTGATTCAGGAAGAATTTGAAGGAAAAAGTGATATAGAAGAAAAGACATAAAAGGAGAATCTATAGCAATTATTTTACTACAGGCTACTTGCAACTTAACCAATTCAAACAAAAATCAAGGCCATATTAATTTCTGTTTCTACACCATCAAAAAGTAGTAATAAATATACATCTTTAAACTGTATTAGCAAGAATTATTCATAGTAGATGTCAGAAATGTCAGAGTAAAATTTCTGCCAAGGGAAGATAATAAATACCAACCTGTCATGCTAGGTGTACTGGTCAATGAGGGAAACATAGATGTTGTTTCACAAAAATTTCTTGGAATATGTAATTCTATTGTTAATTACTCTGTATCAATTCTATGAAGTTAGTTCTTAAGGGATGTTCCTATTAACCAATATTATTATTTTTTTATTTATACAAATAAATAACAATTATTTTTACTCAAAATTTTATATGTACTATGCTCTTATGAGTAAAGTTAGAAAACCTTAAAATATTTATGAAAAATAAAATGTATTAAAATACTTTTATTAGCAAAACAAACCTATCATATCTCTATTATTATATATCATAAATCAGGCTTTTAACACACTATTTATGCTTCCTGTTGATTTTTTATAAGGCTTTCAGAACCTTAAAGCTTGAGATACTTGCTCTTTTACTAATATTTCGATGGAAAGTAGCTATGAAATTATTTGTACAAATACTTTCTGCTCTCGCACAGACTTGTGGAATTACATATTAAGACATCACTATAGTCACTAATAATGCCTGCCAGGGAATTTAATAAACAGCAGCTCAGTTTTAAGATTCTCGAATAAATTTTTAAATTCTCCTTCAGCTGTTTATAGAGGCTTAGGCAGCTTAGATTTCAAAGAATAAAAACCAAATCTCATCTTAACTGTATTCATTTTCACATACCAATTTGTGCCATGGAAATGTCTGAAACTAATCTCACTTTTAACTGAGAGAGCTGAATGACTTTCCTATCATTGATAAGAATACGAAAAATAATTTTCTCAACCCTCAACAAATGCAAAGACACTCTTCCCGCACCACCAACACACCCGCATGATTACGTAGAAAGAAAGAAATCCATTTAGGTGATTCCAACAAAGTGATTTCTTATACTTGGAATATTACAATCAAGTAATTTGGAAGACTTCTGTCCAAACAAAGCAGATTACACTTTGAGTAAAGGGAAGAGAAACACATCCAGGAATTTTACATTTATTGTGTGGACAATTTTTTCTCTTTTTGTTTTTGATAATGCAATTATATACAAATATTTATTCCTGCTATTTAATTTGGAAGCTCCAATTCTAATTTAATAATAACAGCAAATATGACAATAGTATTCTACTTCATTTAAACATAATAATGGCTAAAGGACTGTATTATTGATCTCCATGTTAGAGTTACAAAAATTAAAGAATGCTGAGTTCACAAAGCTTTTACATGACAAAAAATTCAAAAAATAAATAACTAAGGTCTCTAACTCAAAAGTGATTCTTACAATCCATTTCATTCTCTTTCGCTTACCTTTCTATAAGAAAATTTAGGTTAAAATACTCTAGAGGTAAAGTGGATGCTCAAGTCTCTTTATTTTAACATTGTTTTCTTTTAAACTAATTTTCCACAAGAACAATTCTATAAAGAAGTATTAAATATGAAAGTTTAAGGGATAGTTTACATTTATGATAAATTTATGCTATATTCGCAGTAAGGCAACTACTATGCTTCTCCTTTAGTATAGATTATTTTCTACTAACTGGTCAGTGCTTGGTGCTGTGTCATAGTCACCTAAAGGATGCAAAAAACAAAAGAAAAAGGGAATTCTGATTCAGTGTTTACCTATAAAGTTTCTTTAGTTCCATGAGTGTCCTTGTACTTTGGAATCCTATTTACATAACCTCTCCACAATTTAAAATGAGTAACCACACACAAAAAAGGGGGAGAGCTTCAACTGCTTCAACTGCTAACAAATCAATTACCAATATATTAGTAACATGAGCCACTGTTGTAATAGCCTTAAGTGGTCACTTCGTTCAATAAAATAATTAGTGCAATTGGAGTTTACTATTCTTGTCTTTTTTAATTTAGTTTTTTAATTAATTTTAAAAATTTACTTAATTAATCAATTTATTTATTAGAAAGAGAGAGAGAGAGAGAGAGAACAGGAGAGGGGCAGAAAGAGAGGGAAACAGAATCCAGAGTAGGCTCTGCGCTGACACAGAATCCAATGTGGGACTCAAACTCACAAACTGTGAAATCATGGCCTAAGCCAAAGTTGGATGCTTAACTGACTGAGCCACCCAGGGAACCCTTTTGCTATTCTTGTCTTTAACTGACTGAGTTATTTACTGTTAAGATACAAGTAGATTTCTATTGATAGTCAACCACATAAGTTAACCTATTATATTTGGTTTTATGTTTTACACAAAAGAATTGTGATAGATTATTAATATCTTGTGAATATATTACTTAGATGAAAAGTATAATTTCAGACTGCAGAAGGCAGAGATGAGACAGAAACCTTCTTGATCTTGCTTACATACAAAAAGTAGGAGGTGTATTTCAGCCAGGTGTGCCATATAGAGAAAAGAATAACAGACAAGGAACACCAGACACTTCAGTTGACTACCTCTAATTAGCTACGTGAATTTAAATAACTCCTATAATATTTCTGCACTACAGTCCCATCCCCTGGAAAACAGGGAGGTGGTGTTAGATCTTTAGTTCTTTAATAGAACACTTTTGCTCCCATGGGACATTTGACAATGTCTAAAGACATTTTTTGGTATCACAAAAGTGCTGGGGAGGGGTGGGAGCCACTCCCATCAAGTAGGATGGGCCAGAGATGCTGCTAAGTGTTCTACACTGAGCAGGAGAGGCTCACACAAAAAATAATTATCCAGTCCACAGTTTTGAGATTGAGAGGCTCTGGTATTTATGATCTCTAAATTATGACCTCTATACCAATGATTTTAGGCTGGATCCCTTAGCGTTAATTCTGCAGCAGAAGATACAGAGAAGGGCTGGCATGACTGTTTACCAATTAGTTGGGATCTTGTTTGTTTGTTTGTTTGTTTTAATTTTTGTTGCTTTTGGGGTTTTTTTGGAAAATAAAAGTTTAAATAGTCAGTAACTTTAAGATCTAAACTTTTCTGCCAGAATCTGTATAAAATAGCTTCAAGTTAATTATTCTTTGAAAGTGTTATTTTAAGTCTAATTTTCCACTTTGCAGTGTGGAAGGTGTTTTTTAAATGTTTATGAAATTTATTTATCCAGTCTTACAAAAAATGTATCTCATATTACTATAGAATTATATGAATATTATTGATAATATATATTATACATATTTTATCATCTGCTTCAAAGTATTTAAGTGTGAATAATATGTGTATCTTTTACACATATACAGATATATACACATATACACAAATAATACTTATAAACACATATTAAGAATTCAGCACTGTAGAAAGATATACATATGTATATGTGCATATATAAATATATGTAATATAAAAATATATTTTAAGATATGTTAACCTAGCATTATCCCTTCATAGGATTTTATACATATACACACACACATATACACATAAACACACATATAAATATATGTATAGATATATATGTATATGTATAATATCTTATTTCACTCCCTTATATGTATCCCCAAAAATATATGGATGTATAATCTTCAATGAAATTAAAATTTTATTCAAATTATATTTGTATCATGTTTCTATTCACAGCTCCTACATAGTATTTTATAAAATGTAAATGTTGCCTGTTGCTATTTCCTTTACTGAAATCCTAAATTGAAACAGTCTTAAGACCACCAGGAAAAGGAAAAAAAATTCCTCTATTTTCTTAGCAAATGTTTAAAATAAAACATCACTTTCATTATTCAAGAGTGCCAAAATGTAAGTACATGAAATGGCTCACAGTGGGTAATAAATGTATAAACACTTACATAAACTATTGCATTTGATCATTTTCAGTATTTATTGGGGTTATAGCTCTTTTGAATGATTATTACTAATTTATTCATCTCTGACAAAGCACAGCTATTTATTTAAATGAATGAACAAAGGAAATAACACAGACTGGCTTATTTTCATGGATGACTAACTGAAAGAATTTAGGACCTACTTCAAAAATCCTCAGTTAATGAATGTAGGTTGTATAAAAACAGATTTATCATGTCAATAATAAAGAGTGTATATTAAAATATTTACAAAATAAGTAGAATTATTCTTCATGTAAAGAAAAAGAACTAAAAAATAATGTTAATTATAGAAGTACATAATATAATGAAATTGAATGTATTTCAATTACAGTTTTCAATGTACTCTTTGAGGCAGAAATATTACCATATCCTTTCTCATAATGAGAGGACAATTTGAAACATCTTTTTAGAACATTAAGGTTATCTTGCATATGAGACTACATTCACATGACTATATATTATTTCAATGATGAATGTGTGTTACCTAGGAAAAAATACTTTATTATAAAGGTAGATTTTAATGACACTAAACTATATGAGCATCTTAGTACAACTATTGTTCCAAGACCTAAAATAAAAGCTTATTTTTATTTTGTACTTCATTTACAGGGGAAAATGCTAAAAGATTAATAAGGACTCACTATGAATTAGCCTCTTACCAGAATATTCTTTTAGAAGGAGAATCAATATGTAATTAACAATTCAGTGTTATGCTGCTGATTTATTATTTGGTTTGTTTTTGTTTTTGTTTTTGTTTTTCAGGCTCTATTTATGGAAGATGTACAGTTCCTTGGTGACTATTCAGGATGGTCTGCATTAGAAAAGATTAGGAGAGTTTGGCTGGATGCAAGGTCCCCATCCTGCTTTAATCCAAACAACTCTTCCTATAACTGTATATATGTTGAAATTCTGAACAAGATTTTGACTAAATAAATTTATAGAACAACAAAAAATTGTAGAGAATTTCATATAATGGTATTCTCAACTGTTACACTGATCTCTTAGTAAAGTAACATAAAACAAATATTAAAAATAAAATTAATTACATTTTATAAATACTTTTATAACCACAAGAGTCAAGTTTTAAAATATTAGAAATAAGATTGCTCTATCTTAAGCAATACCATGTACAACAAAAGAAGCACTCTTAAATGGAGAATATAACTGCATTTATTTAACTTATTAAATATTTTTAGAGATAAAAGTGACTTAAAAGAACTGTGATACATTTGAGCAGAAATGTATACTTTGTAGTGATAGGTTAAAACAGATGAAAAAAATGTGTAGAGAAGTATGCTTATTCTCTCCACTAGATAAGCACTACATTTAGAAAGTTAAGGAAATATAATTTTGATAGAAAAATATGTCTTACTAAGGGAAATAAAGAACTTTTAAAGTAAAAGATAGATCAACTGACATATTGGGTACTGCTGTGTACATATCCTATCAAATTTTATTATAGGAAAATCTAAATTGAGACATTACAATTTTTAATATAAGCAGGTTTTTCTTTAGCAAAGATACATTTTATTTTCTACTAAAATGCCTTGGCAATTTAGTACATTTCTTTTTCCTTATAGAATAACTATCTTTTAAAATTCAAGTTCTGGAGGCACCTGGGTGGCTCTGTCGGTTAAGCATCTGACTTTGGTTAGAAGAATGATCTCATAGTTTGTGAGGTTGATCCCCACATCAGGCTCTGGGCTGACAGCTCAGAGCCTGATGCCTACTTCAGATTCTGTCTCTCTCTCTCTCTTGCGCCTCCTCCACTAGCACTCTGTCCCTCCCTCTATCAAAAATAAACATCAAAAAAATAAATAAAACAAAATAAAACAAAATTCAAGTTCTGAATTACTTGACTCTAAATATATGCTTTTATTTTCAAAGCTTATAGGAAATGATTATTAGAATCAGAGGGTTTAAATACGGAATAGCTTGAATTCTACAGATAATATTCTACATTATAGATGACTACCAAAGGGATGATTTTGAGAGCAACATTTGGTAAGACTGAGCATTGCTAGGCAATCCGTGCTGCTATGTGTTATACTATTATTATAATCTGTCTTGGAAATAATCCTTAGGCTATTTTCATTATTTATTGGAGTGCCCCTAAAAGTTCTAACACAAATTTTAAGGTGATGGTTTTAAAGGGCCAAATTAAGTCTTTCTACTGGGACAACACTCTTTAGAGCTAAGAATTAAAAAAGAAGACATAAGAAGACTAACTGTAAACCATTCAAAGGTGAAACTGAGCATGATTTTCTAAATTGCACAGACAACTGTATTTTTAAAGTGCACTATAAGTTAATGTCAGATATAACTAATCCACTATATTTGCAGTTTTATAAAATAAGAAATGTGGACAAAATCCCAACAGTTTGAAATTACTCAGCTGTCATCATCAAAATTAAAGATGGCAGTGATGACTTAATCATCTCAGGCTTGAGGTATAACTCATTGAAGGAGTGGTGTCCAGCTGGGTATTTACTTTTCCCCCAAGAAAAGATTTAGAAAATGCTGTTAAAAGTTACCATTAAAAAGATGTTTAGAGGAATAATTTTGTGACAATGATTAAATACTGAAAGATCTTATCCATAAGGGAATTAAAGTTATGAAATTAGATAATTAAATTTCCTATCATGATGGTATCATTACACACCATCTAACAAATAGTCTTACCTCATTTTCTCTAAACTATACATAATTTGTATTGTCACATTTGTTTTTGTTTTCATTTATATCATAAATCTCTACCCAATTCATCTAACATTTCCCCTTTTTCTCTCATAAATCATTATTCTTACTGTGCCATGTACTATAAAATCAGAGGCTAAACATAAGGAAAATGATACCATTTTGTCCTTAAAGATAACTCCAGATTTGGGCCCAGCCTGTGGCTGAGAGAGGGTGTGTGTGGAGCCTCTCACAGTTGTGGAGATGGTAGAAGCAGTTTTATGCCTTCAAGGTTCTAGTAAATTGGCATCAATCACACCTACTTGTCTTCTCCTTCACTGATTTCTTTTAAGCTATTTTGAAACCTCCCTCCTAACTGTACTGTGCCTTGGCATTCAAAATGTAATATTACCAGACACTCAGGATTGTCCAAAAAAAAAAAAAAAAAAAAAAAAGAAAGAAAGAAAGAAAAAAAAGAAACTACCTGCTAACGGGAAAATAATGAGACTCCATTTCTCAAAGATCTTTCCTGCATTTCTGGCAAATTGAACAGTTCTTCCAAGAAGCCTTTCTGAAAACTCCATTGACACATTTGTATAAAAATAAATGAATCTGAATTCATTATAATTATAACTCCTTCACAGGATTCTACAACCCTTAAACCTCACAATCTGCAGATGTCATGTTAAAATACTGAAGAAGGATCTTATATAACTTTTATGTTATTGATATATTGATAGGGTATATGCATTAAACTTTCTTTTTTTAAAGTAAACAAATAATCTGGGTGGTAGTAAATTACTTTGCAATTTTAAAAATTACTAATTTAACATTTTGTTTTCAATCATGTGAGCTTCTCAGATGACATTCATCCCCTATAAAAGTTTCTACATCCACTTCCTTACCTCCTGATAAACTTTAGTTTCTCCTCTGTCAGATCACTCCAATTTCCAGTAACCTCCTAACTGTTAAGTGGAATGGCCTCCTGTCGTCAGCCCTTTGACTTCTGGCACTTTTTCCAAACTTCAATGGACCAGACCCTCTCCTACAATGTGTTTTGACCAGAGAATACTGCTTTTTTGTTGTTTTGTTTTGTTTTTAATGTTTTTATTCATTTTTTAGAGACAGAGAGAGACAGAACACTAGCAGGGTAAGGGCAGAGAGAGAGGGGGACATAGAATCTGAAGCAGGATCCAGGCTCTGAGAGGTCAGTACAGAGCCTGATGCAGGGCTCAAACCCACAAACTGCAAGATCATGACCTGAGCCGAAGAAGGATGCTTAACTGACTGAGTCATCCAGGAGCCCCTGGAGAATACTGCTTTGAATTCCTCTCATGAGACTCTTTCACTGTCCTTCTCAGTGCTTGCTCTCAGAATGTTTCTTCAGTCTATAATTTTTCCTTCATTACCTCCAGTTGAAATCCCATCTCTATTTCAGTATCTACTTTAAGTACTCTCTTCTTTGCCCTCTCACACACTCAAGGACACACACCTGTACATCTACCAACACATATGTATGTATACTCTGCATCTTAGGCAGAAATAATTGATTCTGATCTTGAATTCTGCTTATATTCTTACATAGAAATTTGTGTACTTAAAAAGTGTGCATGTATGCATATTATATGCTACATATTGTGCATGCAATAGATTTGCTACATATATTATATAGATGCATATTACATGTATGTGTTATACTGAGTTATGAAGGATCTTGTTCTGCCAACAAATTACTAATTTCCTTAGGGACTGAGGATGTGTTTTAGTTGTCTTTATAAACAGTACATATCAACTGCTCAATACCTGTCATTTTTTAAAATAATTTCATGGGGTACTGGGTGGCTCAGTTGGTTGAGTGACCAACTCTGGATTTCAGCTCAGGTCATGTCTCACATTCCTGAGTTTGAGCCCTGCATCAGGCTCTGCATTAGCAGTGCAGAGTATCTTGGGATTCTCTGTCTCCCTCTCTCTCTCTGCCCCTCCCCTGCTAGTGCTCTCTCTTTCTCAAAATAAAAAATTAAACATTAAACAATTCATTTCTTAAATATGCAAAAAGTCATCATACTTAGAATCACTTCATAGAAATGAGCTATTTAAGTTAGTGACATCTAAGGCATGTGGCTTAATTTTACCAACAATAGTCACTACATTTTCTGTCCAGATAAGGAATGGGGGGTGAAACATTTAGCAAGGGATTTCTAATTGGATTTATTTGGTCATTATATCTGGATAGCACTCCTTCCCTCTCTGTCTCTCTCTTTCATAAACTCCCTAACCCCAGACTTGGACCCTGTCTTTATTTTCCTCTCCCTCTCTTGATTTTCTCCTTCTTAGACTGTTTGAGTTCAGTTCTATTGATCATTTCCTGATTAATCAGAATATCCCAACAATGTCTACCATGGGATACTAATTTTCTGAGTCATAAGCCTTATTAATTGTAAAGCTATAAAATTTTCCTGAAATTTCTCAAAGGTCAGATTAAATAGAGAATATTTTTAGAATTGTATTGTTTATGGGGCTTTGTTTCTCTCCAAATTGCCATGAAAATTTCCACCTTTGGGGTTTGCTTATTACTAGGGAATAGTGTTTCTATTTATGTGGCCCAAACAGTTCTATCTCTCTGTATTTTCTAGGCAACTGCATGGGTGTTTGTCTCATGATGTGCTCTTTAAAAATGTTATTTGAGCAGTACACAAAGGGGGAAAAGTTCTGGTTCCTGACTGGGGAATAAAAATACATTCACCCAATAAGCAAAAGCATCCAGCATGACACATTCTGAGTAACATTATGAATTATCCCAAGTCTGTAGGCACTGAGGGGTTTTTTCCATGATAATTTCCTGCTCTGTCTTGGTTACTCAGGCAGCACTTATGTATCATGTAGAATTTGAATATGAGTTCCAGTCCCATGACTACCTCTTGTTATTGCTGCCTCTGACTTTTCCTCCTCTCCAACTGTCGTCTATTGCTTGAGCAAGCTACTGGAGCTAACAAGCTTTCTTGCATGTGACTTTGATATATGCCTAGGATATGAAAAAAATCCTTAAACTTTGTTAGCAAAGAAACCAATCTATAATTTCACTGTGCTGCCATGTTCCCATGTCTTTAAATATCATTAGTAGTAAGTTTAATCATCACTTGCAATAAATTTTAAATTAATATTTGTAATACTTTTGAGAAAATATTCACTATACGCCACTTTTAGTGTCCTTCGATATAATTATTAACAATATTAAAACTGTAATATTAACCCAATAAGAGTTATTTCATTGTTAAAGCCTTTTCATTTTTCTTTCTTGTTTAAGCATCTATTTCTGTTCTATTATTGATAGGTCTTAATATAGATTTACAAATTAAGGATTTGCTTCATTTCTGAAAAAAAAAGTAATGATCTTTTTTCCAAAGCCCAATTATAAATTACACGTGTATTTATTCTTGTACTAAAAGCCCACATTATTATTTTTAGGAATTTACTACTGTTCTAGAATTCTTAAGAAACTAAACTAGGCTGTATACTATTTATAATTGTTAAATGAAATCTTTGAAAGTACATAATGTTAAGATGTCTAATGTATCAGAGAAGCATGTTAAATTTTTCTTAGATGATAATGGTTCATCTTTAAACTTTGGCTTGTGCTTTATTAATTTATGTCACTTTTAGAGTCAGTTGTATTAAATATATCTCATTAGAAAATTTCAAAAGCATATGGCTGAGAACAAAGCATATGGCAATGTGAACTAAAATTTTGCTGGGAATTTTTAAGTATATAACAAAGAAAAAATTATGTCACCATAGTAGAGACTGAGCTCTATCTTTTCTCCTACATTTTCATTTTGCTGTTAAGTTTGTTCATGAAAATGGTTCTGACTAAAGGACTCTAGGCAAACAAGGTAAGTGTTAACTCTAGGCAAAAGCAAGAGAAAAGGACTAAGGCATTCTAGGTGTCTCTTCTGTTGCCACAGCAACCCAGGAAGTAATGTGCCACATATGGCAAAATCTCCATCAACCTGAGGCAGAATCCCCAGCCTGCCCACAAAAGACACAAGCTTGTTGGCAAAGAATCTTTTGTGGGGTTTTTACCCAAGTAAACTTCAACTAACTTAATTTACACAATTACATACCATAATTTTTTTCCTTACCTTAGTCTTGTCAAGTGTACCTTCTAAATCTCTCTTGAATCTATTATCTTCTCTTAATCAATTTCTTCCCTCTTAGTGCCAGCCCTCTGAGCCCCTAATTTGCACTGTCCTGCATATAAGGCGACAAAGAATGAGCATCCAATTTTTTTTTGAAATAAGAACCTGTATTTATCATCTTTCTTTTCAAATAATAACACTAGAAACAGAATGGCTTGGTACCTATATAACTGATTCCTTTCATTGATGTGAACAAAATGAGAAAAATTACCAAGATCACTCTTTCATGAGACAGGGTGCTTGACCTTTCTGGACATCTTCCTTTCTGGACATCATTCTTTGCCATGTTATATCCTTCCCACTCATGAGTCCCCAGTTTTTCTCACAAGGTAGAACTATTGGACCTATGTGGCCCAGTTCCTAATTACTATTTACTTTATTGGTGTGTGCGTGTGTGTGTGTGTGTGTGTATGTGTGTTTGTACACATGTATGTGCTTTCCTTGTTATAATGCCTTTCCATAAGGTTGGGGATCATATTGGGAGGGTCCCTAAAATTACAGTGAATATATTTTTGGCTAAGGTCTTTACCTACACATCAATTTTATTATGTTCTCTTGGCCACTCTCATCCTTACAGAAAGAATGTAAACAATTCCATATTCCCTTTTCCCTTTCTATCTCCATCTCTTTCACTCTTGTTTTATTTATTTACTTATTTTGGTTCTTTATTCTAAAGCTCTGGCCAGCTTTTCTGAAGTTTTGAATAAATGCAAAATTTCCCTTGAATTTACTAGTTTAACCTCTTTGATTATATATTCCCATAAATTAGATAAGTATACAGCTCCTTCTATCTGAAACAATTTTTCCCCTTTTTACCTGGCCATGTACTAGTCATTCTTCAGGTTGAACCTGAAATATCTTTTTTTATGGTGGAAAATTCCTTATATCCCATCTCTGTTTGATTTTAGCAAATACTAATATTTTACATTCTTAACATAATACAATTGAAAATATTTTTTGTATATTTTATAAGGAATTCCTATATCCACAATTAAGCTGTAAGCTATGTAAAAATAAATGTCATATTTTATGGTCACTGGCCTATCTCCAGTCACTAGCTAGCACAGTCCTATGATGAGGACATATTAGGTACCTATAAGCATGTGATAATTACTGTAGTACTTCAAACTCAAATTTTGAAAATTATATATTAATTATAATAATGCCCAACATGATTGTGCCAATTTGTATAGTCAGGCTGTATACTGATTTCGGTTATTGGCTTTTCAAAAATACAAGTTCTATTCTACAGTTGTCCATTTTTGGATTAATTTTAAATTTTTTTCTAAAATAAAAATATTTTTATAATTCAAAGAAATAAAATTAGATTTGTTTGGAGATGGCATGATCATAATGTACAAGAAAGCAAAGACAACAACACCTGTTAAAACTAGTAAACAAATTCAGTAAAGTTGCAGGATACAAAATCAACATAGAGAAATCAGTGGTGTTTCTAAACACAAACTAGGAGGAAAAAATAAGAAGAGAATCCCATTTACAATAACAATGAAAGGCATACGTAGGAATAACCTTAGCCAAAAATGTTAAAGCCTTATACACTGAAAACTATAAGACATTGCTGAAGGAAATATAAAGAAAATTGAGATAAAAAGACAACTCACGTTCATGGATTGGAGGAAGTCAAAATGCCCATTCTACCGAAAATGGTCTATGGATTCAATAAATACCTAACAGAATCCCAATGGCATTCTTTACAGAAATAGAAGAAAAAAATCCTAAAATTAAAATTTAACAACAAAAGACTCCTAATAGCCAAAGCAATATTGAGAGAGAAAAAAGATCGAGGCATCATTCCTCCTGATTTAAAAATATATTACAGAGACAGAGTAATAAAAACAGTATATTACTGGTATAAGAACAGATATATAGACCAATGGAACAAAATAGAGAGCCATAAATAAATACACACATCTACAGTCAACTGACAACATCTTTGACAAGGTTGCCAAAATCACATGGTGGGGAAAAGATATAGTTT
Source organism: Cryptoprocta ferox (assembly GCA_028646485.1). Taxonomy (NCBI): domain Eukaryota; kingdom Metazoa; phylum Chordata; class Mammalia; order Carnivora; family Eupleridae; genus Cryptoprocta; species Cryptoprocta ferox. The sequence continues at coordinate 87,433,693 of CM053577.1, read as the reverse complement.
CTTTAGCAAATGATGCTTAGAAAATTGAATATCCACTTTCAAAAGAATGAAACTGGGCCCTTATTTCATACTCTATACAAAAGTTAACTCAAAATGAATGTTGGAGTTAACTGTAAGACCTGAAACTGTAAAACTATGATAATAAAATATAGAGAAAAAGCT
>CM053577.1:87349541-87433031 GCA_028646485.1 Cryptoprocta ferox | reverse complement strand
GTTGCCAAAATCACATGGTGGGGAAAAGATATAGTTTCTTTAGCAAATGATGCTTAGAAAATTGAATATCCACTTTCAAAAGAATGAAACTGGGCCCTTATTTCATACTCTATACAAAAGTTAACTCAAAATGAATGTTGGAGTTAACTGTAAGACCTGAAACTGTAAAACTATGATAATAAAATATAGAGAAAAAGCTTCTTGCCATTGGTTTTGCCAATAATTTTTTTATATGATGCCACAGACAAGTAAAGCAAAAATAGACAAGGGGGGAATTGCATAAAACTAAAAAGCTTCTGCGCAGCACAGAAAATCAATGAAGTGAAAGGCAACATATGGAATGTGAGAAAATATTTGCAAGCCATATATATGATAAGGGGTTAATATCCAAAATACGTAAGGATTTCACATAACATGATACATAAAACAAGTAGCCTCATTGAAAAATGGACAAAGGAACTGAACAGACATTTCTTCAAAGAAAACATACAAAGGGCCAACAGATATAAGACATGACACTAATCACTAAACATAAACAAAATGCAAATCAAAACCACAATGAAATATCACCTCACATCTGTTAAAATTACTATTATCAAAAAGACATAGGTGGGGCCCCTGGGTGGCTCAGTAGGTTAAATGTCTGACTTTGGCTCAAGTCATATCTCACAGCTGGTGGGTTCTAGCAGCTCATCGGGCTCTGCACTGTTAGTGCTTGGGATTCTCTCTTTCCTCTCTCTCTTTCTCTCTGCTCCTCCCTCACTTGTGTGTGTGTCTCTCTCTCTCTTTCTCTCTCTCTCTCAAAAATAGATAAATAAGACTTAAAAAAAAGACATAGGTAACAAGTGTTGGCAAGAATGCATAAAAAATGGGAACCCTGTACCCTTTGGCGGGAATGTAAACTGGCACAACCATTATGTAAAACATTATGGAGGTTCCTCAAAAAATTAAAAACAATTATTTTAGAATTCAGTAATCCCACCTCTGGATATATATCTAAAGGAAATAAAATCAGCATTTTGAACAGATATCTACACTCCTGTGCTCATTGCAGCATTATTCACAATAGCCAAGATATGTAAACAACTTATATGCCCAACCAATGAATGGATAAATAAAATGTGGTGTATATATACAATGCAGTATTATTTATTATAAGAAATTTTGCCACAGGAAATAACATGAATGGAACTGGAGGACATTATACTAAGTGAAATAAGCCAGACACAAAAAACACAATTACTGCAGGATCTCATGTGTATGCGAAATCTAAAATAGTCAAACTCATTGAAGCAGAGAATAGCATGGCAGTTACCACAGACTGGGAGGAGGGGGTAGTGGGGAGATTTTTGTCAAAGGGTACAAAATTTCAGTTATGCAAAATAAAAATTTCTGGAGATCTATTGTAAAGCAATGTGACTATAGTTAATAATATATTGTATACTTGAAATTCACTAAGACAGTAGATCTTAAATGTTTTTATCATACACACACACACACAAATGAAAGAGTAAATATGATAGCTTGGCTGTGACAATTATTTCTCGATTCATAAAATATATCTTATTTCAAAATATCAAGTTGTCCACATTAAATAAATATATTTGTCAATTATATTTCAATAAAGATGGGGCAAAGACATTATCAACTATTCGAATAGTACTCAAGGACTTGGGTCAAAAGCAATTCAATGTAACTGATTAATTTTGGATTTACTTAAGTTAATGACTGTGAAGTATATAGTTGAATTTTATTTATTTATAGTTATTTATAGTTATCCATTGAATGTGTATGTGTAAATTTTCTAAAATCTAAGAGTACAAGTTAATATTTTAGAGGAGGTAATTTTTAGGAAAGTAGACATTTTAGTACCATGTTCTTTATTTTCTTGTTTTAATGCATATTACTTACATGAAATACAGATATCCTCAGGTGAATCTAGATAATAACAGCAACAAATACCACAGCTAACCTTGCTCACTGGCAGGCATGGGGCAGGTAATTGGCATTCATGATCTCATTAACCCAGTTAGTAAATACTACTATCATCTTTTAGACATGAGGAAACTATAGTTTCCTGAGTACTCAATAAAGAGCCTAATTCAAATGCCTGAGGTCTTTCCTTGATGGATCACTTCTGCACTGAATTTAACCCAAATAAAAGTTATAGATTTTTGAAATTTATCTATGGAGGCAAGGGGAATAAAACTGAGAGTGATTGTTTATTTTTATTAAAACTCTTTTCTCAGTGTTATTAACTATGAAATGTTCATAGGAAAAATCAGCAAAGCCTAGCATAGGCATTAGCACCCTTCTCTACTGCATTACAACCCAGCAGCACGAAAACCGAGTCTTAATTCTGCCCAGTTTCCAGTGATTCCAGAGATAGGGGGTCAATGTTGGAGATATTATAAAAGTGAATCACAAATTAACACACTTAAGTTATTTCCCACGTATAACAGAAAAGAACAGGAGTTAAGTTAACACACAGTCTAGGAAATCCTGTTTCAATTTTTGATCTCTGATGCACAACTATTAAACTTGTACCTTATTAAGAAGTCTGTATGTAAAATTTATGGAGATAAATATCATCTACACATGAAGTATTTTCACATATTTGAGCAGGATAAGCTATTTGTTAGACAGAAATGGAGAAAAGTAAGTCCATATTCTTCTGTGAGTTTGCAACTTAGAGTTCCCTGAGTGAAATTCACAACTGGCTCCAATGCATGAAGAGCAAGTAAAAATGGAATAAACAGGAAGATCCCCCTAGGTCAGTAGGTGGCAAGTTTAAAAAGCAAGGAACTTACATGTGAGGCTTGTCTTGGGCATCTGTAGGACAAGCAGATCTCCGCAGCCACGTGCCAGAATAATAAAAGATTATACATAGGCCCTAGCAGACTGCAGTCACGGACCCAGTCCAGATGGCCTCAGTAACACATTATTCTTTCAAGGCTACAGGCTTCAAATGGTTCCAGAAGTGGAAATGGTGAGTGGAGCACACATTCCAAGGCCAATGAGGGGGTGAGGAGCCACTAATTGCCTGGATCCAGCTTAAATTTCAGCCAGTTGTCATTTCCTCTAGATGAAATCCTTCAACATCTTCAGAGGCCATCTTAAAAGACCAAATTGAGACTCACTCCTCCATAATCATTTAGTACTTCTCTGGCTAATAATTTTCTCCTTCCTCCCACACCAAGTGAATCAGACAAGCTGAGCTGGGAAGTAACATCTTTGGTCCCTGGTTTTAAATGCTACTGTATATTAGCATCACCTAGAAACTATCAACTATAGAAAAGCTGAGGCCCCACTTCAGAACATTTAAGTCATAATTGGATGGGGCCAGGGTGTGTTTAGTTTGGAAAGTTGTGTTTCTAATATGCATACTCTGATTAAAAGTACTCTGAAGAAGTGAGTAATCACCAACTTCTTGAGTTTCCCTAAAATGTATATATTCTAGGTCAGTCATTTCAAATGTTAGCATTTGAAGAGCATACTAGAATTACTGGGAAAAAATGTTAAAACAAAAATTGCTGGACTCCACCCAGAATTCTGCTTCAGTAGGTTGGTAAAGGAACCTGAGAATTTGTATATGGGTAAATTCACAGGTGATGTGGATGATGTTGGTCCCCAGACCACACTTTGAAAACCTCTGTTCTATGAGATGTAATACTCTGTTTATAAAGACTAAATCCAAGTCTGGGAGAGATGCATCGGTCAGTCCTACCTTTTCAATATGGGCTGAAAGTGAACTTTTCCTTAGATGGAAATTTAAGTATTGTTTTAAAAGAAAGAGAAAATGGATGGCAGACAAGCAAGACTAATAATATCCACTAAAATTCCATCTGGCAAATCTTATTCTGTTTCCTCTCACCAAGCACAACATCATAGTGTTATGCTTCAGAGCTTTATGCTTCTGTTATGAGCATGCCAGTCTTTCCTTTCTTGAAGATTTTAATTTCACAATCCTCTCTGACTAAAATGCACTTCCTATCTCTGCATATTAAAATCCCATTTATCTACATATTCCTGTATAGGAAATTCCCATGTGTTCCCCAAGACACCACTTCCTGATTCTCCCTGCAGATATTAGAAAGAGCTCATCTAAACCCTCGTTATATTTTGTCCTTCTATTTGGGAAATGTTTCTGTCAGATGTTACAGTTATTTTACTTATAATTATGGTGACATAATAAGATTTTACAGTAAAAATTGATGAACATTTACAATATACCAGGCAGTATCCTAAGAAGTTTTTAAAATACTGGCTCTTTACAGCACTATTAGTATCATCATTTTACAAATGAAGCATTTGGGGGCATAATGAAGGTCAAATAACTTGGCCCAAATAACTTAGCTGTTATGGAGCAGAGCCTAGATACAACCTCAGAACACTAAGGTGTTTGACTAATAAAAAGAAAATTAAAATTAAGTGTTTATAACACTTAGAACAACTTCCACCACAGTCAAAATGTTAGATTATCACGTTATTATCATCATGATTATCATTATCACTGTTGTTCTTTATTACATAATTACTACTATTCTAAGCACTGTATTAATAATTTTAATAGCTACATGATTGTATTGATTTACTTCATTTTATCATCACAAATATTATTTTCCCATAGTAGCCCTCTGAAATGGGAACACTTATTATCCTAAACATCGTGTTTTAGTCACCTACCCAGTAAGCACATGAGCCTGAAGTCAAACCCATATTTAGGATCAAGGACTGTTTCTTACTCATTCCGTAACCTGTGCAAGATTTAATATACTATTTCTCAAACAATTTCTACTGAATTGAATTTGTATATCTGTTTCAAATTTAATTATGTCACTTTATAGAACTTAAAGACACATTTATTTTCCATGTGTTTCCTTTTGAATTTATTTTGAATTTGATTTAACATCTCAGCTTGAAGTTATCACAACAAATCTCAGGTAGTAATCACTCATGAAAAATGTAAGAGAGAAAACTTGTTCTCTCTTGTTAACAATTTAGCATAGAAACAACTGTCTTTTTGCCAAATACAGAAGAAATATGTGTGTGTGTGTGTGTGTGTGTGTGTGTGTGGTAGGCAGTTTCTAAGATGGTGTCCAATGATCTCTGCCTCCTGATATTCTCACTGTTGTGTAATTCCCTTCCCTTGAATCTGCCCTAGATTTAGAGGCTTGATTTTTTTTTTTAATTTCAGTATAGTTAACATAAAGTGTTATGTCACCTTCAGGTGTACAATACAGTGATTCAACAATTTCAGAGATTTGCTTTTAATGAATGGAATATAGCAGAAGTGATAGGATTTTACCTCTGAAAATAGGTTATAAAAAGACTGTGGTTTCATTCTTGGCTGCTCAGTTTGGTTAACTCTCTCTGGAACCATCTCTGTGGAAGCAGGCAGCCATGTTAAGATCTGTCATGTGAGGAGGGCCCTGTGAGGAGCACCTTATATAACTCTCACCAACAGACAGTGAAAACCTGAGGCTTGCCTATAGCCAAATGAGTGAGTTTGAAAGACTATGTAAGTGCTGTTACACTTTGGCTTGCCTACAGCCAAATGAGTGAGTTTGAAAGACAATTTGTAAGTGCTGTTGGTGAGCTTGGGTGTGGGTTATCTCCCAGGTAAACTGTGAGATGACTGTTTCTAACACACTCATTCCAACCGGATGAGAGACCTTGGGCTAGAGGAACCCAGCTGCAAACTGTGAGATAATAAAAGGTTTTTGTTTGTTTGCTTGTTTTTGTTAAAGCACTACTAGTATAGGGATGTGGCAATAGATATATATTTTGGCTACATAATATATGTAAAATTCAATTTTGGAAGCTTAGCATTTAGCTAAACATTTAATAACCTAAAATTTTCATTTTTTAAAGTTTATTTATTTATTTTGAGAGAGAGACAGAGCATGAGCTGAGGAGGGGCAGAGAGAGAAGGAGAGAGATAATCCCAGGCAGGCTCCATGCTGTCAGTGCAGAGCCTGATACAGGGTTGCAACTCATGAACCATAAGATCATGACCTGAGCTGAAATCAATACTAGGAAGCTTAACCGACTGAGCTACCCAGGTGCCCCCAAATTACAGGTTTTGATGTGCAGTGATGTTACTCTCACAAGAGCAATTATTCAAACCACACACCAGGACCAGGTAGAATAGCAAGATGAATATTTTTATAAAGATGCCTGATAATTATCCTGAAAATACCACATGTATAAGCTGGTTTTCAATCAAGAATTCAGAAGAGCACCTCACTTTCTTCCTTTTTATTCAGAAAATTGGAAATAGTCATTTAAATTATTTCATATTTTAAAACTGACATGGATGAAAGAATGTTGTTAATATCTTATTCTAACTATTTAGTGATATGATAAGATTTTTGTTTCAGTAGTTCTAACAAGACACAGTCATTAATTAGGGAAATAATAGTCCTTTAAAATATCATTAGAATGATGAGCTTCTGCTTTCAGGAAAAAAAAGCCAGAAAATTGAAGCAATTTAAATTTGATACAGATTCACAAAGGACCTGGAGTTCAAAATGAAATAACACACATGAACATTACACTAGAAATCATTGTATCCCAAACTAATATTATACATAATAAGATATAAATAGGTATAATATTTTTAAAAACTGGCCCATGGTCAAAAATTCTGGTTAGACAGATTTGTTAATAGTAGGGATCCCCAGTGCCTTTAATTACTAATACATTTAGTTAATCTCCAAGAGGGAGTCAAAAAACAGCACCCCCCCACCTTCATTTCATCAGTGAGAATTTATATGAAGGGTAAACAATTAGCCTCACCCAGAACAATATTCCATAGAACAATAAATTAGGAATGCTCTTCTATATTTTAAGAAATTCATAGTAAGCTATAAGAGGGTAGGAATAACTTTTATTCACTTCCATTTTATATCCATCACTAGCATAGTATCTAACCGAGGAGACTTTACTATCAAATTACTGAGTGAATAGATGGATAGAAAAATGTCCCAACAATATAAGTTGGAAATATAATAATATTATTGAAAGGAGTTTAGAACATCACGTTCCATCCTTTTCCGCCTCATAGTTTCTCACCACTCAGATTACTGGTCTTGGGAATGCCAGACTCAGTCATCCAATTGCCTATTGGTATGTATTACAAAGTCCGCATGCCTAAACTGGAAATCAACTCTTCATTGTCTTGCAATTGGCAAGACACAAATCTGGATGTCTGATGCCTTCTTGATTCTCCCTATGTAATTTAGTTACCTCATCCTGCTCAGTTTTTCTCTCATCACAATCTCTCAAATCTGTTAACTTTTTTCCCCTCTCTCCACTGCTAACTTTGTGCGTAATTTCTTGCTCTGGGTACTTCAACAGTCTTTAAAGTGGCCACCCAACTTCCACTGCCTCTCTTAGCCAGTTTTCACAGATACCAGTGGGATCTTTCCAAAATGCAAACAATGACAGTTCCTGCTTTAAATCCTGAAATGGTCTTTCCAACTAGAAATTAAAATTTAAATAAAATCTTGAGATGGTAAAAAAAAAATTAGTTACACGCATGCACATATTATCTTCAATTGTATTCTTGCTTCAGAGAATACTTATTTTCACCAAAAGCAATTTTAATGTTGAATAAGTCAATAATGAGAAGTAAATTTTTATAAATCTATTAAAGATTATATACATTATGACTATTTCTGTCATTTCAAAAATCATCCATATGAAGAAACTAATAGCTCCAAATGTCAAGAAAATACATAAAATACCCTTTACACTTCTTTATGTTCAGACCAAATACACAGACTTTCTCACACCCAGAAAAAATCTGAACAACTCTATTTAAACACCAAAATGTAAGAAATTTTAAGGAGCAAAGTGATAAAAACTCATGTATATTTTATTAAGTTTTGAAGAATATTAAGTTTGGCCTTCATTATATATAATTATTTTAATGTCAAAGATCACGTGAAAGGATTTCCAGCTTATGATTAGGACGCAGAAAAATGGAAAGATCAGCACTCCCACTTAAACAATATTAAGTAAAGCTGAATAGTCTACAAAATCAAAGCCTTAGTTGAACCTATTGGAAAACTAAGTTCACAGGACTACTAATAGGTCCAAAATTAAATATGAGACAGATCCCTCCAGAGACAGAAGAGATATAGGCTCTGATTTCACTTTGTGGGCCTATCACAAGAGAAAAACAGAGCCAATATTCAAGCCATGGCTAGAAGGTTCACCTAAAATTGGTAACAAATTGCTAAAGGCTGAATTTGGGCTAGAATAATAATATAGAACTCCCGGGAATGACAGACACAAGGAGAGTTTGCCTCACTTGCAGGATCATTATCTATGGACCCTCACAACATGTCGTGAAGCAAGAAGCAGATTGTTAATTGATTTGGAGTTTATTTCTGTGAGTTTCAAAATTCAAGGACTTCTAATGGCCCTAGATCCTGATTTAATCCTATTAGTTCCCATCCTATGACTTCTTAGAGAAGTGCCATCTTAAGGACAACTGTGGTTCTCAATACACCATCTAATCTGATGAAATTGTATCAAAGGTCACTTTGTAAGTTTGGAGGCTTGTGTAACAGTGCATAGGATGAAGGGCAGGATTTAAGAATGATCTGCCATAATTGCTGCTAATATCAACATTATCCAAGATCTCTGGTTTCTTGAAAGCTGGTGTCTCTGCAACTTCCATTCCATGCACAGGGTATTGAAATCATTATAAAGACTGGCAAATGCAATCTCTAAGGCCCAGGAGTCAACTGTGAAACATTTTTACTACTTCCACTAGTTTTGTCAGAGGGTGGTGGTCAGATTCCTGATATTCAGGAGACCACAAAAATCTCTGTTCTCCCCTGGTATTTAGGAATTTCTTTTTATCTCTTTTAGGAAAACTGGTATAATATTTTCAATAAGTTTATGATTTTTCATAGGACAAGGAGATAAAATAACATTAGGCACTTCTGGAGAATACAATTCAATGATTTCCAACCAATCTTTATACTATCTAGTATCCCCTGGGTATGGGCCAAGAAGATAATATGAACCATGTGGTCACATAACAGCTACATTGATGTGCTCCCTACATGCAATAGACCCACCTACATAACTCACTAAAACATAATTAAGGGGCACCTGGGCGGCTCAGTCGGTTGAGCGTCCGACTTCGGCTCAGGTCATGATCTCATGGTCCATGGGTTCGAGCCCCGCGTCGGGCTCTGTGCTGACAGCTAGCTCAGAGCCTGGAGCTTGTGTTCGGACTCTGCATCTCCCTCTCACGCTGTCTCTCTCTCTCAAAAATAAATTAAAAAAAAAACAAAAACATTTAAAACATAATTAAAATCATATGTTCGTGTTGACTCTTCTAGGCAGCAGACCTCATTCTGAAGAAATTTTGAATTACATCTTAGCTATTTCACAGAGTTCACTTTTACAAACTGCATCCTAATTTCTATTCAGTATGTAAGTTTATAAGCTATGGAAAGCTTATAAACTTCCTTTCCCTTTCCCTTTCCCTTTCCCTTTATGGACCAATATGTGGAGCAAAAGAAATAGTAGTATGGTAGTTAGGACATGGTATCTGGAACAGAACTACTTAGGTTCAGATTCCAACTCTGCCACTTACTAACTCTGTTACTTTGTGAGAATTATTTAAGCTTTGTGGGTAGGTGTTCAGTGTCTTCTGAGTAAAAATATTTAGTCTCTCAAATACCCTTCTCTTCTTTCCAAAGTAGAAACCTATTCAAGGTGGGGAGAGAAAATCTATCTTATGAGATCTCATGGTGGTAGAGAATTTTTTTTTAAAAGAGAGGGAGGTCCTTGAGTGCTTCCTATGTCCTCAGCTTCCTACAGTTTCCTAATTGATATGCCAAGACCCTTTATGTCTTGCTGACAGCTGCTAGCAGTGACTGCTCAATCTGTATTAGCTAGAGATCTCTCAGCTTAGAAAGAGTGTAAAAGTGATCATGGACTCATTTGGCTTCACCTCAGCTTCTACTACTGCCACTGTCACTTATGACATCTGGCTATGGTCTCATTTTCCTCTAGCTGGAAAGGGTGCGTGATTATTTCACAATTCTTGTAAGAAACTCTCCTACAAGGCCCCCATAAGCCTCTTGATGAATTCTGTGTCCTAACTCACTCTGGAACCAAGGGTAGTTCAGAAAAACATTCAGTTAAAGCTCCTTTTGCCTAACCCTGTTGCCCTGCCAAGTAAATATGGCTGAACTCCCCCACCCCGGCCCCTGCCTCCCGCCCCTGGCAACCCCATCACCAATGGTTTAGGTAAATCTGCAAAGGGATTCTCATCCCAGACTCCTGGACTCTGGGCAAGTTTTCTGCTCAGTATTAATCCTTCAATGTATGTAACATCCCTCATGGATATAATTGGCTCTTATCTTCTTATTTAGTCCTAAATTAAATGTCAACCATTAAGTATTATCTCCAGCATCATCTTTGCGTTCCCTTTGTAACTTGGTTTGCCATGCCAATTCTATTCCCAAACAGATGTGCTGCAAGAGCACAAGGCATGTGCTCAGAAAACTAAATGATAAAAGCACATTACCCCCTCATGTATGTGAAGAACAAGTTCCCAGGAATTTAGGAGGATCTAGCATCATAGCCCCATGTCCTGCTCCAGCACAGAACCTGCTTGGGATTCTCTCTCTCCCTCTCTCTCTGCCCCTCTTCTGCTTGCACGCGAGCTCTCTCTCTCTCTCTCTCTCAAAATAAATAAAAATAGGAGTTTTTGTTTTGCAAAGAAAACATTGATATTGGGATTTCAATGTAATTCATATCACTGTTTCCATTTCTACCTGTGAATATGAATTTGTGATTTCTTTCAAAACTTTATCATGTAGATAGAATAAAAACATGTCTAAACACAAGTTGCTTAGCATGAATAATAAAGTTAAGTAATTCAGAAGTTATAAGTTCACACTCCAATTTAAAATTTGAAAGATAATATAATTTATAAAGTCATATAAACAAATTTATTGCTGCTTATCTTTAAAGCATAGTCTAAATACACTGATTCAATACTTTAAGATCAATTCATAATTAGTTTTAATTCCACGGTTACATACTTGGACCATATATTTTTGGCTTGGCAAATCATAACAATAACAAAAACAAAAACCTAATAATTTCTACAAAGAAACTATATGATATCAGTAATATAAAGCAATGTGGTAAACTGTTATCAAGCTCTGTACAATTGTCCAAATCCCCATGGCTACAGTCAATTATGCTTCTTTTTTTATCCCCACAGAGACACTAGTAGTACCAATAAGCGAACAGTTTGTTCTACCTCTTGCTATGATTTTTGCTAATAACTCAAAATAACAAGAAATGGGTCCCATCAAAACATTTGATAGACGGTAATTCCATCCAGGATTCATTATTAACCTTTTTTCACTGTGAGTCTATCAAATTTGTGAGATCTAAGATGGAATCATAGCTTGAAATGAATTTCTCCATGAAATAAATATAGAACTCGCTGTTAATCTTCCTTGAAATACAGATTTGCAAAACTGCAGCTGGTTTTGAAAAGTGAACATGTGGCTAAATGTCAAGTGTGAGACTTTCTTTCTTGACCAATTAGGAATAGTAACATGTCAACAATGAAAACAATAGTGTGGGAAATAGTGGCAGTTTTTAAACCTCCTAACTTACAAATATCAAAACATATCGTTATTTTTTAAAAAATGGTTAATTAAACACAGATACATATTTATTTGTTGCATTCTGCTTTCATTGTGGGCTGCATAATGCTGATACGAAGAAAATACCAATAGCTCTGTTCTTACAGCCTATGCGACAAAACATGGCGAAAGCATCTAAATTTTTCACTGGTCTGTCATTAGCTGTGTGGGTGCATAATTTTAGGTATCAGATAAAATGCATATTTTTAAAGGATATAATTACATCTTTCATGGAGAAGTTCAACAATTTTTAAAATTTTGTCACTGCTTTATTTTTCCGTTCCTCCTAAAATTTAAAATTTAGTGGAGAGCCACAGATTCAAAAAGACTGAGACAAAAGTATTTTCACTACTACAAAATATGAAAGTCTACTATAGTTTGGAAAACTTCCATTATTAAATTAAGCTATATTAGAAATATGCATTTTCTCATGAAATGTATTTTAATAATTTACTAAATTTGATTAGCTAGTCTATTAGTAAAAATCATCATTAATTAGTTAAATATTTCATGATGCAACAAATATTTTCTGCATATCTGTTGTATGGTATGCATATATCATTCATTCATCAATATTCATTCATTCCTTTAACAAATATTTGATGAGTTTCTACAATGTGCCAGACACTATTCTAGGAAGGAAGAATGCATGAAGAAAAAAAAAAAATCTAAAGTTTTGGACCCTGTGGTACTTATGTTCATGTGGTTGGATACCCTTGAACAAGAAAGGCAAGATCTCTTTTGTTGTAAAATTTACAGTCTATGGGGAGATAGACAATAAATTAGGCCACATATAGCAACAGGGTACATGCAGGTTGGGATAATCTGAATGAAAAGAGAGGCCTGATACAGATATGGTCCCATTGTAGGGAAGAGACAAGAAATACTCTTTGAAGTGAAAACTCTATGATGTGACACACTTTTCAGTTTTCCCAGGAAAGTTGCATTTGATATTTGTTATATTGACATTCTGTCTGAGTAGCCTTTATCCCACTCAATAAATAATGAGAATTGCTAAGGGATAAGTAGGGCACCACTTGGAAGCATTAAAATAGGTTAGTCAAGGGATCATTTTCATTGGGTCTAGGGTGATGGCAGCTATGGTCAAGGAATGTGTATAGATGTAACAAAATTATACTAAAAAACTTCTGTTTTGGTCTAAATGTTTAAGCCATTTACCTATTTAAAATTACTAATTAGTATTCAAATTTCAAACAATAGAATGATCTCCCACTTCCTGCTTCAGGAGTAAGATCATTAGAAAGGGGCAGATATAAAAACACATGTATATAATTAGGGTTATAGGCATTCCAGTATAATTGCCATTAGGAAAATGGACCACAAAAGGAGGTGAGATAAGTGACATTGGAGCTTGGAGATTTAGAAGTAAGTGATGGTCATTTGGGAACAGGCATAGTATGTCTGTAGGCTTAGAGGTACTTAACACTGGTAAATAAAAACCATAATTCTCTTCATAAATCATCTATAGCATATTTTCCTATAGACAAGTATTTTTATAATATCACCTATTAATATTTATTTGAACCTCATTTCAGTTGAAAATATAATCTATTTTGAAATAAAAATAATGTGGGCTTTGTGCATTAACCTGGAAACATTTTAATACATATCACACTGAACAGTATCTATTACTATATAAATAATATCTGTTAGTTTCAAATTAACCTGAATTTTATTATGTTTATGTAAATCCTAGAGATTTCTTCATGATTATTATTAAAAATCTTCCAAAAAGGACAAAAGTATTTTAGGCTATATTTTTCTTTTTTGACTCAGTGTTTTCAAAGAAGTTTGTGAACACAACTTATTGAATATAATTATGTTAGCAAATTGTATTTTATATTCGAAGTACACTTTTGTTTTTTCACTATTTAAAATAAAATATGTGTTTATTTTATTAAAGACAGGTCAAAAAGCTGTCATACATAATGTTACCCATAAATATTACATTTGCTCAGTTTTTAGGTACGTCCTTGCCAAAAATGATACTTAAGACAAGGACAAATCTAAAAGCTTAATGAATACAAAGTTCAAGGTAATTATAGTAATTATAAGTTTAGGTAATTATATGTACAACCTTTTACACTATGTTCTTTAAACAACAAATGGGGGAAAATTAGACTTTTGATGTACTAAGTTTTCCTCTTCAACAAATACCAATGTTTGATTGGAACTGATTCTGCTTTTAGTTAATAGTTATAAAAAAAAGTGTGTCCCTTTTGGAGTTTTTTAAGGATATGTGAGGGTGTTACTGATGGCAATTATTGATTATTTCCTTCAGCTTAGCAATAAAATAAGAATCTTATTCAATATCTGGTCACATCAGAATTATAGTTACCAGAAAACAAATAAGAAATTTTACAGTGCTGGTGTAGAGGCCATTTTAGGGCAGACTTAAAAGGCAGAAAACATGAAAGGGAAAATCCATTCAATTAATTACATTAAAAAATCATATAGCAACATATTAAGAAAGTAAAAAGAGAAAAGGTAAAGATTAAAGATATATGAAATATAAAGGGTTAAAGTCATTAGTATAATGTTGCTAAGGTTCTGGCTATAGATTTCCATGTATTTGTCAAAACTCAGAATGTACACTTAGGTTTGTACATTCATTGTAAATTTTATAATTGGATATGGATATGGTCAACATATGGATAGGGTGAAGATTATATGGATTTATTTGTGCTACAGCACATTTAGAAAAATATTAATGGCAAAATCTAGGTGGTAAATCAACATTTTTCATTGTAAATGACCCTTTACTGCATTTAAGACTTTCATAATAAATGTTGAAAAATATTAATAATTATCTCTAATAAATATTATAATACAATTGATTCCCAATTTAAAACATGGAGGGTACCACCAGTAAGGAAAAAAAAAATCCACAAAAACACAATGGACAATACATACACAAAAAATATGTGACTTCATTATTAATCAGAAAAATACAAATTAAATAAGGTGATACACATTTATTCTATTATCCTAGTTAACAATTTAAGTATAGTACACAGGGTTTGTGAAGATGGCAGTGGTAGGAATTATATATAATGTTGTTATACATGTAAATTGATATGACCTTTTAGAAATACTCCTTTTTGATATGTAATATAAATTTAATGAGATTACCTATGATTCAGTAATTCAACTTTTATTTATATTTATTTATTTTTTCAGTTTATTTATTTATTTTGAGACAGAGAAAGCACATTTGCACAGCAGGGGAGGAGAACAGAGAAAGAGAGAGAGAGAATCCCAAGCAGGTCCCTCCATCAGTGCAGAGCATGATGTGGGGCTCAGTCCCACAAAGTGTGAGATCATGACCTGAGCAAAAATTAAGAGTTAAATACTCAACAGACTGAGGCACCCAGGCACGCCTCACCAATTCAAATATTTTTTCTAATAAAACAATTGGACACAAAAATATGCATCCTTGAATTTGTAATTATCAAACTGAAAGTATAAATCCTAAATATTCAACAAAAGGAGTTTGATTAAATAAATTTGGTACATAAATAAAATTTAAGTTTATAATCCTGTTAAAGGTATTAATAATGTATTTCTATTCATTGACATAAAAATATATCCACAGTTATTTTTGTTGCTTTTTTTCACACTTATTTCTGATTTAAAAAAGCAAATTAAAAAAAACTTATATTGAATATATAAACAAAAGTGTAGTTTATGAGTGTGTGCGTACATATATATGTAAAGAAATCTCTGAAAATTTAGAGTGAAATAAAATTTGCTATCACTGAAATGCTGTAGGATTGGCAATGTTTACTTTTTTTATACTTTTTTTATGTAGTTCACTAGTTGAAAAATTAAACATTATGTATCAAAAACAGGAAATATTTCACATAATATATGATAATAATATTATAAATATATACTGAGCTCTTACAATTCAAGGAGAAAACTATTAAAATCAGTTAACTTTTTAAGAATATTTAAATGGCAAAATGGTAGGTTCTAGGAGAAACAAAGAAGAAATATGTAGCTCTTGTCTTGAAGGTACTTCAAACCTTGATTCAAAAACATTAAAAAAATTTTTTTGAACCAGGCTAGAAGATAACATTAATTTTTATTGTCATAAGCATGAAAGTGATCATAGTTAAGTAAAATTATTTACTAATGTATATTTCTTTTATAATTCCAAAGTATATTAGAAATTACTTAAAACAATTTATAATTGCCTAAAGGAATGTTCAAGTTTACATGATAGAATACCATTTTCCTAAAGTCAAATTCTGAGGTGAATTTGTTGAATATTATTGTGAAAGGGCTAATAAATAGCATTTAAATGATATCATCTGTTGGTCTGAAGAGAGTAACTAAAATCTCCTTTGAATTCATTGCCATTCTAAAGCAATTAGATTAATTTTGGACACTGGGAAGTAGAATTAATTATGCTTAACATTCAGGATGGTGCACCACTCAAAATACAAAAATAAAAAATTAATTTCCAAACGAAACTCTCTCCTTGGCAGTACAACTTTTCAACAATTTAATGCATTTAAAATTGCTTTGAATGAACGAGATTTTAAGATAAAGCATTGACTCATAATTTTAATCAGCTTAAGAAGACTTTCCGCGTATATCTAAACATTGTGAGTTAAGTGATATTAAAGCTAGAAATCTAACCACAGAAATGCATAAATAAAATAGACAGGTTTACCTGCTTATTAGTTTCTAATATATGAGTTAAATCAAGAGCTTCTTTTTTCTTTTAGCAATTTTGAATTTACTGATTATTTTATATGACTGAAGAAATAATAATGGGATATAATGTTCCAGAAATAACAGGAATTTACAACATTCTAAGAATGGGAGTGAAGTATGAGAGGTTCATTTATGATGATTGAATAACTCTGATAAAAATGATCTCAACAAATGCAATTATTTTAGATTTTCATTTGTTTAGTATAGTGTGGTTTAATTCCTTGTGGAACTTTTGAAATTAATGTTTTGAAGAAATTTAAACCATTTCTCAACCACTTGCAATTTAATTAATTATCAGGCATCAAAGCTGTTCAATCTTGCCCCCAGAATCTCATTGATGAGATTTCATCTTGTATCAGATTTTTCGTTTCTCGTGAAAACTGTCAGTCTCTGCACAAAATTGTTAAGGGGAAACAGTTGCTTTCCATTACTTCTCTTTTCTATTAATTTTTTAAAACACTGTCATGGGGCACCTGGGTGGCTCAGTCGGTTGAGTGTCCAGCTTCGGCTCAGGTCATGATCTCGCTGTTAGTGGGTTCAAGTCCCACGTCGGGCTGTGTGCTGACACCTAGCTCAGAGTCTGGAGCCTGTCTTAGGAGTCTGTGTCTCCCTCTCTCTCTGACCCTCCCCTGCCTGCGCTGTCTCTCTTTGTCTCTCAAAAAATAAATAAAAAAACATAAAAAAATAAAAAACCACTGTCACGACTCACAGAAACCATAGCTAACTTCTTTCTAAACTTATTCTTTCTCAACTTTTTTACCCTTTGTGCTCTTGACAACTCTTCTGCAAATTTCATTGTAACAGATACAACTACCAAGATTTCTCTGTAACTTTCTTCATTCCTCCCTATTTTTTTTTTCATCTGTTTATTTATGTAGCGCTTCTACAATAAATAGAATCACCAATGGACATTATTGTGTTTCTTTTCATCACCTGTTGAAACTTCAAATTTTGATATTTTAGAGGTCAGTTGAATCAAAATTCGTCTTAGATTTTATTTTGCATACCCTAAAATATGCATTTTTCTCTGAGATATAATCTATTTGGAATATAATACAACTAAATATGTCCTTTTAATGTTTATATTCTCAGATCAAAGAAAAAAGATAAAAATTAATGATATTTAAAAGCACAAATATATATAACATAATTTGTTTATAACCTCATAGATATACATGAATAGGAATAGATGTCATTTTTATAGTTGGGTTGGAAAATATAGTTGGAAAATTATATGTCGTTTTATGGGTCAATCTCTCAAAGGAAAATTACATATAAAAGCAAACTAGTATTCCCTGAAATGAGATAAAGTAGCAAAAGAAAAACTATACTTTCATATTAATATTTTATATTCTATATTTACCTTCATAAAGAATAAGAATATATCACACTATTCATAAAAAAACTTGCTTTTGTGGGATAAATATATTTTGTAATATTTAGGGTGATAGATACATTCAAATTAACTAAAAAATCTAACATCAATATTATAAGAATTGTAAAAAATTGACTTTAAAATGTAAGAACCCTTTAAATAGAGAATATTGGCTCATTCCTCTGAATGTCCCAGTAGAGATTCCTTTTTTCATGTGAAAAAATATCCCAATTTCATATCATTCTCACAAGAGGTTCTCATTTAGTATAATATCATTTCATTTATACTGAATATCACCTTTCATTTAATCTATTCCATTATCTCACACACTTGGAAAGGTCTGAATTGCCACCTGGTAGAGTGCTATAATTTCATATTTTTAAAATCACTCTTTATCAGATATCTAATAGGGTGATTCAAGTTCATATTTCTTTGCAGCCAAAACATTAGTGTCAAAAACTTCTTTAGGAAATCAGTTTCTCTGAGGATATTCTAAGTATATCTCACTTTTCTGAATCAAATGCATAAACTAAGTATTTTAAATTTTCATAATAAGTTATATAAAATTAAATTGTTATGCCTATAAAAATTGTTATGCCTATAAAAAATGATAAGCCTCATATCATGTATATTTATTTATCATTTTTGGTGAATTGCATTTCAAATTTTGAGATGTAAGTTCACACAATTATAGATAAAAATTGATTTATGTCTTAAAAATACAAAATTGTTAACACCTCTTAATATTTGTGTTTTATTAAATATACACATTCACCACAAAATTAGTAATAATGCTAATTTCTATAGTTGTTTGGCTTTAATGAATTTCAAAATATTATCACTCACATTACTGCAGCAAATTCTTATGAAAATTCTCTAGTATAAACTTTCTTATAATTCAATTGCATTTTCCCCCAAAATATTAAAAAGTGTTTGATGGTAAGTGGCTGCCTGGGTAGTTCAGTCAGCTGAGTATCTGAATCACAATTTTGGCTCAGGTCTCTCCGAGTGTCGTGAGACCAAGCCCCACATTGGGCTCCACATTGATTATATAGCCTGCATAAGAGTCTATCTTTCTCTCTCTGCCCTTCTCCCCACTCTAGCTCTCTTCTCTCTCAATCTCTCTTAAAAAAAAATTAACGGTGGTAGGGATATACAGAAAGATAGTGATTTTAACCTATATGTTTATGTTTTAAAAATAATGGAGTTTAAAGGATGAAACTTTTAACTTGCAAATTTGTATACTGGATCTTAAAGATAGGTATTTTTACCGAAAATGCTGTCTGGGCTATGAAGAATAGTGGAATCATGGTACCTGGTAGGTAGCTCTTGTTTTGTTTTAGGGAAGAGTTGAGATACAATAAAGGTTATTTTGACATAGAGAGGAAGAAGCTCATCCAATATAAGGATCTAAAGTGCAGTAATGAGTGACATAGTACCCAAAAGATTAAAGCATACAGGTCAATGGCTAGACTTCACTTCTTATCACTCAGTTTTATGCTCTAGTCATGCTAGTCCCACTTTTCCTCACAAACACATCACAGGGCCTTCGTACTTTCCTAGAAAATGCCCTGGTTGGTATGTAGTTTGCTTCCTTACTTTTATTTACTATAGTGCCTCATAGTATAAAAATAATAAGTGCTCAATAACTGGCTTCTGAAAGAATAAATAAATGACATTTTTCTCTAAATCACATCTAGAATGGGATCTGGGCCCAAACCAGTTCTGTGCATCTAAGAAGCCATTCATTTTTAATAGGAAGATTGCCAAAGTTGCCTATTGATTGGAATTTTGTCACTCCCCACTCCACAAAGCATAAGCTGTGATAAGACTAGGCAACAATAGTTTATTGAGATTAATCACAGAGAGTAGGGTGAGATACGGAAGAAAGAAAAGCCAAAGTAAGTCTAACATCACCCCAATGTATCCACCAACACTGAAACATCCACAGAAGGCCAGGGAATGTGGTTTGCTCTGCTACATCTTCCTCATTGTCTACATATATTTTGTCTTATGATTGACTCCCAGTAATCCATTTTCCATATATTAAAACATTCTACAACCATAAATTTGAGCTTCCATTTTTTTTAAATCCTGTTTTATACAGCCATGAAATGCTACTTTTTTCTTATTCATACTTACAAATAAAATTATTTTTACAGTTTGAATTCAGTAAATTTTATCTAAGCTATGAATAAGTGGATGAACAATCCTATATAAAATCAATACTTAGTTATTTGTCACTTCTAACTAAAATCAAATTCAGTTCTTAATATTTAGTTTCTTGAATTATCTGTATATTCATTAACTAAGTGTCTACTGATCAGCACGGGAGTTTTGACCTGCTCCGTTTCCGACCTGTGCCGGTTCACCCCTCCTTAGGCAACCTGGTGGTCCCCCGCTCCCGGGAGGTCACCATATTGATGCCGAAACTTAGTGCGGACACCCGATCATCGGCATAGCGCACTACAGCCCAGAACTCCTGGGCTCAAGCGATCCTCCTGCCTCAGGCTCCCGAGTAGCGGGAACTACAGGCACGCGCCACTGCGCCCGGCACTAAGTGTCTATTCTGGTTCAGAGACTGTGCTAAACCCTAACCTTCAACATGAGTTAAACAGGCACCATTCCACCTTACAAAAAACTGAGAGCCTACTTTTCTTCATATATCAGAATTTGCCCACTCAGATTAACAGGAATGACTTCATTTTTCCAAACCCATGTAAGGAGGGCACAGAGAAGATTATTAGCTGTATTCAATCATTTAGATACATTTTCATGTTTCTGTTCTCCGATTATGATAAATTAAAAAGTTTCTAGGGACACCTGGGTGGCTCAGTTGGTTAAGCGTCCGATTTTGGCTCAGGTATGATCTCGCAGTTTGCAAGTTTGAGCCCGCATCAAGCTTTGTGCTGTCAGCACGGAGCCCACTTTGGATTCTCTGTTCCCCCTCTCTCTCTGGCTCTCCCCTGCTTGTGCTCTCTCTCTCAAAAACAAAATAAACATTAAAAAAATGTTTCCAAAGTTATAAATCCCAAGACCTTCAATTTTCTTCTATCAAGAGGTCATTTTCCACTTGTTTCCTAACATATATGTTATTAAATATAGAAGAGTACTGTATATATAACGGAAAGCCTTCTATCTCCTCTGTTACTGACAATGTCATAAAATCTTCCTAACTGTATTTTACTTAAAACTTCTCTAACTTTTCTAGTTTTATTATGGGATTAGTTTTCACAAAAAATTATTATGATGGCTTCAATATTCAGCTTACTTATGATCAAAGTCAATTCCAATCTTGCTATTTACTCACAAGCATACTAATTACTTTTTTAAATATAATGCTCATAGTAATCAAAATATCTCTGTGTAATTTATTCTTTTTTTCTTGCAAAAAGCTCATTAGCAGTCATGGGACTCAATAATGTTAATATTCCCTAGATGAACAATACAAAAGATTCATTATCTTTAAGCCACACTGGAATCACTGAACTAAATCATTTTATATCATTATAATTATCTTTCAAGCAATGTACTCATATAAATTTAACTAAATGCTTAAGTGGCCTATTGACCCAAAGGGCACTGTTAGTCTCTAGCTTGATAATTTAGAACATTAATGATAAGGAAATAATGCATACATTTTTTATTGCAAAGTTTTCCCTGTTCTCTTTTGAATCAAATAGTTGTCTGAGTAGAATCAGAATTTTGAAAATAAAATTAAAAAACCTTACGTTTTTATTGGCTCCTTTTTCTTTATATATATATATATATATATATATATATATATATACTTCAATGATTATGATCAAGAATAGAGATTATTCACCTACGTAAGTCCGTTTTCTGTATAATTGCAATTTAACACTTTAAGCAGCCTGTTTTCAACCACTTTGGATGAAACTTTTTCAATATAAAATATTAAATGGATTATTTGAAAAGTCATATCAATTTAAGGATACCTCCAAATGTTGAATATGTGTAAATTAACAAAACAAAAAAACAAAATTTTCTCATGAAATATTTTCTTATTTTTATGTTCATTTTTCTTCATATCAAGTAATTCCTTAAAGTCCTAAGTCAGGGTAAGCAGAGAAATACTGTTTTAAAACATTCAGAATCCAAAAACCTTTTTTTGTAAAAATGATATTGATCAGACACAGTTAAATACTGTACTCCTAATATAATTAAAAACATTTAAAGTCCCTATTATGACAGATATATCATGATAGCATGGAATTTGCAATTTATCACAAGATCCCCATCACCTCTGGACAGTATTTCCCCACATTGGATATATACAGAAATTACCCATAGATCTTTAGAAAATATTAATTCATGGACCTCCATACTCAATAATTCTGATTTAAGGTATTGTCTGTTCATTAGGATTATTAAAGACTCCCCAAATGGTTCTAACATGTAGCCAAGTACCACAAGTAGGAAACTTCTCAGGTGGTATATGAAGAGAAGACTATAGCCTAAACAAATGAAAACTAGAAATTTCCTTTAAATTTGTCACATTTAATTCACAATTTGTCATAATTCATCATTATTCATTGTAGTGATGCACAAAATCTTATAATAATCTAGAAACACTCGATAAAGGCTCTGGCAAAGCTAATTATCTTAATAACTTCACTAATGAAGTCAAAAAGGAACACAATTCTATAAAATATATTGAATTATTTAGGTGCATCTTTCCACTATTATAAATAGCTAATAGAATGATAAAATAATTCAATGTAACTGTGTCTGGATTGGCCTGCTTGTTTGAATGTTGCTTAAACTGTGTGCATATCTATATGCATGCATTATATGTATATATGTATACGCATATTTTTTACATTTTTGCTGTTTATTTTTTTAATTTTGTGAGTATAGTTGACATATGCTGTTTATTTTTTAATTTTTTGAGTATAGCTGACATATGCATGAAATATAGTTATATACAACCATATATATAATTTTATATAAATCTTAGATCACTACAATTTGAATCAAAAGTCTAGAGCTCATGAAATCTGCTGATACTGATTCAAATTTTGTGTGATCCATCTAGCTGATTCTTACTCAAAGGAAAAACAGATAAATCTGGAATTTACTATGCACTGACTGAATTTATCCCTTTAAGCTAAATTTTATTTAATAAATGTATAGTGGAAAGAAAATATTTCATTCAAATCTCTGACCCACTGCAAAAATAACATTGTAATTTAAATGACTGAGTTGATGAGTTAACTAAGAAATAACTACACACTTCACAATATGTAAATATCATTTAATTAAAATGTATTGTGGATGACGATATTACCTAATCAATCATCTTAATAGTATTAATCATAAATGTTTTGTTTTCACTTATATTGCAGTAGGCAATTAATCTTTATTCTTGTGTATTATTCATTAGAACTTAAGATATGTAAATGATCTCATGTAAATTAAAATGGTTTGTTATTTTCTTAGGAAAAAAGTTGTTCGGGGTGCCTGGGTGGCTCATTTGGTTAAGCATCTGACTCTTGATTTGGGCTCAGCTGATGATCTCAGGTTCATAGGATTGAGTACTTCATCGGGGCTCTGTAATGACAGCACAGAGCCTGCCTGGGATTCTCTCTCTCCCTTTCTCTCTGGCTCTCCCTGACTTGCACATGCATATGTTGTCTCTCTCTCTCTTTCAAAAATAAATAAACTTAAAAAATTGTTCATTGTGTTTCCTCTCCTTTTAAATTCTTTTCTTTACACACTTAATATTATCTTGTTAGAAGAAAAGTTCATCAATTTTTACCATAAACATCAGAATTGTTTAGATGAGGATTTTTCTTAAGTCTTATGATGTGAACAAGATCAATATATAAAGAAATTAGCAATCTTAAAACTTGAAGTTTTTTCTAAACATCCCAAAGTCCCTTTAAATTATATATATATATGGACAGTTCAGTTTATGAACAGATTTGGCTTTGAGTACATTAAGTTGTCAGCCATTTACTTCTCCTCATCACTTTTAATTTCATACCTCTATTATGAATATAATAGTACAAAGGATATATTACTTAAGGTTTTGTGAGGAATAAATATAATAAATTAGCAGCATCTGGCATACAAAGTATATTCAAATATTAGTATATTTGTTGAATGAATTAATTTCATTATGTAATATAGTGGTGAATCTCAATGGATGGTGTGGGGAGAACTAGATGAGTATTTTTCAAGCAATCTGGTCAGTAATTGACTGTTCACTATAATTATTATAAATATTTAAAACAGAGAGCATATCCATGATGTTGGAAATTTGTATTTGAATTCTGTCTGTGAATATTAGCAGGAATTCAAATTACTGATCTGTACACTAGACCACAGACTTTACTGAAATTTGTCCAAGGTAAATAGGTTCACAGATTTAGGAAAGTATTTTATAGGCAGTACAAAATATTGGATAACTTTTATTTTACTGTACGCTGTATACATACAATGGAATGTAAGGATCTTGGCAATTCTGTTTCTTAATTGAGTACTGATTTTTTTTCTCCAGATGATGATAAAATGATTGAAAAAAACCACTATCTTGGCCCCCACCTAACATACTAATATATTTTCACCTATAATTTGACTTCTTACTTTTATATTTCCAAGTTTATTTATTTTTTGATATTTGTTGTTCAGATAAGATTATGGTTATGAAGCAAAATTATTTCCTTAGATATAAAATAAAAGAATGTAAGTTAGTAAAATCAGTAACTTTTATGAACTTTTCTGACCTAAAAATTTTTAAAAGGCAATTTAGTCACTAAAAATAACTTGGTGTCCGTAATTAGTGAAAATCCAGTTGTTAGCACAGTGCCAGCCCCATAGGATATACAGTACATTCAGACACTTTTTAAAAAAATACACTTGTTTCATTTCTATTGTCTTTAGGTTTATGTCATAGACATTACCTATTTTTCACCATTATCCGAAATCCCAGGTAAATGTACATCATGAACTGTTTTTGAGATGTGGACCTAAAAAACAGACACTGAAAAATTAGACTATAATATCAAACAATATAAAAAACTTTTCTAGCTATACCTTACTTCACTAAAACATATAAGCCTATCTAAAAATTTCACTGTAATTAATGAATCTTACTGTCTGGAGTAACAACCTGTATTCACTTAATTGCTGTATAGTTAGTGACAATGACAATGTCTAAGAGTATTTCCAGAAAAGATTGCCACCTGGAAATATCTATACCTGTGAAATGAACCAGAATAACTTGTAGTTACAAATTATCTAGGAATTAGTTGAAGTCAAATCATTGTCATGACTCACAAGAAACTTGAGAAACTGTGTCCCTCATAGATGATCATTAATTGTCTAAATACAAATGCACATCTGTGATAAAATGCATAAAAACAAACTGGGCATACATAAAATTGATTCAAATGTAGTTTACTCTACCTAGCAAGAAAAACATTTATATGATGAGATAGAGTGACTGCATCAATTGTAGTATATATGACGGTATTTGTGTTTTTATTTTAATTTTTTTAACAAGTATTCATTTTTGAGAGACAGAGAGAGAGAGAGTGTGTGTGTGTGAGCAGGGGAGGGGCAGAGAGAGAGGGAGACACAGAATCTGAAGCAGTCTCCAGGCTCTGAGCTGTCAGCACAGAGCCCGATGTGGGGCTGGAACTCACTGACTGCAAGATCATGACCTGAGCTGAAGTCAGACACTTAACTGACTGAGCCACCCAGGGGCCCCTGGGATTTTTAAATCTGTCATTAACTCAAATCTTCTAGTGGCAAAATGGTTAGTGAAATACTTACACACATACTAATATACTAGCCTTTTAGATACAATCACTGGGGCACCTGGGTGGTTCAGTTGGTTAAGGGTCCAACTCTTCATTTTGGCTCAGGTCATGATCTCATGGTTCCTGATATCAAGCCCTGTGTAGGGCTCTGAGCTGACACCACAGAGCCTGCTAGGGATTCTTTCTTTCTCTCTCTCTGTCACTCTCTCTCTCTCTCTCTCTCTCTCTCAAAATAAATTTATTAATTAAAAATATCAATCACTCAGTAACCAAGTATTTTGCAGTAATCTTTGAAGATAATCCAGAAAGGTTTTATACAAATATATATGCTCATACACACACTCACATACATCCTTGGAAGAGAAAAGAGAGTTAGGCATGTTGTTTTTCATTGTTCATTATTTATTCAAGGCCACTAGATCAGTTCTGTACTGTGTGGAATCATAAACAAAACTCTCTAGAATATACCAAAGGTGAAATTCAATCTTCTTACTAGTTATTTCAAAAATCTGAAAAGTGTTCTTAGTAACTAGATTGCAAATACACATTTTGCTAAATTCAACTAATTATTTTTAAATAAATGTTGGAAAATACTGTCTCTTCATTTTAATTTTATCTTTACAGTATTGATCAATAACTTGCTTGAGACAAAGTGCAGGTTACTATCTAGCTTTCATTTCTTGTACAGGACTACCAAATAGCACACATTAATAAATATTAGCTAATTAAAATAAAAAATCTTACTGAACAAAATAATGTATTTTTTTAATTTTTTAATTAAAAAAAATTTTTTTTAACATTTATTCATTTTTGAGAGACCGAGTGCGAGTGGGGGAGGAGGAGAGAGGAAAGGAGACACAGAATCCGAAGCAGGCTCCAGGCTCTGAGCTGTCAGCATAGAACCTGTCGTGGGGCTCGAACTCACTGACCATGAGATCATGACCTGAGCTGAAGTCAGACACTTAACTGGCAGAGCCACCTAGGCACCCCCCAAATAATGTATTTCAGGTAATATTCAAAACTGATTTTGTGATAAAACTCTAGAGAATATATATTCTCTCTATAGATATATTCTGCATGTAGACACAAAGTTAAATGGTGTTTTCTCTGCCATATTTTTTACTGTCTCTTGGATAATAATTATTTTTAATGCTTTCTATAGATCAGATATATTCATGTAATTTTCTAAATCTAATTTTCCTCTAAGACATCCCTACAAATACTTCTCAGATATGGTTACTTAGAGAAAAATATGCCCAAACAGTATTAACAGAATTTAATTTCACATTAAATCCTTGACATAACATTGCTTTGAGTTAAAAAAAAAGACAATGTTAATATAGCAGCATCAAGTATTAAAGATTAACTTTTACAATCATTGTATTTTGTGATAGCCAATTTTATGAAATTGTATCATAGTATAATGGAAGGTTAATATCTAATTTAAAAAGTTAGAATTACTCTGTATGTTTTCCTCACTTTTCTAATGCAGTGGTATTTTTCTAGTGGTAATGACCACATAAAATATTTGTACTCTGAGTTTATTTGCCAATTTATTCATATATTTTAGTCATCTTTGATTTTGTTTTACTTCACTCAGAGTTATTTATTTACTCTCTAGAAATTCATTACTCCTGCAAATAATTGACCCAGTATTTAAGGCAATTTGCATGTTAAAAACCTTGTTTGCTTCAAATAATAAAGCTATAAGTAGAACAATTTTAAGACTGATTTTACTGAGAGTCAGAGTTTTAATATAACATTATTTGCCTCTACAGTTCAATGAATAGACCTTTATTTTTTAAATAAAACTAAGGGAAAGAGGGGTTCATGGATGGCTCAGTTGGTTAAGCATCCAACTTCGCCTCAGATCATGTTCCCATGGCTCATGAGTTCCAGCCCCCTGTTGGGCTCTGTGCTGACAGCTCAGAGCCTGGAGCCTGATTCATATTCTGGGTCTCCATCTCTCTCTGTCCCTCCACTACTCACGCTCTGTCTCTGTCCCTCCTCTCTCTTTCAAACTCTCTCCCAAAAATAAGAAAAAAAATACTCTAAGGGAAACAAACATATATTTATCTTAGTTCATATTTTAAATTTAAATGGTGACTGACCACTATGACTCATTAATACATACAGGTTTCTAAAACAGCTGTTATTTCATTGATCTACTTATAATAATTCAATATTTATCATGTACACAAACATTAAAACAAACAAAAAACTAATTTACATTTATAAGGAATGACTTCTAATATTAGAATATGGGTTTTTTAATGAAAATATAATTTTTTTTGCTCTGGCCTTCAGTTTAGGTGATTTTGAGTAACTTTAACAAGGTTGGTTCTACAGATGTTCATTGAACATAAATAGTATTAGGAAATGCTCTGTGACTCAGAAAGGTTGGCTTGGAGAGAGAAACTTGTTTTATCACTGATCTAGGTTTGACATTAATCCAGCAGACTGATAATATAACTTAAGGACTTATAAACACATTAATTTCTCAAGGGACTTCACACATTTAGTTAACTAATGACATTCAGAACACAGAATTAAATAGAACAAAAAATATGATTTGTTATTTCAAGAAATATCTCTAACACATATCTATAGGAAAATGTTTAATAATATCTGAATTAAAATGATATGAAATTAGTAATGCATATCCTATATAAGATCATAGGCTATTATTTAGGATTTTCATTTTTAAATGTTTCCTCATTGTGTCTCTTTTATTGTGTTCAAATATTATGAATCACCAAAATATAGATGGTTATAGCATTACAAGAAAAGAAGCTCATTGAGTTAGTCACCAGATATTTATTAGAAAGCTGTGGTTTTAGACTGCCACTTATCTCCCCTTGAGGCAACTACTGTTGCAAGTTATAGAAGGAATATAAAAAAGCAAGTAGTTCCTAAGCCTCTAAGCACAAGAGAGAAATAGGCCAATAAATTTAACTGAATGACTTATAAGGTTTACATCAGCAATAAAGCAATGTATAAATTGAGACAAGAATGAGACAGAATCCTTTGTCCTTCTTACTTGAATCTCTGGGCTCTCTCCCTCTTTCCCCCAGTTGGATACTCTATTGTTTTCTTCTTAATGTTGGAAACAGAAAGAGAACCTTTGGAGATGAGAAATTTGGAGTTTATTTTGACTTTTTTTTTTCTTCTTCTTCAGTCCCATAGACAATACTGCATACAGTTGTCTTACATTAAGTGACCTGTAAGTTAAGTTTCCAACTTAAAATATCTTGAAATACACCAGCTTTTTATTACTTTCCTGATTTAGAGACTTCAAAGTTATTATTGCTTTTATATTCAATTGTCCTTAAGAATACCTTGTATTATATTATGAAAATAGTAGTGATATCTGCATTCCTTTCAAATTCACTAAAATACCTTAGATACATTTATTTCATTGTAGTATTTTTTTTCATTTAGGTTATGTTCAACAGTTTTATGAGATGGCAATGTTAGAATTATTTTTCTCTGGGATAGTAAGAATAAATATTTAGGATGCCTGACTTTAATCTCTGTATTGGAGAGAAATATATTACCCATGTTCATTGTAAGACTGCTTCAGATTCACTGATATCTTGAAAAGTATAGTCAAATGTAAACTACATTTTTAATGAGTGTCCCTTACTAAGGAATCACTGTTCTCTTCTAATACCTTAACTGTGAGATGATATCCTGGCAACCAGTGGGCTTCTTTTGATTACAGAACTGAGAGGAAAGAAAGAGTTTGAGTTCTGGGCACATGAAGTGGTGCAGCTGATCTACATTTCCCTTCGGGATAACATCCTAAAACTTAGCTATATTATTCTCTGTCTTCTCTTTTCACAGGAACTTAATAGAAAGCAAGGGACAGTGAGTCATTATTGAGGAGGAAATAATATTAGAGATATTCTGTAGTGTTGTTATTTTAAAATCAATCATGTTAATGTTTAAATTCTCCATATGTCAATTATTGTTCAACCCTTGACACTAATCAATCTTAAAATTTAATGCAGATATTTCAGATGCCTCTCTAGTTCAAAATAATTGGGGTAATTTTTCAAGAATTATTTAAAATAAGTTCATTTGTCTTTGCAGTCTAACTAATAGGCATAACTTCTATGAACTTCTGCGGTATTTGCAGATTCTTAGTACAGTATTGCTGTGCCTAGGAGAGATTCTTACACATAATATGTATTCAGTAAATACTTTTTGAAAGAATAGTTGGAGAGAAAATAGGCTTTGGTGCCAAACTGATATCTAATTTAATCGTGGCTTTGCCACTTAAGCCATTTAAGATCTTGAGCCCTCATATTCAATTCATTGTTGACCAAATGTAAAATCATTTTCTTAATTTAAAAGTAATGTACATAAAACTCTTAGAATACATCTAGCACACAGTAGATATATTCACAAAATGAATTTGCATTCTGTTTACTTTTGGAGTAGAATAGGATAGAGAAGATCTATCCCTTTTTGTCCACTTCTTGTATAAACTACACAATTCACCTTTCTTGAACATGGATTAATATTGATTGGGAAACAAGGAAGTGATAACTTGGAAGTATGTTCTGCATTCAAGAATTAATTCTTACTATCTTTATGATATTAACCACAGATAAATCATGGATACTATAGACACACAGATATCTACACATAATACAGATAGCAATTGAAGTAAAATATATATATATATGTATATATATATATACACACACACACACACACATATAATTAAATGCCTCATAGTGCACTTTAAGATTTGAAAAAATCTTCTTTTATAAAATCATGATATTAATCATTGAAGAGAGTAAGCTAGCAATATAGACATCTCAAACTATACAAAAACAATATAAGGTCCTCCAGGAACTGTTATCGATAATGGTAACATAATGTTTAATTTACACCCAACTGTACTGTTGAGTGTCTGGTGTGGCATTTGATATGGCCAGGAGACAAGAAATGCTGGCAATCTCTAGATGTTGAGATTACCCGAGGCCTACTAGCAGCAAGAAAATAGACACCTCACCTTTATAACACAATAGACTGAAGTCTGTTCACAATCTGAAAGAACAGGAAAGGAAACAGATTCCCTCTTAGATCTTCCAAAAGGAATGAAAAATGCCTTTATTTCCCTGCTGAATTTCAGAGCAGAGAAACTAGCCAAACCCACCTAACTTCTGACCTACTGAAACAGTGAGATAATGTTTTATGCCACCAAATGTGTGGTGATTTCTTATGGTAGCCACAGAAAACTAATACAGACCTAACGGAGAATTCAGACAATTACACATTTCTACACTTTGTATTCACTTTCTTTCAGATCCTTCCAACATAAAAACAGAAATATGTTAATAACTTTGTGATTTTTCTCAGTTAAGAAAAAGAAAACTCTGGTGTGAATATGTTCATATAATACCACATATTTTAAGCAAAAAGAAGTTGTAAAATATTCTCATTTAATTATAACATACATATTTCACATTTTATGTTTATCTCATAAATATGCTTCTGAAAATTAAACACAACTTCTTATATGCAAATTAATAATTTGCATCATTAGTTGAATGTCACTTATTTTGTTTTAAATTTGAAATTATGCTGACAATGATTTCCATTTAACTCTGAAGGATTAAACAAGATAACTTTCTCAGTGTTATTAATGTAGTTCTTGCAAGTTAAGTGTGACAATTACCGACTTGAAACTACACTTACAATATTTGTCAGTTACCAAAACTGTTTTACATTTATTGAACTTTCTTGGATATGTTCTAAAATTATTACTTCAGTACCCTTTATTGCAGATTTCTCAAACGCAGATTTCAGGAAGTAACTGGGTGTCTTGTTAGCTATCATGATCAAAAATCACAGAGCCTGTATAGTATCTGCTAGTCCAAGAGTTTCACACGTATCATCTCATGTATACATTTTGTACCTTCTAAAGCTGTTACCTAAAGTACTTATAGTCAACTTGTTCAGTTATGGGAGACTTTTAAGGGCTCAGACCTTTCACAGTGATTCTCTGGTCCTACCTTGTTGTTCAGCAAGTCACATAATTAATCAAATCCTTTTGGGACATCTATTTTTGGCTCAGACAGATCTTGTTATACATTAGGAATTAAAACTGTCACTACTTAGAGTATGACTAAATTCTAAGGACAAGATCATAATCTTTGCTTTTTTTTGGTTTTGTGTTTTTATCTCCTATATGCATTTAGTAATCTCATATCACTTGAAAGTCTTGAATATACAAAAGCCTAGACAATGTACTATAAAAAAAATTCACATGGATCCCTTCAACAAGAGTGACTTTGTAGGAAGAGATAAAATGAATAAACAACCACAATCTACTACCTGTATATTTCAGTCAGGCTTAAAAAGAACTCCTGTTTCCACAATTTTATACATTTTTCAGTGCTCAAGGTAATTGTACTCTTAATTCCCTTTATCTATTTCATACATCCCTACCCACCTCCCCTCTGTTAACCACTAGTCTGTTCTCTGTATTGAAGAGTGTATCTTTGTATCTTTTTTTCTTAAATTTCACACATGAATGAATCATATAGTATTTCCCTTTCTCTGACTGAGCATTAAACTCTCTATGTCTATCTGTTGTTGCAAATGGCAAAATTTCATTCTTTTTTATGGCTTAATAATATTTCATTATATATGTATATACACAATGTATATATATCACATTATATATATATACATTATGTATATACATATATAAACACACAACTTCCTTATCCTATTGAACACCTAAAACTAATATAACATGTCAATTATACTTTATTAAATTATACTTTATGTCAATTATATTTTATTAAAAAGTAAGTAAGTGTCTTTAAAAATTTATAAAATTATGTACTCATAAAAAGAAATAAACAAAGAAACCTTGATTTTTTTCTAGCTGCTTCTGAGTATACAAATCAAGTGTTTGGCTAAAGCTACCACAGGATAGAGGAATACACAGACCTAAATAAGGAGTAGGCTAAAGCTACAGAACAAGTATGGAGTGACTGGGCACAAGTTTAGTAAAAGTGAGGAAGGACTAATTTAGAAAATAGCACATATAAAGAAACAATAACAAATATCCCAGCCCAAACATGAAGTGAACAATAATGGTGATAATAATAATAATACTAATAATAGTTACATATTGACCATGTATGTGTTCAGTACCATTCTATGTGCACTCTTGATTCATGAAAAAGTAGAGCTCCCAACTAACTGGCAATGAACATATAATGTTAAGGAAAAAAGGAAGTCTTTGTTAAAAATCACAGAGATTTCCAGGTTGTTTTCCTTCTTCTTTTTTTTTTTTCTAACTTCAGTTTATCCTAATACAAATATTATAAGAAATTCGTGCTATTTTAACAACAACAATGATAAAATGAGTAGCATAGACTTGAGAGCTGAACAGTGAGCAAGCAATAAGAGAACTCTTACTGGAAAATGTAAGGATGACAGTTTGTATTGTGAGAAAGTGAAACATTTGCTAAAACTGTCACTAGTGATATTTAGGAAAGCAGAAAATGACACAATGAGCTTGTAGCATTGGGCCATAAAGTTGGAGAAATTTATACCAAGTTAGTAAGGACAGATTGTATGGTTGAAGTTGTAATGGTGTTACAAGAAAAAATATGAAAAGAGGGGCACCTGGGTGGCTCAGTCGGTTAAGCGTCCGACTTTGGCTCAGGTCATTATCTCGCAGTTTGTGAGTTCAAGCCCCACGTCGGGCTCTGTGCTGACAGCTTGGAGCCTGGAGCCTGCTTTAGATTCTGTGTATCCCCTTCTCTCTGCCCCTCCCATGCTCATGCTCTGTCTCTGTCTCTGTCTCTCTCAATAATAAGTAAATGTTAAAAAAAAAAGTTAAGAAAAAGATGAAAAGAAAGGAGGTGATTGATTTTTAAACAGAAATATAATGAAATAGTTTAGGATTTTAGGGTTATGTAATGTTGGACAAAGAAACTTTTAACTGCAAACAGAAAATGAAATTGATAAATTATTTGACCATAAAAAGACATTTAAAATTCAGATTCACAATAAAGACAAAATCAAGATGGTGCCTATCACACTCACTGTTAAAACTGCTGAGTAGGTTGTTGAACAAATGGCTTAGTGAAAAGGGAATGATTGATGAGGCTGTTCTCTCGAAGCCTGGTGGGCTCAAAATCCCACAAACAGAATCAAAAGGTAAGTCATAGTATTAAAAGAAGAGTAGGTGTGATAACTAGAACTTACTGGAATCACACAAAAAAGACTTAAATCTTTAAGGAGGTTGCTCCACTAAGTGATTCCTCTTTCTAGACTAAAATAGTGTTGCTGTTTGGGACTGACAGTGATCCCAATTTTCTGAAGATGGGAAAAAGGCTTAAAAAAATGAAACCTAAACTGTACAACCTTCAGAGAAAGAAAATACCCAAATTTCTTCTTTTGATGGCACTAAGAAGAATAATGGGAAACTACGGAACTCCAAGAGGTATACCCAAGGAGCATAGAGAACAAGGTAGTAGGCAACTAATTCCAGGAAGTAGAATCAAGGTCCAGTGGAGGAACCCACATCAGCTCCAGTTAAAGGGCCCCTCATAAGTTCTACACAGCTGGATTTCCGAATTGCTACCAACCAATGACGTTGTGTCTCCTTTTCTCCTCATATCTGAATGTTCATTGTGGTTATCCTGATTCTGCTTTGCCACTCGATAATTGGCAGTGAAGGTGTGTAACTGACCGCCAGATTCACATTCAGATATCATGTAGAGAGCCACTAACAAGAGTTCCTTGACTTTAGTTAGATAGTAAGACTGCTGGAACTTTGCATTCTCTCCCTGGGAAGTCAGGGGAAATACACAGTTATACCTCATGGAACATCTTCTCCATTAGCATTTTCTTGATAGAATGTCTCTTTGCTTTTTATATCCAAAATATATAAGATTTATATACTTCTCAATATAGTTTTTGACCCACATGTATCCAGAAAAAAATTCAAAAATGCAATACAGGATAATTTTAACAAAAATAATATCTGGGAAAAACCTCAAGTTGCACAACAAATTCAGTTGACAGAACTTCTAAGTTATAGGCCTATATTCTGAAAACATGTGCATTAACAACAAAGGAGATGTCATTCTAAGATGAAATGCATCACAGTGTCATACCCAGTAGAAAAAGTCTCTGTGATTTTGTGCTCGTGTTGCTCATCTCTTCACATTATTTATCAGTATTTATCTAGTAGAGTAAAACAAGTCCCCCCACACCAGAAAATGAAGAAAATTCTACAGAAGGTTGCAAAGCTATTGAGAAACACTAGATCAATGACAGAAAAAATGTTACTGAATACAAAACAATTGTTTTTCAACAACCATATAAATTGTTTGGTAGTTAGGAAACAAATTTTGAGCAGTGAACATACTAACATATGGTTCATAACGACTATACTACATTTTTGTGTAGTATATTTGTTGTAAATATTTAACTGATATATAACTCATTATAAATTTTCCCATTTAAGTGATCAATAAATAGACTGTTAATTAGTGCTTTCATGCATGACCTCTAATATACAGTTACAAATCACTGTGATGAAAGGGAGATGCTTATAAAAAGGAGGGTAAACCAAATATTTGATCACAATAAAGACAGATGTGGATATTATAGTATCGGTGGCAAATATCCTGTTTTCCTACCCCCATTCTGGGCACAAGGTTTGACTGCTTTTCCTGATTCCCTCTGAAGGGAGGGGCTATGTCGTTAGTTCCAACTAGGAGGAGTGAGTTGAGGAATGTATACCATTTTTGGAAAAAACACTTCATTCCTCTGTCATATACTCTAGTGTCCTCTTTCCCTCTGACACTATGACTATAATGTTGTAGATAAGAGCTGCTCTGTTAGCTTTGGTCCTGAGTGGGTATGACAAATATCCTAGAATAGTGGCCCCAGATGAACTGTAATAGGGAAATGACCCTTTCTTTTTTCATACTACTGAGATTTTTGGACTGCTTATTTCTGCAAAGTAACCTAGTTTGAACAGGCTAATACTACCCTCTTACCTATTCTTCCAGTTTTTGGGTGATAGGGACATAGGCATTACATTCAAAACTTATTCTGAACTCTACCATTCATTCCTACCTTCATTATGAATGAATGAGTGCAAACATTATCACCTAAGGTATGATTTCCTATAATGGACTTCTAACTGATTTCTATTTTATTCTTGCTACATATGAAATTTCATTAAAGTTAGAAGTTCTAATATGTAAATATGCCTATGGGTATGTAGAAAGTAAAATTTACTAGTAAATTGTGCAAGAAACAGTGAAGCCAAGGTATGTAAAGCCCATTATGTGGATGTTGGGAGTTCCTGGGCATAAAATAAAATAATGGATGAAGACAATAGTTATGATTAAATGAGTGGCTAAAATCAGGAACTACTTACAATGTGGCAGACACTGTTCAATTCTTACAACGTAAAGAATATCTATACTTTACATATGAAGAAATAGTCATAACAAAAGAAATATTATGGCAAGCAACATGGCCTAGGTCACATAACCACTATGAGATGGGCAGAGAAGGGACTCTAATTCCTTTTTAAAGCCTTAATACCTAACTCATACCTCCACTAAAAAAATAAAAAGTGCAGTGAGCTATAAGTCAATGATAAAGAGTCTGTGAAAGAGCCTGCCACAATGTTAAATATAAACCAGATATGTACTTTGTACTCATCTGGCTTTATAGATACTAGTTTCCTCTACTCATTCACCAACAGTCACAAGAATGTTCTTAATTTCCTCCTAGCAAATTAATGTATTCTGGAAGTGTAAATAGTAGAATAAAATTAAATAGTCATGTCCCTTAAATTTTTTCAGATATATGAAGGGCTTCCTCGGTACAGGCCGGTATATTATTGTTTATATTCAATCCTATTCCAGATTTTATGTTATGCTGCAAGTTGACCTATCAAATGCCATGCTCAGTTTCCACCTAAAAGTCAGTGTTCTTGTTTGTGTCATTTTGAGGAAGGAATATGTATTCTGAGCAAAGTTTTAGAAATGTATTATTTATCACTTGTTTCCTTGTCCAGTCTCTATAAGAATATAATATATGTCACCTGTTAAATTACATTTTTTTCTAAAGTAGAAACATAGAATTAAAGAAATAACAAGTAGGGGTACCTGGGTGGCTCAATTAGTTGAGCATCCAACTTTAGCTCAAATCATGATCTCAACGTTTGTGAGTTCAAGCCCCATATTGGGCTCTGTCCTCACAGCTCAGAGCCTGGAGCCTGTTTCAGATTCTGTGTCTCCCTCTGTCTCTCTGCCCTTCCCCTGCTCGTGCTCTGCGCCTCTGTATCTCTCTCAAAAATAATGAATATTAAAAAAATTTTTAAAGTGTTGAAAAAAATAAAGTAAAATATATCTTGATACCTAGTTCAACTTCCACATTCTGCAGGTGAAGAAATTGAGTTCAAAATAAGGTAAATAATTTTCCTAGAGTTTTAGAGCAGACTAAGAAATAGGGAAAAGTTTAGAACCATAACTGACGGTCCCTAAGTCCATGTTCCATATGACTGTATAATAAAATGAAAGCATCAGTGTTACACAGAAAAGCCTAAGTCCAGAAGTGCATTAAATACATAATAGCAAACGAGAGGTCAAGAGATCTGCTAGTTTAAAGATACCATATAATGTATTTTTCTTCCCAACTACAGTATAACCATTATATTGGAATAGTTATGTCTTTTCACTTAATTTTCCCACCAATATGTAGAAGTTGGCAAGACAAATTGTATATCTTTGTTTCCTTGATGAGAAAACTTGGCATTCCAAGGTTAAGTGACTTGCCCAAGGTCATACTAAAGTGGTGGAGGTGAATGTAAACATACTTTGTCTGTCTATTATCTAGTGTTTTACCCCAAAGCTTACTGAGATCATCATATTTAATATATAGTAGCTACCCAAAACATACACTGTACATTAGATAATCAACCCCCTCCCCAAAAGCAACACAGGCCCCTTTCCATTCCTTAAAATTCCTATACAATAACCCACAAGGCAAATTTGGAGTGCTGCCTATTTTTTATAAATAAATTGTATTAAAATACTGCCATATCCATTCATATATGTGTATGTATATATACACACCTTTCTTTCTTTCTTAACCTTAAATCTTTCATTATATATCCAACTCGCTACTCAGCAACATTATGTGGATGTTCAACAATATATCAAATTTGACAGGTCCAAAACCTGGTCCTCTTAAGGTTTCTCCCATTCCAAATAATAGTAATTTTATATTTCCAGTTGCTTAGGTCAACAACTTTGGATTCATCTCATTTTTACCCTATATTCAATATGCTAGATAATCTTATTAGCCGGGTGGGTCAGTTGGTTAAGCACTTGACTCTTGATTTCAGAGTCAGGTCATGATCTCAGGATTTGTGAGTTTGAGCCTTGCTAACAGCGAGGAGCTTGCTTGGGATTCTCTCTCCCTCTCTTGCTGTCCCTCTTGAGCTCATGCTCCTGTACACACACTCTATCTTTCTCTCTCTCAAAATAAATAAACTTAAAAAAATCTATTTGACACCTAAAATATATCCAGAATTTAAGCTTTCCTCAAAACTTTCACCCTTGTGCAAGCCACCATTTCTTGCCTGGATTACTGCAATAGCCTCCTAATTCTTCTTCTAACCCTGTCTCATTCAGTCTATTCTTCATACTGCAGCCAGTAAAAATGAAAAAAAGAAAAAAAAGATGATATCACTTCTGCTCAAAACATTCCAATGATTTGCTATCCTTCTTAAGTGATAACCACAGTCTTGACAATGATCTACAAAGCACTTTGCAATCAACCCCATTTCTTAACCTCAACTGTAACCTGTTATCTCTTTGACCTCCTATTACGCTTCCCTTACTCACTGTCCTATAGCTACATAGGCTTGCTTGCTGCTCTTGCAGAATATGCCGTTTGTTGTCCTGCCTCAGAGTCTTTGTTCTGACTTTTCTATATGTTCAAACTGCTCTTCATTCAAATAGTCACATAGATATATCCCTGTTCTCTTTGAATTTCTATTTAAATGTAATC
Source organism: Cryptoprocta ferox (assembly GCA_028646485.1). NCBI lineage: Eukaryota > Metazoa > Chordata > Mammalia > Carnivora > Eupleridae > Cryptoprocta > Cryptoprocta ferox. The sequence goes on along the minus strand of CM053577.1, from coordinate 87,394,338 downwards.
TTTTCAGTAAAATCTTCTTAATTATTCTGTATAAAATTGCAAACTATTAACCACCTGCTCTACCATCAGAACTGCCTACATTCTCTACTCCCCTTTCATGCTTTCTTTTTTTTATCACATATTTTAAAGTTTAAATTTTGTATAATTTACATACTATAAAATATACTACATATAAGTATTTGATTCATTTTTATTTTTCTTCTCAGTACTTATTTCTTCTATAACACCATGTAATTCATCAGTATTATCATTATTATTGACTATTATTTTTATATCTCTCTTACTTGTATAAAAGCTCCATGAAGACAGAGATTTTTGTTTATTTTATCCATAGAGATTCTCCTGATCTTTGAACAAATTCCTGGCAAAGAATTTAATATACAGGTTTTCATTTAATTCTCAAATGCTGGTGAGTCAAATAGTTATCTTCCTCATTGAAAAAAATAATAATAAACTAAATCTTATTATATTTAAATTACTTGCTATGAATCACACACCTAGCAAGTAGTTCTACCAGGATTTCAACTTAGGAATTGTGAATTAACAAAAGACCCTCTTAATTCTAATGCTCTACCATCTTCCTAGCTGTGAATATAATTCAAACAACAAAGAATATATTTCAAGCAATGAACAATGTAAAATTGAAATGGAGATTGGTAGGATAGTAAAGCAAGTAGAAAGCAAACTATTTCATAGCAATGTTCTCTGAGTTGTCAAATACAAGAGGAAAGTAAATAATTTCAAGGTAGAATATAGAGAACAAAAAAGGTAAAAACTTAGATTTAATAAAATAATGTGATATAAGAAAATACGGCATTTAAAACTCATTGTCAGTAGAAGAAGGAGGAGGAAAAGAAGAACCATATTAAGGGAAGTTGCAGGTAGAATTTCCTAGTTTGGAAAAATAGGGAAGTAGAGCACCTGAGTGGCTCAGGTGGTTACACATCTAACTCTTGATTTCCAGTCATGATCTCAGAGTTGTAAGATCGGGCCCCACATCAGGCTCTGTGCTGAGCGTGGAGCCTGCTTAAGATTCTTTCTCTTCCTTTCTCTCTGCCTCTCTGTCTTTCTAAAAAATGAATGAATGAATGAATGAATAAATAAATAAATAAAAGAAAAATAAAAGAAGTTATTCAGGGAAGTTATGAAAGGGTCATTTGTTCCTTCCTTCCTTCCCTCCCTCTTTCTTTCTATTTCTATTTAAATGTAATATTTTCAGTAAAATCTTTCTTAATTATTCTGTATAAAATTGCAAACTATTAACCACCTTTTCTTTTTCTTTCTTTCTTTCCTCTCTCTCTCCCTCCCTCCCTTCTTTCCCTCCCTCCTTCCACCTTCCTTCTCTTTCTTTTTCTTTCTTTCAAGTTTTTATTTTAATTCCAGTTAGTTAACATACAGCATTATATTAGCTTCAGGTGTACAATATAGTGAGTCAACAATACTATACATTACTCAGTGCTCATCACAAGTGCACTCTCAGTTCCCATCACCTATTTAACCCATTCCTGTACTCCCCACCCTTCTGGTAACCACCATTTTGTTCTCTATAATTAAGAGTCTGTGTCTTGGTTTGTCTCATGTAAGGGCCATTTCTAAAGGATAGAACAACCTGTGTATGTTTGTTTATTCACTCAAAAAGTTCATTCAAGTTTTCCATACAGAGAGGATGGATTAACTAAACATATCTCTCTTTTTTTCCAAAGCCCCAATAAATATCTGGCAAAGTAGTAACAGTAATGCGAAAACTCACAGAAGTGTGACAGCAGTAAATGAGACATTTCAACACATTTTTAGAAGATCCAAGGGAGTGTAGGAGCTGGTAACCATTTAGTAGAGCCCAAGGTGATGACACCTGGGATTCTTTAGAGTGAAATACTAATGGACCGTGAAAGGCTCTGAACCAGGAAGGAAAAGTTGCCATGGGAAGCAGGAGAAGAAATAGGATTCTGAAAAACACAGCATCTGTTTAGTTCCTCAGGACGCTTATCCTTATCACAAGTGTACAGATTCACTTGCTTTTTGGAAATCAATGTTTTATTGGCTAAACAGATATGAAGGAGAGTTTTCATACTTGAGTACCCAAGTATAGCTGAGAGTGAAGCAAAAGGTTAAAACCAAGGAGGTTCGATGAAAACTGTTTTGTCTTGCTCAGTTTGTTTTCATCACTCATCATCTGTCTGTACTAATATATCTTGTGGAAGAATCTGATCTCTTCCCTCCAAACTATAAAGTATTCTTCCCTTACCTGCCATTCTATATTTTTTGTCTGTATAATAAATGAGATAAAGAATAAATGGAGCAGTTATAAAACTTCAAAATTGCCAACACAACATTAAGAAACTCTTCAAAGTCTTCCATTAAAAAAGAGAAGAAAACAAAATGAAACAAAAATCTAATAGTTATTGACATATAAACATTATACAAATGAAAATAACTATAAGATCAAATTGTAAAATAGTTCCATTATATTTTAAATATATGAACACAAATGTCATATTGGAAAGTAATATTAATGAAGTCTCAGCCATTAAAGCAGTAATGAAAGGGCTTCAAAACTCAGGAATCCCCTAAAATTATATGCAGTTACATTTTTATTTTCATAGTGATAGTTTTCCTAAGAATATCCCTAAATGAATTTCAAAAAGAATTCTTGCACAAGAATTACTGTTTTTAAGAAAAATTTTAATAACACAGGATATTAAAAAACTATGTATGTGGCTCCAGTTGCCATTAAAAGTAAGATCAGCTACTCTTTTATATGTCTGAAAAGTATTTCACTGCATGGTAATTCCCAAGGGATATTTTTAAGACATACACAATTCAATATTGAGAGTTTTGTTGTTGTTTTTCTATTGTTTTTCCCTTTCAGCATGTTCAGAATATGATTTCACCATTTTCTGGAGTCTATTGATGACATTGAAAGTCACCTTTCAATTTAATATTTTCCTTGGTGCTCTTAAAAAGATAAGATTTTTCACCACACATTTGATGAGATACAATTTCATTATGATGTTCCAAGTTGTGGATGTATTTAAATTTATTTTCCTTAAAATTACTTATAACCCCTGGTATGGTGGATTTGTGTCATTGAACATTTTTGTAAGGTATCAGAATCTTTTCAAATAATATCTCTGACCCAATCTTTCACTTCTCTCCTTATGAGTCTTCAATTTAAATGATATTTTCTCACTGTGCCCTCTACACTTTTATCCTTTTTTTTTTTTGTATTTTCCATCTTTTTCTCTGTCATGCTTATTATGGTATTTTTCCACTGTGTAAACTTGGCTTAGCTAGAAATATGCTTCCCAGGCATGCCTCGCTGTGTGCTTCTTACTTGTAGCCAACCAAAAGAAGGATTTGTACAAGATTTGGAAGGCAGAAAGGAAGCAATAGCCATCATTTAGGTTGGTTGTTGTGGCTATAAGTTGTGAGAAACAGAAGCAGCAACTCTCGGAAAAATAGATTTGACATTGACCATGCTTTACCTCACTCTACATTCACAGTTGTTTTCTGTTGCCTTGCTGGCCCTGTTGACCAACAGTGACCTCAGGCCCACCCAGATGCAGAAACAGCATCCTACTACAGACTTCACAATGCACCTTCACTGATTCCTTCTGGCAGTTAGCCAGAGCTTGTTTCTGAGATTCTCTGGCAAGTTCTGACGTGTCCACTTATGCCAGTGCTTCAGAGAGGAGGGCTTTTTGTTGCTGTTGTTGTTTTTCTTAATCCTCTACTTTATCCATTCCTGCCCTTGTTTGTCCAGTGTGTCCCATACTTGTTTAGTTTCACTGGGATGACAAATATCCTATTCTCTATTACTCATAGTGTTTCAGCTTTCCTAACTGAACCATCACTGTGGTGAGCACTATTTTTCTTCACTCTCTTTTAGTTCACTATCTTTCCCTTCTGTTGTATGTAATTTGCTATACTGTCCATTTATTTTATTTTTTCATTTAATTTAATAACTTTTTGAGTTCTATATGTTATTTACATCCTTTTGCACATCAGCAATGTCACTTTTTTCTATCTTCCTGTTGTAGATATACTCAACTTTTATTTTTGATATAAATCTTCATCTGAGGGGCACCTGGGTGGCTCAGTCTGTTGAGAGACAGACTTTGGCTCAGGTCATTATCTCATGATTCATGAGTTTGAGCCTCACATTGGGCTAACTGCTGTCAGTGCAGAGCCTGCTTCAGGTCCTCTGGTCCCCTCTCTCTCTACCTCTCCCCCACTCATGTTCTCACTCTCTCAGAAATGAATAAATATTTTTAAAAAAATCTTCTGGGGCACCTGGGTGGCTCAGTCGGTTAAGTGGCTGACTTCGGTTCAGGTCATGATCTCACAGTTGGTGAGTTAGAGCCCTACCTGGGGCTCTGTGCTGACAGCTTGGAGCCTGCAGCCTGCTTAGGATTCTGTATCTCTCTCGGTCTCTGCTCCTCCCCTGCTTATGCTCTGTCTCTCCCTCTCTCTCAAAAATAAATAAACATTAAAAAAAAATCTTCAGTTGAAGACACTTAATTGTTGCTGCCCTGACCTCTTTGGTTCTAATGGCCATTCTAGCCTAGGTTGGGTCCTGTATAAGCTTCTAGAACCAGAGTAAAATCATGAAAAGAACACAGACTTTATACAGTCTGACACAATTGGGCTAGAATCCAAGCTCTGCCCAGTGTTGTCCATCTGAGACCTTGCAACATTTTCTAAGCAATAAATAAGTTCTTGTCTGTCTTATCCCATTAAAATATAAACTCCTTAAGGAAGATAGGGTTGGTTATTTCATTTATCACTGAATTTTATAGTGCCTAGAAGAGCTCTGAACATCTAGTAGGTACTCAATAAGCATTTGTTGAATAAATAAATGACCCAGAAAGAATAGAGCTTTGTCCTTTGTATCTAATAATTCCAATAGGAGGTATTTCTGGGTCTATTTCTTTTCTTGCTTGAATTTCTGTTGGTTCATGCATTTGGTGTGCTTTTACTTTGTGAACCTGGCTATCTTTGATGTGCTAGACATTTCATTTTAAAAATTATTTGTAGGGATAACTTGAGAACTATGATGAAAGAAGACCTTCCTCCAAAAAGAATTTCTGTGTTTGCTTCAGCCCATCATGAGGGCCATTCTCTGTCCTCAGTAACATTAAACACTGTTAAATAGTTCAGGTTACCTGAAGGATCTAGGCTTTTAAAACCAGACCTTAGCTCAGCTAGGTCAATCATTTTTTTTTTGTTTGTTTGTTTGTTTACCTCTGCCCCAAAGGTATATTCTTTAGTGTAGCTTGTTGTGGGACATTCTCCTATTATATGCCTTCCTTCATGTAGGGTCTGGGCTTTGCTTTATATTCCTTACCCATAGATCTATCAAAATAAAAGTTCATATTTTTTGCAATCCACAAGTACCTCTCTTGGTTACAGTTTTTCCTTCAATTTTAGCCTTCTACTTGCTTGTTCCTTCATTAGATCTTTAGTAATTTCAAGATTTTCTTTTTCAACATACACTTTGTCCATAACTTTAGAAATTTTGAGAGGCACCTTGGGTGGCTCAGTTAGTTGAGCCTCTGACTCCTGATTTCAGCTGAAGTAATGGTCTCAGGGTTCATAGATAAGATAGAAGGTTCCATTGAGCTTTGCGCTGGGTGTGGAGGTTTCTTAGGATTCTCTCCTTCCTTCCAATCTCTCTACCCCTCCCCTGCTCATGTTCTCTCTCTCTCTCAAGAAAAAAAGAAAATAAAAAAGAAATTTGAGTAGGTAGGTTGGTCCAAATAACTTGATCTGTCATTATGAGAAATAATCTCCAGAAGATATCTTCAAGAAAAAATTAGATTATAAAATTTGAAGTCACTTGCAAGATTCAACATTTTCTATGATTTCCTGTTATTCTAGAAAGAGTTTTTTAAGAGTATGAATAAATTATGTCCTGAAAATATGTCCAATCTTAAAACAGAAATGCACATATATATAAAAACATACTGTACATGTACACACACAAATACACACAAACTCATTTACAACAATCAAAGTAAAAAGAAGCTGATTACTAGGAATATAATGAACTGTCTTGATTACTTCTTAGCCAACATATAATTATCATCATATATTCACTTATTTAAATGATAAATAAAAAAGAAATAATTTCCTAAGTTAAAACTTATGTCAGGACATATAAGGATCATTTACTACTATTTGGCAAAAACTTATTTGATTCATGAAATATCGATACATGCACACTGAACTCTATTTGTGATTCCCATTCTTTTTGTTTATTCTATTGATAAGTTCAGTTCTTTCTCCTAACTGTAACTATTTAGTTTATCCTTGTGAGATTCTAAGAATTTAGAATGAAGGAATGGGTGTTCTTACTCCAGTTGTAAATATCTTCATTATAATGTTGCATTTGAGCCCCATATAATTTGTATCATTAGTGATAATAAGACACAAGTGAACGAAAAGTCACCTGTAGATTATAATAGGTGGCAGATAACATGTATTAGTTACATAGAAATATTGAGAAAGTCTAAAGGGTTGAAAATACAAAAAAAAAAAATCTCATTAAAAAAGCCAATTCTAAAACAAAGAATAATTGCATGAAATATCAATTAAATATATAGTACTAACTCAAGAACTATTTACAACCAGCATTAACTATATAGAAGCAGACCCATTTCCCAGGAATAGCATGTTCGTGTTTTCAGTGTTTTATCTTAATATTTTTATGACCTACATGTTTCTCTGAAGTGAAGGCAATATTTTATTTATTATTTTCAGTGTTATCACTGAGTATTCTCATTGCCAGCATAACTTTCTCTGATCAAAGTCAAAATACAGAGGACTCACTGTGTGTATATATACATATGTATACTTATGCACACACATATATATGGTATCATAATAATATGGACAGAAAACACCGCCCTTTATTATATATTGATAAGATGAATAAGGGCAGAACTACAGCTTCTTCCACTCAGCACACAAATGATGTCTCTGATGCTTGAAGGATGTAGGACTATAGTCATACAAATTGCTCAGACTCACAACTAATCTAAAATCTAGGCTTGAAGAGATCAACACTATTTAGCATGCCAGGCTAGTTTACAGCAGAGCAGTCACATATTTATTTCACTTTGATCCTAGATCTAAAATGTATTGCCAGATCCTAAGTGAGTTGGAAATGTTGTAGGGATTATTGCAGAGTACTTTGGGTGGCTTTATTGTCATCATGTTACAGAGAACAGGATCCTCTGTTTCACCATTGACATTGACAGGCAAATATGAATGAAAAATGATTGTCCCTCTGTTCTTGCATTTTGAGACAATTTTTGTCGAAGTCCAAATTTATGGGAGTTTGAGAAGAGTACTTCTCACAGTACAGGCTGAGGCTAGGTAGAGAGCAAAAGCAGCTCTGCATACTGAGAGCTTTGCACATGCTCTCATGTTTGCCCACCATTCTTACTTATTGTTTCATTTATTTTTTTTAAAGATGTATCTGTAAAAGAGTGCTTTAAACAATGCAAATATGATGCCTAAATGGGGGTGTCACTGAGTTCATGATCATTCATTTACACCTTAGCAGGGATCATTTTATCACATTAGTTTGCTTCAGAGAGTTAAACCAGAAGGAAATGGGACTTAATTTGGATTGGTTTTGAAAAGGAGAATGCTGGGCAGCACTATAACGGAGTTCCCAACCAATTTAAATAAATTCTTTTTTTTTATTTAATATGTCTGCATGAATACTAAAATGTATAATGGCAAAAATTATTGAGAATTCAGCAATATTTTAAAGCTAGTAATTACAAATTGTATTGGAAAGAACCACTCCATACAGGATGGAAATTGGAGAAGCCAATCATTTTCTAAGGAAAGGCCTTGTATGCTTTTACCTAAAGGAACTGTTTTAAATTATTACATCAGTAACCAAAAAAAAAAAAAAAAAGACTAAAATATATTTGTGTTTTTTAATGCTGCTGCCAGAAAATAAAGGCTTGTAAGAAAGATTGGATTATTTCTATAGAATAAAGAAACTTAATTTTCTTTGGAGACAGTGTTTCTAAACTAGTGTTTCTGTGCATACATATATGACACTAACTTCCATTATCTCCCCATATCACATTTCCTGAGTCCCAGATCTATACTTAATCTTATTCTATCTCCATTTGTATGTCCTACAGATATTTCAAACTTAAACTTTCAAAAACAGAATTCATCATTTCCACTCTCCAGTCCCAAACCTACTCATTTGTTTCAGATATAAATGAAAGTTACAGCAACCACTAGAGGATACAAACCAGAAACTTAGAAGTCTTAATTTATTTTCTTACCTTTTCTCATCAGGTCTTTGTTTTCTGACTTGCTCTAGAAATCTATCCACCTTTCTCCTTTCCTGTAAAAATTCCAAAGATCAGGCTCTGCTGATATCCAGTTGGGAATTCAATTGCAGCCCTGTAACTATTCTCTCTAAATATACTACTTTTCTAAGGTATTGTCCATGTTATGTAAAAAGTAGCTTTGAGACAATAAGTTATCATTTATCTTAATAAGAGTCATATACAAGAAAAAAAATAGCTCATTATATTGTCATCTAAACATTCCCTGTACTCACAAAACTTTTTTTAAAAATGTTGACATGTAAGATAATGTAAACTACAACAATGTATAAAATGAAAACTGAAAGCCTCCCTTGAGTCATTTTTCTAAGTTTTTCTCCATAAATAGGTATTGAATTTTGTCATGTTATTATCACATTATTTAGTAATTTCCTGTTTATTTCTAAATGCTTGTGGTCGGTACCTTCTACAATGGCTCCTGATGATCCCAGCTTCCTAGCATTCATTCCTTACTCCTCTTTGAGTATATGCTTTACCTAGTGACTTGCTTCTAATGCATAAAGGACAGTAAAAATGATGGTGTGTCACTTTAGAGATTAAGATAGAAACATCCATGACTTCTGTTTTGCTAGCACTCTCTCCCTGGCTCTTTCCACATGCTTAGTCTACAAAAGCTACCTACCATGTTGTGAACTGTCCTCTGTAGAAACCAGAATGTGAAGGAATTAAATGAGGGCAGTCTCTGGTCATCAACCAGTGGAAAGCTAAGGCCTGAATCCAAAAGTCCATAAGGAACTAAATCCTATGAACCAAAACATGAGTAAACTTGAAGCAGATCCTCATCTAATTGAGCCTTAACATGACTACAATCTTGTAAAAGACCTTTAAACAGGATATCCAGCTAAGCCATATCTGGATTCCTGACCTATGAAAGCTATAAAATAATAAATATTATTGTTAAAACCACTATGGTTTGGGATAACTTGGTATGCAGTAATAAATAACTAATAATATTGAAAACTCCTATAGAGAAAAAAAGATATCTTGCTTTACACTAAATACCTAGCATCCATCTCATTTGGATTAAAGTAGGCAAAATAGACAACTTGTTTTCTTGATATACAAAGAATTCAAAGAAGCAAAAACAAAAACTATAATTAAAACAACTATTAAACATTTGTGACTTGAACTAGAGAGAACTGGAATGGTTTGAGGAGAAAGAAATAGAAATCACTGTAAAAATTTTATTCATGTTAAATGGAAGAAACATTTTTGCAATGTGTTCTGCTTACTAAAAGTGTGTACATCCAAGGAAATAACATATATATTTCAGCCTACTAAAGTATATAGATCCTATAAAATGTGTGTGTGAGTGTGTGTGTGTGTGTATATATATATATATATATATAATTGAACCCCAAGATTGAGTTATAGATCCAAAAGTAGTTTTGTAGTTGACTTTGGAAGTTATATTGCTTTAGATAATAGAAAGAAAATAGTTAGACATTTACTGAGGCAATTTGGAGGGAAAGTGTAGCAAAACTAGAGAGGATAAAGAATGTGAGATAGAAGGAAAAAGAGAAAGAGATATTTTCCTAGAGAAGCATAAGAGGGAGATTGGATGGCTTGTTCATATCATTTTTCTAATATTTTGAACTGGTTATTTTTAGTGTACATACGATTCACAGAAAGGGCTGATTCTGCTTCTGAGTAGTTAGTACACGTCCAGACAGTAACTGTTCAATGGACAGACAATTGATAAGCTCAAATAATTCAGCAGGAGGTGAAGCTCTGTGCCAGAGTTCACTGCACAAAGAGAACCTCAGAAATGTAAAGACATCTTAGAAAGAATATTGGACATTCCTCAAACAGTGCAGTAAAACTTTAAGCCAATGTCAACTAGATCTTCATAACTTTTTTTTAAAGTTTATTTATTTATTTTGAGAGACAGAGACAGAGAGAGAACATGAGCAGGAGAGGGACCGAGAGAGAAGGAGAAAGAGAGGGAGAGAGAGGGAGAGAGAATCCCGATGCAAGACTTAAACTCACCAAGCGTGAGATCATTACCTGAGCTGAAGTCAAGAATCAGACACTTAACCTACTGAACCACCCAGGTACCCCCCCATCTAGATCTTTAGAGAATGAAAGACTCAGATGAGATATTAGTTACATATATTAACATGATCCTAGTTAAGTAAATTATAAGACTGTACTGATGATAAATCCGTACATTTTAAATCATTCAAGACTACCAAAAAATGTAGAAACCACTTCAAGTCTTTTCAACAAGAAGACTTTTAATTAGTTTACATAGATGATAGAGAAGCTGGAAATTAAACAACAGAAAGCCACTACCAATCCCAATTAGGAGGGATAAAATGAAGAGGAGGTTTAACTCAAGCCATAGTTCAAGGTTAACAAACACATATCTAGAGTCATGTAAACCTGAAAGTGTTGAAGATGCTGGACACTGCTCAATGCAAAGAGGAAGGTATGAGGCATGGAGTCAAACCAACAGAAACGATGATCAGGTTGCCTGGGGAATACAGAATTAATACACCTGTTACATAGAGCAGAGTGGAGGAAGAACAAATAATAGATCAAACACATCCAGGTAGGGTACAGCTTATATGTAAAGAAAACAGTGTCACTACATAACTTGCAGAAAAAGTGAATCTAGAAGTATAAATTGACAATGAAGATAAAATTGCCACCAAACAATTTTTCTGAGTACTAGCTGCAATATACTCACTTAGGATGCCAGGGCTGTTAAGGGAATTACATTTGGAGAGCCATTTAATTCTATGTAAATGCCCAATTCAGCCAGATCCCCATCGCATTGCTATATCCCTAATCGTTAAACTGATTCTGGAACATTTCAACTTTTAAATCTAACTTATTTGCATGAATCTTCGAGATATAAAGCAACCCAGGGTTGAACTGCATTGTTAAACTGTCCTTCCCATTCTAAGATCTATTTATGCTCAGCGCTGTATATGAGAGACAGGTGAACAGAGTCAGATTTTTGAGGTAGCTGAAGAGTGGTGAATTTAACATTCCCTCACCCCATATTCTAAACATCTTGTTAGGGAGTAACCAACTACTAGTATCTTTAATGCTCTAGTAAAGTCAAAGAATCCCCACTCCCACTTCCTTAATCTCTTCTATAAGGACTAGAAAGGTAACTTCCTCCTTCCTTCCTCTTCCTCCTTCACCTTTTTTTTTTAAATGTTTATTTATTTGGGAGAGAGAGAGAGAAAGACAGAGAGAGAGAGAGAGAGAGAGAGAGAGAGAGAGAGAGAGGAGCGTGAGTGGGGGAGGGGCAGAAAGAGAGGGAGACACAGAATTCAAAGCAGGCTCCCAGCTGTCAGCACAGAGCCTGAAGCGGGGCTCAAACTCAGGAGCCATGAGAATATGACCTGAGCCAAAGTCAGATGCCCAACAGACAGAGCCCCCAAGGTACCTCTCCTCCTTCACCTTTCTGAGGTCAACAAAGTCACTACAATCTAAGAGCTCTCATCTTCATCTTCAGCCATAGACATCTGACAGTTCCTCACACTCAAGAAAAGTAAGTTTCATTGGTCTTAAAGTCACAAGATGATTAGAAATATTTCTATTTATTTTTGTTTTTGGCATTCCACTAAAATACTTACAAGTTAATCATAAATTGACAGAAAAGCCATTTGACTTTATCTTCTTCATTACTTAGTAGTTCTCAAAGTAATTTCTTTATAATGTGGAATTTCCTATTAAAAAGGCAGTATGAAAATTTTTTCAGCTAGAAACAGCTTATGAATTGATGATACGTGTGTGGCTTTCTGTTATATTTTTTCTTTTCCTTCTGTCACAGTTACACATAGATCTGAGTCTCAATGATTGGCTTATTTTATAATAGAGTAAATATGATTTTATATATGACACCTTTGTGAGAGGAAACTACAGCTCTTGGGTTTGAATTTTATTTTTTGAAAACCCAAAGTTTTTCCTAATTATTAACAGATTATAATTTTATTTACTCTTGGGGAAACTTATTTTCCTGACTTTGAGATAATGACTTCTTAGCTTTAGACTTGTCACTATAGGCTTGAATTGGGTTTTCCTCACAACTGTGAGATACTAGAAATTGTATCAAAAATGTTAAAGATTCTGAGCTCTGTAGTACAGGTGTCAAAAAGTTATAGTGACATCTCTGTACCAGGTGAGAATCCATGAGAAAGGCCAATCAATTCTGTTGTTATAAGTGCTGTTCATTGAAATGAGTCAAGGAAATGCTCAATAAAAGGAGAAAAAAAAATTAAAACTATTTTTGTCAAAAGTAGAACACCAAAGGGAATGATTTAGGACCATACACTGAGAAATGCAAAATAGCACTAGGGATCAACTCACTAAGTGTACAGTATAGTACAGTATAGCACTATTTGGTTTGACAAGAAATTATAAAAAGAATAAGTCAGGAAGGAAACTTCCATACATATTCATATGTCCAAATTAAAATATGATTGTCCAAGATTGATAGATCACAGGGACTAAATATTTCAACCCCCCAGAGATGTTTTCCTCTTTTTTCCAGCCCATGTGGCTGCAATTCCTTTCACTCCATGTTCATTGAGGTCCTAATGTTTTCATAGATAATTTCAATGTCTTGACTTCCCTAATTTATAGCCTCACAGTCATCAATCTGCTGAGAAATGTAAAAATATTATTTTATTTATCTTTTAAAGAAGAAAGCAAGTCTTATAGATAACTCTTTTTATCCCTCTGTAACATCCAACATATAGTAAGTTTTCAATATCTTTTTGAGGATTAAAAAATAAAGCAAACTTTGTTTTCAACACATAGCATCTATTGTGCAAAAGTGCTATTTGGTATACAGAAGCTTTCTGAAATCAAACTGGGAACACTCAGACATTCAGCATGCTATAAGGGAAAAAATAATAAAGTGTTACAGTTTAAGACCAGGTATCCCACTTTAGTCTCTGCCTGTGGTGATCTCAGAGATCGAGGTTGTGAACTTGGATTTCCATTAAAATTAAAAAACAAAACAAAACAGAACTTTTAAGTTGTTGAAGAATTTACTACTGGTGTAACTATATTGTTCCCAGAATTTTTTAGAACCATCTGAGCTGCTATAGATAAAATGTTATGAGGAGCACTAGAAATGCTCACTTCCTTGAATTCACATACCTTGGAAGATAGTTCACAATTTTCTCAGCTACTTTTTGTTTTTAAATTTCTAAGGAAATGACCACAGGATTTTTCTTATAAGAAATTGCTAATTCATCATTCTGTGTTCTCTGTTCCATTACTGGAAAACAAAAAACAGATTTCCTTTTTTTTAGTTAATTAAATAATGCATACAAATTAATTATTATCATTAAGTACTGTAGACAAAAAGTTCAAATTTCATAGCATACAAGGGTTTTGGAGACCTCTCCCTTGAGTATGAAGGCTGTTCCTGGATTTTGAGGAATTTCTGTGAATTGGCCAACCACACAAACAAGTGTCTTCTATAATTGGGGACAAGACTGTCTACAAAATTTGCAAGGACTACTGCAAAAGGAAATGTAAAGTTTCTTGTTAAAAACATTTTCAGAATTTTAAGGTGTACGGTATCAGCAAAGCATGAACCCAAGGGTGTGAACATTTTAAGCTAGGAATCCTGTAAAACCGCAGGTCACACTTTGCTCTGTGTGCAGACAGTGAGAATTACAAAATAATATTCCCATTCTTTTGGTAAGTTTCTGATCCTCTGTTTTAAATATTCACCAATAATCTTAAAACTATTTTCCATTTTTTTGCTTGTCATCTCATCTGTTATCCTTTCTTCTGAACTTTTTTCTTTTTTTTCTTCTTTTTTTTCCCCCAAAGTCTTAAATGAATGAAATATGAAGAAATGGTAGTTCAGAATGACAACACATATTCATAACTGAGGAATGGAAAAGTCATTCATGGCTTTTTTTTCTCTAATTTTTTTAAAATTTTTTAATGTTTATTTATTTTTGAGAGAGAGCATGAGTGAGCATGAGTGGGGGAGGGGCAGAGAGAGAGAGAGGGAGACACAGAATCCGAAGCAGGCTCCAGGCTCTGAGCTGTCAGCAGAGAGCCCGACATGGGGCTCAAACTCAGGAACCATGAGTTCATGACCTGAGCTGGAGTTGGACACTTAACCAACTGAGCCACCAGGTGCCCCATCTACTTTAGTTGTTAATTTACCTAACTCTCTGTACCTTTATGGAACTTTTCCATAGAGAGATTTCAAACAATTGAACATCTACAGGCAGGTTTTTATATATCTAAGTATATATATATATGTATATGTATGTATGCGTATGTATGCATATGTATGTGTATATATACATCCTGAATTTCAAATTTGGAAAAAGAAAGGTGTTTTCTTTTAATGGTGAGGGATGTCCACAGACTCACATACATGTATGTATGTATGTATGTATGTATGTATATGTGTATGTGTGTATTTCAATTTCCTATTATGGTGTAATATAGCATGAAATAACAAAAATAAAAAATGTTTATAGAAAATTGACATATGGATTTTCTGCTATTGCAGTTACCTTGATTTTTGATATTAATTGCTTTTACATGTGAAGCTCTGTAAACTTTTAATTGTGTTTCAGAACTCGAGTCAATTAGAAAGAACACCAGGACTCACAATCCCCCTATTTATTGCTTTATATGTAACACACTATATTGGTCTAATTGCTTTAATTCTCTACTATTAAGCACTAGTGTGATGATAATTACAATGATAATAATGAAGGTGGAGCAGATATTTAATAACATGAATTGCATCTTGAAACAAGCTGACATAAATATAATCTATAGAGCATAAATGCTAAATGCTCAAAAGGACACACATTCTGTAAGTGAGTAGTCCCTTATTTGATTTAGGATCTAGAATCCTAAATACCTAAAATAGGATTTAGAGTCATAAATACCTCTCAAAATGTATCCTGAAAGGGCGTATAATGGAAGATTGTCTATCTTACCAAAGAAATGATTAGATCCTGTTCCAGACCCAGAAAATGTATCTCTACTCCCAAGATTTACATTTATTTAGGTATATATAATCACAATATATAGACAGTAAAATATTAAATGATTAGACCAATTGGAAAAGCTTTTGAGAGGTTTTTCAAAGGCTCTACCAAAAGCACTTTAAGGTTTTTTAGGTGTTTAGTGTTTTTTGTGTTTGTTTTGTTTTCTACTACACCCCTTAGGGATAATGGTCCTTATTATATTCACAATAAGGGAACTGAGGCTTAAAGAAGTTATAAAACCTTTTAAAAAGTAAATATTTTAATTACAAGGTTATGTTAAGATGTTTAAGTATTTTTGTAGCACTCTATCATTTACAATGTGTCTTCCTATTTAGCTTCCTATTCATAATAAATACTTATTTGGACTCTTAATATCTAATAATAACACAGTTTTCAATAAGGCACTCTCCTTGCCATCATGAAGCTTATACTTAAGTGGAAGAGAAAGGGATTGCAGTATGTACTACATTTCTCTAATTGACATGCAAATAAATTGCTATCAGAGAATAAAAAAGGGTAAGGAAAATTCTATTTGGAAACAATGATTTCATAAAAGAAATGTCATTTGTACCACTTCTCCCACATAATATTAGCATTATATAAGAAAAGGAAGGAAAATGGTAAAGTCTGTGTATGAACAAGAAATAATACAGTTTGGTGACAGACTTGAATACAAAACAAATAAAAGTGGGAACTAAACCCAGGAAATGTAAATTACATGTATTAGGAAAATTTATAAAGACCTTTAATTCCTAGGTATGTATATAGGATCTCTCTATAAGTAATGGTGAATAGAGGCATAGTGAAAGGTACAATTACTTAAAAGGCAAAAGTTAACAACCACCAGAAATAAGGCATTAGTGAAGAAACTTGGCTACAGTTCACCAAACCTAATTTGCTTTTCTCCTGGTCACAAAGTTGGACCAAATTGATGAAACTCCTTTAAAATTAAGATTCAGAAAATGAAAGAGATAAGAAAACTGTTGGGACACATACATAACTGTGCAATTATATGAGACAAAATTCTGAACAGTTCACCAAATTCATCAGTGAATTCCCAGAAAAGGTTTACCTTACCTTCAGATTTGGTGAAGAGGGAAATCCACTGTGGCTTTATAAAATGGTTCATCTCCAAGGCAATGTTAGATCATGCACCAGCTAAAATGTGACCCCCAGGTCACATTAAGACTATTTTAATATTTTTGCTCACTCAAAAACAAATCAGCCTTGCAGTGCAATATTTTTTCCCAAAATAAAGGGAACATAGATGTTGAATCAAAACCAAAAAGAATTCTGGAAATTTATTTTTAATTGTTAGATATTTATAAAGTTGGAATTAAATACTTATTTTATTTTAATCATTTGTAGAATGATTTATACATAAAATTTCTTCTTAAGAAATAGATCCTTTGAGCCTCCTGGTGGCATAGTTGGTTAAGTGTCTGACTTTGGCTCAGGTCATGATCTCACGATTTGTGAGTTTGAGTCTCGTATCGGGCTGTCTGATGTCAGTGCAGAGCCTGCTTCTGATCCTCTGTCCCCACCCCCCCCTTCCTGCCTTACTTGTTCTCTAAATAAATAAATAAATAAATAAACCTTAAAAAAAAAACTTTAAAAATTGGAAGTCTTTTGATAGCTTATTGAAGCAGCAAAGTAGTCACCATATGGGGACAATCACAGTTTTTCTTATTCCCTAATATGTACTGTATAATTTACTACCATTTATTAATTACATGCTGGAAAGGTATATTATTTATAGTTCTTAGAGTCTCTAAAAGTTTCCTACTGGTCTTTTTGAGGATATGTCTATGTCCAGGTATCTAAAGAAGAGCTAGAAATTTAGATATGGTCCTCAGGAGAAAAAACAATTCTATAAGACACAGGAGTCATCCTCCTGGAAGTGATTGCTAAAGCCATGAATTTGTAATTTATCTCATGAGACACCATAGAAAAATAAATGAATATCATTAGGCTCTACCTCTATTAAGTAAACAGGAAGAGTATTAAGTATTAAAATTAAGAGCAGTCAAGGAGTAGGGGCAGAAGATAAAAAAAGAAAGAAGTAGTCAATAACAAATCTCACTGAGAATATCTTATGTCAGACTCACACCTACCAAACACATCAGGAGAACCGTTCTAGTTGTTTGGTCAAAGTGCACAAAAAGATAGTTTTTAAATGTATCTGCCATGATGTGAATCCTGGTCTAAAGCAAGCTGAGCCCACATAGATACATGATGAGTAGATGAAGTCATGTTATTTATGTATTTCAACTAAAAAGTGTATATAAAACTAATAACAATAGAAGAACCAGAGAAATGTCACCTTTACCAAAGGTTCAGTCCCAAATGTTACAGCTGAAAGCATACCTTGTGTTCCAGAAGAAAGGGCGGACTGAGATATAACTGGTTTCTAAGGATTCATGCAGTGCTACAGAAATGAAGGCAGTAGAAAGAAGGAAGAAAATCAAATCCTGGATGTAAACACCAAAGACAATTTCAAACAGTACAATTTTCAAGCCATGAATATTTTAGTATGCCACCTGAGTGAAACAAACAAATTATGGAAAGTATAAGAAAAGAATTTCTGCAGAACATCTGAGAGGAGTTTGGAAAGAAAAAAAATTACTTTGACAGAAAAAAAAAGATAGCATTAATAAACACCTCATATGTACTACAAACATGCTAGAGAGGATAATGGGCAGAGACAGATCTTCTTGGTTCAGTACGAAGCATCACTCTTTAAAAGTTATTTGACCATAGACAAGTTATTTACCCTTTGCTTACTCATGAGTAAATAGTAGAAGAATAATTTGTTGTTCAAATGATATGTTTCAGAAAGATTAAACAGGGAATCTAATAATTATAATATAACAGTAGGTACATAACTCAGACAAACTAGGATATTTGGTCACCCTATTTAGTAGGCAAAATATTAAAGTTAAGAAGATCTGTGTTTGCAGTTTCCTCTCTTCAGTTTTCAGTGTTCTTTTTATCCCAATAGGTAGCTCAATGTCTGTGATAAGCTGTATCATGACTGCTGTCTCTGTGTTCTTCCCACCAAAAAATGAGCTCCTAATTCTCTAGGGTAAACTTTTCTGTAATCAGACCTATCCAATTTCCTCCTTCAGGACTGTGACTTTAACCATCACCTTTTTATTTATTGTTTTCTTCAAAAAGGGGTTAATAATATAAAATAACTTCATCTAATAGCTCTATGGTTATACTTCAATTATAACTAGAAACACAAGTCACAATGACTTAATCCCAAGTATCTAATATCTAAAGGCAGAAATTAAGGCATGAAAAGTAGAGGATAAGGAAGAAATTTTGTTTGTGCTGGTGGATGTCCTTACCTCCCTCAGGTCTTTCAAACCCTCAGCACAGACAAGTATACTCCCCTTCTTCATTTACCTTTAAAACTGGCTTGGAAGACCTTGAGGATAATGGCCTGAGTTTCAAATTTAGGATTTGTTTCATAATAGCTGTGACTCCTCAAGAAATAGCCAATAATCCATGGTAAACTACACTTACTTCAACAATACAAAAAGGTTATTTCCTTAAAAATGGCACAATATTTTCATGAAGATTAAAAGACATAGAAATGTTGACTACTTATCACAATGCCTGACATACTATTCAATACATGCTACTTAGCTATCATTTATATTATATCATGGCATTATTGGTATTTATGCTATTTCCTAATAAATAGTGAGCAATTCTTAGTTGTGTGTGTTTCATTTTTCCCTATATTATTTGTATAAAAGATTTCCTGAATCTTTTGTTTTATACAAAACACAGGGTCTCTGCTCCTTAAATTAACCACTGTAATCCTAGTTATAAATTTATATACCTTTATATAAATTTATATGGTAAACAATCTCCAAACAAATACATATGGATGGACTCTACACACTTTCTATTCCCAAGATACAAATAACACTCATACTATATAATGTGAGTCATTTCTTCATCATTCATATACACTCCAAGTCGTTTGTGTTGGTATTCTTCCTTGTACCTGATGTTTCCCAATTTAAAACATGGTAATTTTTTTTTCAGTTTCCAAAGGGAGTTCTAATTTGTCAGTATGTAGAATTTTACTTCCCTACACATATTTTCTATGTATTTTAACTTAATAATCTAAACCCTCTTTTTGCATTGGATGTTGGTGCAAATTCATGTTTCATTAAAAACTCTTTTAAGTCATTTTTATATAATTAATATTCTTTTATACCAAAGGGGGAAAAACAGAAAGAAAGAAATACAAATTATGTGCATTCAGAAAATGAGAAATAACCACTGAAAGCTATATAATAGATTGTCAAACATCATTCTCATAACATCTATAAACATGTTTGCAATTTCTTATCTCCAGTTCTTATTTGCTGTGTTCTTAGCAAGACTCATAATTTTTTTCTGTCTTAGTTTTCTCAATTTTAAGGTGGTGCTAATTATGTATACTTTACATGGTTATGTATGCTTTACATAGTTATATATATTTTACATAGGGTAGTAATTAAGTGAGTTAGTTTAATTAAAGTTTTATCAAAATTCCTGCCACATAGCAAATGCTCCATAAATTGAGGTTGTTAATAGTAATAGTTTTAATAATGTGCTCTTCATTGCCTTCTTTGAATGCTGAATAACTTGCATATCTAGAATATTTAAAATTTTGATTCTCACTGATGTTTTAAAATGTTCTAAAAGAGTTGGTGGGTTCTTCCTTAATGTAGAAACCATACATGAAAATAAAGCAATCTCAGTATTCCATAGCCGTTTTCTTCTGGAATCCTAGATAAAAGAAGTTCTTCATGTATTGTTTTTTAGTTCATTTCATTAAACTAAGAAAGACATGGGAGAAATGCCCTTAAAATACATAGAATTTATAGGGAAAAAAAGTTACTGCTGGTAAGGTAAACGATTATAAAAAAGGCTAACACATACAATCAATTTCTTGTCTGGGCTATTGCCACACCCCCTAACCCACTGTCCCACCTCTGATTTTGACCTTCTACATTCCACTCTCCCCATAGCCACCAGAGTGCTTTTTGTAAAACATGAAATGTGTTATCTGACTATTCTACTAAAAATCCTCAAATGCTTCCATTACATTTAAATACAATCTAAATTCTTCTTTTGGGTTTACAAAACTTACATGATCTATTCCTTTACCAATACTCTGACCTGAATGCATCCCGTTCTCTTCTTAGCTCATTATACTTCACCCATAACTTTCTTTCTATTCTTGGAACACATTTATGGTCATTCCCAGAAAAGACGCTTTTTACTTGCCATTTCCCCTGCCTGGAAAGCTCTGGATCTAGGTTTCAGCACCACTGTGATATTTTTATAATTCAGATCTTAACTCAATGATGTCTCTTTTCAGAGACATTCCACAACCATCAAATTAAACCCCTTCCCTATCACCAACTCCTTCAATCACTGTCAACAATATCACACTTGTATTGTCTTAACATTTATTCCTCTCTGAAATTCCGATTCATTAACGTTCCTATTTGTTGACTGCAAGCTCCTTGAGACCAAGGATTTTGTTGCCTTTTCCACTGCTGCATTTCTAGCACCCAGAACATTATCTCCTAAATGATACTAACACAATATACTAGTTTAATAACTTGGTAAACAGATATGAATTAAATGTTTGTTTGCAGAATCACATCACTAAATTTGAAAAAAAAATTGAAGGAAAAATATTCAATGGCAATCAGCAGGGGGAGGGTGCCCCATCCTTCAAAAACTGAAATGTATTGTACAACAAGAGCAATTTTAAAACAGTTTGGTATGGACCGAAGTATCAACAAATACACCACTGAAATAGTGTAACTGGTATAACCAAACCATTTCATCACTAAATTGTGTATGGTCTAATTCTTCCATTTGGCCCTTCTTCTGGATCCCCTTTGACATGCTTTATCTTAGGCTCTTATCATCCCACCCTGTCTTTTAATTAGATAATGTCTTTAAAATTACAAATTTTACTCTTGCTTGAATCAAGGATCAGTGGAAATCACTCTGTAATAATCAACTTGCTTATTCACATATATGTATTAAATAGTGCTGTAAAAAATTCTTTAAATTGAAAGCCTCACTTTGCTTTTTACAATGTCTTTTAAATACTGTGACATAACCTTAATGTACAACAAGTTATCAATATTTGATTTGATAACAGGGCTTGGCAAACTATGACTTATGGACCCAATCCAGCTGGCCATATGTTTTTGCAAAACAAACAAACAAACAAACAAACAAACCAAAAACAGTTTATTGAATCATGCCACACTCATCTAATCATCATCTATGGCTGCTTTGATGCTACAATGATAAAATACCTACAAAGGACTATATGACCTACAGGGCCAAAAATATGCATCATGTGTCCCTTTTCAGAAAAAGAGTTTCATTGTTCCATACCATTGCTTTCCAGAGATTAGAAGCCGTATTACTCTTCAAATCATTTTCTGAAGCAGCTTTATAGATGCATACCTTTCTTTCTTTTCCCATGATATATAAAGATTACCTTTCAAGATCTCTTATTAGCCTTTAAACATTGATGACATTGGCAAACAGACATTACTTCATTTTGACTAGCTTCTCAATAAAACTGTTTATTGACAAGTTACCTTGTTTAGCAGGAAACCAATAAAACACAGTATAAGTTAGTATATTATGCTATTTTAAGCTTTTGAAGAAATGATTAGTTTCTCTAATGGGGTGAGAGATTACTTCCATTGCCAAATAACTTTGTACCTAGAAACAAAGATCTTCAATTTGCTGCACACTGCTGTAATACACAGCCTATTGGCACAGTGTATACACAATTAAAAAACTGTAAATTATAAGAAAGTTTAAGATTATGATGTTTCTATAAAAATATAAGATTTTGATGCATTTCTAAAAATTGCATTATAAATTGCTTGGCATATCACTCATGGTGATAGGAAGAGCTCTCATTTTGCTAAAATGTAAGTTTTGACAACACAAACCTGGTAAAGGGATGCTTTTGTGGTCCCTGTTTCCAAACCTTATCTGTAAACAATGAAAGTGTAGACTCACTGGTGAATCCCCATATATAAATCAAGTGTCTGATACACTCAGAATGAATTTTATTTGGAACTCAGGCCCTTTTTCAGAGGCATAGAACTTATCCATATAAAAATGCTTTTTTTTTAATTTAAAGGCTTCAGATCTCTTTATGGGGGGATTATAAAAGATGGATTTTTTTTCCTTCTGTAATGGAGTTTCTGGCCTCTTTAGCTCTTTAAAAATAGTAGCTATGGCTTAAGATCAAAGAAAAATAATACCAATTGCCACAGATTGCTTTGTCCTTCCTGATGTCAATAGTCATCCCTCACTGGTCATTCTGATCTCCTCTTTAAACTCCTGACATTTTCTCTGCCTACATACAGGCAGTTATGATTCATAGGACACAAATTTCAGAGCTAGGCAAGTCAGTACCACATTAAATTCATGGTCATCACTAACAAATAGTCCTTAATATGACAAGACAACCCTGCTTCATTTTCTAGTCAAATTGTTCCTTCCCTCAGTGCTAGAGTTATTTGAAAACTATGCAACAAAACAGAGTTGTTGACAATGTGCCCCATTGGACACATATGAGCCAACTATGGCTTTGCCACACAGGTGATCTGGGACAAAGGGGTTAAACTCTCTACTTCTCAGTTTTTTTTTTTTTTGGAAAAATGATGATATTAATAAGCCTATAATATATACTTGTGATAGTATTAATGGCACCCGGCATATAGTTAGCTGCAATGAAAAACATTGTCACTATGATGTCCCCTCCTCCCCCTCCCCCCTCTTCCTCCTCATTTTCAAACATCTAACTCATTTGCTGCTCTTCCACCTGAGAAAATAGAACCAGTTCAGTGATATTGGCCCGATAAACTTCTCTCTCCCCTTTTATCATGTTTCTTCCTATCTAAGACCTATCTTTCTCAACCCCCTAGTTTCTGTGCCTTCCTATGGGATGCTAATCATCATTCAACCACTTGCTCTTTTCTGGATCAGTCATGAAAGATGTAAACATTGTCTCATCAAAAGATAAATTATGGAACTACAGAACTTCTGTTGTATGTCTCCTTTTGCGTGAACTCAGCCTTTAGTTCCTCTTGCCTTTTTGGGATATTAAGGGCTTTTCACTATTGCTAATCACTGGCTGCTTCCTCATCCGTATAGATTCCCTTACCCTGATCACACTTCTATAAGCAGCTCCTTCATTGAAATATCATATTTAAACCCTTTGTGTGTTCTGTTCTTCTGCTTTGTGCCAAGGTCATTACTGACACCAATACCTGGGAGTTACTTTCATGGAGTCAGTAGGAGTGCTAGGCTAACAGTTTCACGATCTTTTAATTACTCAAAATCTACTGATGGGTTAATACATGCAAGGTACTGAGAAATTTGAATAATCAACAATGAATGGTGACTGAAGACTAATAGGAAGTATATGATCTGTATTTCACATATTCATGTATCCATGTATTTCACGGGGGTGGTGGGGAAACTTGCTTATCTCAGGAGCTAATGTCTCTTCTTTTCCAAAATAAACACCATTTCCAATCCTCACTTTACCCTCAATGCTAGAATATTTACTCTTCATCATTACATATTTAGAAACAATATTCATTTAACATAAAAAAGGAAGCAAATGAATCACCATCCTTGTTTCCTTGACCACAGTTGCAGCTGTCCCACAGAGGAAAAAACATTACATGTAAGAGGCACCTGTATTTCGTTTCACTAAAATATATTTAACAACTTATCTTTTGAAGCACAGAGAAGCATAAAATTTCATGAAACACACCTTTTCAAATGTTAAAAATCAATTTCTCTGATAATTACATTGTGGGATTGTCCTTATTACAGTAATTATATACTTAAGATTCTATGCCATGTTACATTTGAATTATATATATCTACTTTCAGTTTTTCTTGTTCTTGCCTCCCACATCCTATGGCATTTGTGGAGATTACAAAATTGCAAATGCCAGATGGCAATATGATCATTAAATTTGAGCCAATTTCATTTCTTTTTCAATCATGAAACAGAATGAACAAATTTGTAAATGTTTCTATTATGGCTATTATTTTTTCATACATGAG
Source organism: Cryptoprocta ferox (assembly GCA_028646485.1). Lineage (NCBI taxonomy): Eukaryota > Metazoa > Chordata > Mammalia > Carnivora > Eupleridae > Cryptoprocta > Cryptoprocta ferox. Next base: position 87,369,812 of record CM053577.1, on the reverse strand, counting down.
AACAAAAAGTTGGACTATTTAAAATCAGATTATATCTGTAAACTAGAGTATTTTCTTTTTCAACTAAAATCACCTTATATGGTTCTTAAGTTTGATTGGCTAAACCTCTTCTTTTGCAGGTTAATGTACCAAAAAGATGCATAAATATTAACCTACACTCTGAACAGAAAAAGTAATACGAAATAATATATTCTACATAGCTTATTAAAAACAATTTTGATAGTATTTCTTGATATAAAAGTAAGAATAAAAAAATCCAGCAAAATATCACTCCTATTTGGAATGTGACATCAATAACATGGTGGAATAGAAGCCCCATGCTCTTCTTCACCCACCAAGATGCTCATTCAATAATACATGGACCAATTCCCAATATGAGAAATTCAGAAAACAGTTAAGAGGCTTCTGTACCCCAAGTGAGCACAAATGCAGGTGCATCAAAGCTGGTAGGACAATTTGTGGTGTTCTCTCAGAGTTCCTCTGTCAGGTACAATCAGAAGGAAACTGCCAACTACCAGATTCTCTCTGGGAGGGAAAAAGAAGGCTGGAACATATATTTATTTCATTTTATTTTGAGAGAGAAAGTGTGCGCATGTGCACAGGCACACATGAGCAGGGGAGGGGCAGAGAGAGAGAGAATCCCAAGCAGTCTCTGTGCTGTCAGGGTGGAGCCCATCACAGGGCTTGATTTGGGGCTCAAACCCACAAGCCCTGAGATCATGACCTGAGCCAAAACCAAAAGTCAGACACCCACATGACTGAGCCACCCAGGTGTGCCCAGTGATTACTTTAAATATAATGTATTAAGCTCCCCGGTTAAAAGACAGTGGCTGAATGGATTAAAAAAACAAGATCCAACTCTATCTTACCTACCTCATTTTAGACTTAAAAACACACAAAAGCTGAAATGGAAAGAATGTAAAAAGATATTTCGTGAAAATATCACCAAAAGAGAACAGGTTTCACTGTACTTATACAGATGAAAGAGAAGTTTAGTCAAAAACTCTCACAAGACACAAAAATGGACATTATATCATTATAAAAAGGTCAGTCCACCAGGAAGATGAAGCAATTATAAGTAGATATGCTCCTATTATCAAAAACATTGACATAACTGAAAGGAGAAACAGCAAAAAATTAATAGAATATTTCAGTATGCTACTTCCAATTGTTGACAGAACAACCAGACAGAAGATCAATAAGAAAACAAAACTTGAGCAACACTATAGACTGTGTGGATCTAATTCTACCCACCAGCAGCAAAACACATATTCTTCTCTAGTACACACATTTTCCATGATATATCACATATGTAGTCACAAAACAAGTCTTAAATCATGAACATTAAAATCATGTCAAATATATTTTCTGATCACATGGAATGGAAATAGGAATCAATACTAAAAGAAAAATTGGAAAAGTCACATGAGGAAATTAACCAATACATTTCTGGACAATCAATGGATCAAAAAAGAAACCAAAAGGGGGAAAAATGTTTCTTTTTCCTAATTTCTTGAAAAAATGTCTTGACATAAATGAAAATGTAATACAATGCCAAAACTAATGAAATGGAACAAAAGCAGTAGTAAATGAAAAGTTTATAATCATAAATACCTGAATTTAAAAAGAAATCTCAAGAAACAAACAAACAAACAAAATTCAAAACAAAACAAACCTAACTTTACACCTTCAAAGAAAAAAAAAGAACAAACTACGCTGAATGTTAGGAGAAGGAAAGAAACAAAAGATTAGAACAGAAGCAAATAAAATAGAAAATAGAAAACTAATGGGAGAAAAAATAAGAGTTGGTTATTTGAAAAGATAAAAACAAAGACACACCCTTAGTTAAACTAACTAGGGGGAAAAAAAAGAGACCCAAAATCAGAAATGAAAGAGGATACACTGAAACTGATGCCACAGAAATAAAAATGAATCATAAGACAATATGAAAATTATACACAAATAAAATGAATAACCTAGAAGAAATGGATTCCTAGAAATGCATATCTTACCAAGACTAAATCATGGAAATGATAGAAAATCTGAACAAATAAATAGCTAGGAAGGTGTTTGCATCAGTGATCAAAAACCTCCAAAGTAAAGCCTAGATGGTTTTAATGGAGAATTCTATCAATCACTGAAAAGAATCTTAATGGCAATCCTTCTCAAATTCTTCCAAATAATTGATGAAAAGGAAACACTTCCAAACTCATTTTATGAGGTCAGCATTACTGTAATAGTAAAGCCTGATGAAGACACTGCAAAAAATAAAGAAAGAGAGAGAGAGAGAAAGAAAGAGAGAAACAAAACAAAAACACTAAAGCCCAATATCCCTCATAAAAATAGATGAAAAATCCTCAGAAAATACTAGCAAACTAAATCAAATAGCACATTAAAGGTATCATAAATTATCACCAAGTAGGATTTATTCATGAGCTCCAATAACCATTTAACCTACACAAAATCCATCATTATGAGATACCGTATTAATAGAAGGATAAAAATCACATGATTACCTCAATAGATGTAGAAAAAGCATCTGACAAAATTCAACACCCTTTTATATTAAAAACAATCAACTTACTAATAGAAGGAAATTACCTTGACACTATAAAGCCCAAAGCTAACATCAAAGTCAATAGGGAAAACCCAAACCTTTTCTCCTAAGAGAAGGAACAACACAAGAATGCCAACTCTCACCAATTGTATTTCAAATAATATTGGATGTCCTAGTTTGAGCAATTAAAGAAGAAAAGGATATAAGAGGCAATCAGTCAGAACAAAAAAGAAGGTAAAATTCTCTCTGCTCAAAGATGACATATTTTACATATAGAAAACCCTAAAGATTGCACATACACAGAATGTTAGAACTAATAAGCACATTCAGCCAAGCTGCAGAATACAAAATCAACATACAAAAATCATTTGTTTCTATATACCAACAAAGATCAACCTGAAAAGGAAGTAAAGGCAACAAACTCATTTACAATAGAACAAAAATAATAAATTACTTAGGAGTAAACATAGGCAAAGATTTATACATTGAAAACCACAAAACATTGCTAAAACAAGTTAAACAGACACAAATGCATGGAAAGGCATCCCACGGTCATGGATAGCAAGAATTAATATTGTCAAAACATTAATTCCACCCAAAGTGAATTGCAGATTCAATGTAATCCCTCCCTATCAAAATCCAAATGACATTTTACAGAAAGAGAAAAAAAATAATCCTAAAATTTATATGGGACCACAAAAGAGCCTGAACAGCCACAAAAATCTTTGAATAAAAAAGAACAAAGTTGGAGGCTTCACACTCCTAGCCCAAATCCACTTCCAGTTTATAAGACAATCTCTGGACTGATTTGGAGGCAAGGGAAGAATGGTAGGGATAAAAACATTCTTGGTTTGAACAATTTCTAGTAGATTTTGATACAGGTCTGTTTTCAATTTGAAAAGAACTGAGTGCAGTATGGGAAGCTGGATCCAAATATTTGTGAACAGGTTGAAATGTTGTATTTAACCCCAAATATTACTGTAGTAGTTTGCCCCTTCTGCTATTTCCTCTCAGAGTGTGCTCTATAGTACCCATCTATCATAATAAAAACTCTAACTTCTAGGAATACTCCAGATCTACTGAATCAGAGTCCCAGTGCATAGATCCTAGGAATCTGTATTTTAAATACTCTCCCCAAAAGTGCCTTGGAAACTCAGTCGTTTAAACATCCCACTCTTGATTTCGGCTCAGATCATGATTTCATGGTTCCTGAGATCAACTCCTGCATTGGGCTCTGTGATGACAGTGCAGAGCCTTCCTGGGATTCTCTCTTTCTTTCTCTCTCTGCCCCACCCCTGCTCACTCTCTTTCTGTTTCTCTCTCTTAAAATAAATAAACTTTAATAAATATAGATATACATATGTACTTTCCCTAGTTAAAATTTGCACAAAAAAAACCTGAAAGTCATTGGTTTATATGAAGTTTGTACCTACATTTATTGTTTGAACTATCCAATTTCCACATACAAAAAAAGGCAAATGTTGTTAATTAAAACTATATATATTGAAGGTAATGACATATTTTAGGTATGGATTTTAAGAAGTGGGTCATATATCTTCATTGAATTCTTCTAATCTTGCTGATTATACTCAATAATCAATATTATCTTCAGCTATAGGGAATGCTCAGTTATTTACAAGTTAGTCACATAAAGTATATTTGATAGTTCCATGTCCAACATTAAGTATGATCCTAATGATTATACTCTTGTTTCCTTTACATCTCAGAAAAAAATCAATTTAAAAAGGAAAAAATGTTGGTTTTGAACATTATTAAAACCATCATCATTTTATTCATCTAAAAACTTGAAAGTCTACTAATAGAGGTACAATAAATTTTCTCACTTTGCTTTTTTAATATGTAAGAATTAGATTATTTCTATAGCTAAACAAATATTGTGAAGTTCCTTTATTATAGACTTGAAAGGAGTGAATGTGATTTAGAGACTGTATCTCAAGCAAAATATAATTTTTAGGACAGCTTTATGATAGGCTCAAGTTCATAAGTTAAGCCAAATTTCAGCCTTCTATTATACATGATATAATAATTAATACTTGTCAAATTATAAATGCTAATTCATATTTTATTCTTTATAGCACAGTTATTGTTGTACAAAAGTTTAATTTTACTGATTATTAAAGAATTTCATTAGTTTAATCTAACAATATATTATTTGAATGCCAACATATTAATTTACTCTCTCTACTTAAGAGAATAGTTTTTTAAAAAAAATTACTCAAATTAAAGCAACATTAAGATTTCCAGCAAAATATGAATGAGGAAGGGAATTTAATAAGTGGACCATTTTTTAAAAAATTATGTTATTATCTTCATGCCGTAGCATAGCTAAATTTCAATGGCAGACTTCAAGCCTTTGTCTAAATTAGACATGAAATGTGTACTGGAAGATGACATGAGATTTCTGGGTCAGAGACAAAGACTTTATATTTCATAGCATAACAGGCCACAAGAACAACAATTCTCCTTGTCCTCTGATCAAGATGGCCTTGAAATTACCCCCAGTTTAACTAAACTTTAGACAGATTTCTTCCTGACTAGAGGCCCCTGATCTCCCTTTTATTAAAGCATTTATATTTTAGAAAACTTGAAACTATAAATTATTTCTCTGCCACACCTTTTTTAAGTAGGCTCCATGCCCAACATGGGGGTTGAACTCATGACTCTGAGATGAAGAGTCACATGCTCCACTGACTAAGCCAGCCAGGCATCCCTCTCCCCCTTTCAGATGTAAATCTCCTATAAGCCTCTTGCCAGTTTTACATCCCAGGAATGCCTTCCCAATGATATGGGTGACTTCCCTTTGGAATGTAATTACTGTGAAAGATAGTGCTCTTATCTCCCAGTCTCTGTGAAGACAGTAGAAGCACAGCATTCATAGGTACCAATTAGCAAACAAAGATGACCTAATCCCATTGAGTAAACTCATCCACTAACTTTCTCCGGTACTTTTCCACTAGCTCACGTCAGTGCTTAAAAACTCTCCTGCTTTGACAGGAAGACAGTTAAGATGACAGAGTAATATGGGTAAAACAGCAAGATCAGCATCAAACCATTTTGGACACCTAGAAAATTTATCTGAGGATTAATGCAACAATCTAAATCATTTGAGCCAGATAACTTGGCAGAAAGAGAAAATTTATTATTATTTACTTTATTTTTTATTCTATTTTACTATTTTTTTAATTTCTAATTTTTAAACTTTTCGCTTTCTCTCTTTTCTCCTTTCATTCAAGCTTCTCTCAACAAGCAGACTGAAACAAATCTCAGCTCTAGATTCCTTTATTTAATTTGATATGTTTTGTTTTGTCTTCAATTTATCAATTTTTATTTTTTATTTTATTAATATTTTTTTTCCTCAAAAATGACAAGACAGAGAAAATCCATCCCAAGAGAAAGGACCAGAAGAAATGACAACCTGGGATTTAATCAACACAGATATAAGTAAAATGTCTGAGGTAGAATTTAAAACCACATTGTAAGAATACTAACTGGGATTAAACAAAACATAGAAGACAAGAGGGAATCCCTTTCTGCAGAGATAAAAGAACTAAAATCTGGTCAGGCTGAAATTAAAAATTATAAATTAGATGAAATCTTGGATGGATGCTGTGACAACAAGGATGGATGAAGCAGAGCAGTGCATCAGTGATATAGAAGATAATATTATGGAAAATAATGAAGCATAAAAAAGAGGAACAAAGGCAAACAATCATGATACCAGACTTAGAGAACTGAGTGACTTATTAAAGAGGAATAAAATTCATATCATAGGAGTCCCAGAAAATTAAGAGAGAGAAAAGGGGGCAGAAGATTTATGTGAGAAAATTATACTAGAAAACCTTCCTAATCTGGGAAAGAACACAGACATCAAAATCCATGAAGCAATGAGAACTTCCATTAGATTCAACAAAAACTGAACATCACCAAGGCACTTCTTAATCAAATTCACAAAATACACAGACAGAAAGAATCATGAAAGCAGCAAGGGGAAAATGTCCTTAACCTATGAGAGAAGACAGGTCAGGTTTGCAGAAGATCTGTCCACAGAAACTTGGCAGGCCAGAAAGGAGCGGTAGGATATATTCAATGTGCTACATGGGAAAAAAAATGCAGTCAAGAATTCTTTACAAAACAAGGCTGATATTCAAATAGAAAGAGAGATAGAGTTTCTCAGACAAACAAAAACTAAAGGAGTTTGTGACCACTAAACCAACCCTGCAAAAAATTTCAAGGGGGACTCTTTGTGTGGAGAAAACAAAACAAAAGCAACAAAAACTAAAAAGGAACAGAGAAGATCACCAACTCTACAGGCAACACAATGACACTAAGTTCATCTTTCAATAATCACTGTAAATGTAAATGGACTAAATGCTCAAATCAAAAGACATAGGGTATCAGAATGGATAAAAAATCAAGACTCATCTATATGCTGCTTACAAGAGACTATTTTAGACCTAAAGACACATGCAGATTGAGATTAAGGGGATGGAGAACCATCTATCATGCTAATGGTCTCCAAAAGAAAGAGTAGCCATACTTACAACAGAAACTAGATTTTCAAACAAAGACTGTCGCAAGAGATGGAGAAGGGCATTATATCATAATTTAAGGGTCTATACACCAAGAAGATCTAACAGTTGTAAATATGCCCCCAACTCGGAGGCCCCAATTGTATAAATCAATTAATCATGAGCATAAAGAAACTCACTGATAATAATACCATAATAGTAGGGGACTTCAACAGCCCAATTGTAGCAATGGACAGATCATCTAAGCAGAAAATACATAAGGAAACAATGGCTTTGAATGGCAAACTGGACAGGATGGACTTAACCAGATATATTCAGAACATTTCATCCTAAAGCAGCAGAACAACATTCTTCATGAGTGGGAACATTCTCCAGAACAGATCACATCCTGGGTCAGAAATCAGCCCTCAAAAGGTACAAAAAGATTAATAAAATGTCATGCATTTTTTCTGACTGCAGCACTATGAAACCTGAAATCAATCACAAGGAAAAAAAATTGGAAAGACCACAAATACTTGGAGGTTAAAGAACATCCTACTACAGAATGAATGGGTTAACCGAGAAATTGAAGAGAAAATAAAAAAGTACATGGAAGCCATTTAAAATGAAAATATGACAGTTTACCAAAACCTTTGGTATGTACCAAATGTGACCATAAGAGGGAAGTATATAGCAATCCAGGCCTTCCTAAAGAAAGAAGAAATGTCTTGGGACGCCCGGGTGGCTCAGTCGGTTAAGCGTCCAACTTCGGCTCAGGTCATGATCTCATGGTTCGTGGATTCGAGCCCCATGTCGGGCTCTGTGCTGACAGCTAGCTCAGAGCCTAGAGCCTGTATTCAGATTCTGTGTCTCCCTCTTTTTCTGACCCTCTCCTGCTCACGCTGTCTCTCTCTCTCTCTCTCTCAAAAATAAATAAAAAACATTAAAAAATTAAAAAAAAAAGAAAGAAGAAATGTCTCAAAATATACAACCTAGCCTTACACCTAAAGGATATGGGGAGGAAAAAAAAGGCATTTCAAACCCAAAAACCAGCAGAAGAGGGGAAATAATAAAGACTAGAGCAGAAATGAATGATACAGAAAAAAAAAACAAACAATAAATAAAAAACAGGAGAACAGATCAATGAAACTAGGAGCTGGTTCTTGAAAGAACTAAGAAAATTGATAAACTGCTAGCCAGATCGATCAAAAAGAAAAAGGGAAGGACCCAAATAAATAAAATCATGACTAAAAGAGGAGAGATCACAATACACACCTCAGAAATAAAAATGATAGTAAGAGAATATTATGAACAATTATATGCCAACAAATTGGGCAATCTAGAAGAAATGGACAAATTCCTAGACACATATAAACTACCAAAACTAAACAAGGAATAAATAGAAAATTTGAACAGACCCATAACCAGTAAAGCAAGTGAATCAGTAATCAAAAATCTCCCAACAAATATAAGTCTGGGGCCAGCTGGTTTCCCAGGGCAGTTTTTCCAAACATTTAAAGAAGAGTTAGGCTATTCTTTTGAAGCTGTTCCAAAAAATAGAAATGGAAGGAAAACTTCCAAACTCATTCTATGAGGCCAGCATTACCTTGATTCCCAACCAGAAAATGACCACACTAAAAAGGAGAATTACATACCAGTTTCCCTGATGAACACAGATGCAAAATTTCTCAACAAGATACTAACAAATAGAATCCAACAATACATTAAAATAATTATTCACCATGATCAAGTGGAATTTATTCCTGGACTGTAAGTCTGGTTCAATATCCACAAATTAATCAATGTGATATATCACATTAATTAAAGAAATGATAAGAGCCACGTGATCCCCTCAAAAGGTACAGAAAAAGCATTTGACAATATACAGCATTCTTTTTTTTTTTTTTTTGATAAAAAGCCTCAAGAAAGTAGGGGTAGAAGGAATATACATCAATATCATAAAGGCCAAAAATGAAAGAACCACAGCTAATATCATCCTCGATGGGGAAAAAATGATACCTTTAACCTTAAAGTCAGAAACACAACAGAGATCTCCACTCTAATGACTGTTGTTCTAGCCTCAGCAATCATACAATAAAAAGAAATAAAAGCCATTCAAATCAGCAAGGAAGAAGTTAAACTTTCACTCTTCACAGATGACATGATACTCTGTGTGGAAAACTCGAAAGACTCCACCCAAAAACTGCTAGAACTGATACACGAATTCAGGAAAGTTACAGGGCGTAATATCTATGAACATAAATCTCTTGCATTTCTATACACCAAAAATGAAGCAGCAGAGAGAGAAATCAAGGAATCGACCCCATGTACAATTGCACCAAAACTGATAAAATACCTAGGAATAAACCTAACCAAAGAGATAAAAGATCTATACTCTGAAAACTATAGAAAGAAACTATAGAAAACTATAGAAAGCTTATGAGAGAAATTGAAGAAGACACAAAGAAATGGAAAAACATTCCATGCTCTTGGATTGGAAAAACAAATATTTTTAAAATGTCAATACTACCCAAAGCAATCTACACATTCAATGTAATCCTTAACAATATAGTACAGCATTCTTCACAGAGATATAACAATTGTAAAATTTGTATGGAACCAGAAAAAATGGCCAAAGTAGTGTTAAAAAAAATTCAAAGATGGAGACAGCACGACCTTGCACTTCAAGCTGTACTACAAAGCTGTAATCATCAAGACGGTATGGTATTGGCACAAAAATGGAAACAAAGATCAATGGAACAGAATCAAGAACTCAGAAATGGACCCACAATTGTACGACCAAAATAGGAAAGCAGGAAAGAATATCCGATGTCAAAAAGACAGTCTCTTCAGCAAATGGTGTGGGAAACTGGACAGCAATATGTAGAAGAATGAACCTGGAACACTTTGTTAAAAAAAGAAAACATATACACAAAAATAAACTCAAAATGGATGAAACACCTAAAGGTAAGACAGAACTATCAAAATCCTACAGGAAAAACAGGCAACAACCTCTTTGACCTCAGCTGCAGCAACTTCCTACTACACATGTCTCTGGAGGCAAGGGAAACAAAAGCAAAAATGAACTATTGGGACCTTATCAAGATAAAAATTATCTGTATAATGAAGCAAACGATCAACAAAACTAAAAGACAACTGACATAATGGGAGAAGATATTTGCAAATGACATGTCAGATAAAGGCTTAGTATCCAAAGTCTATAAAGCACTTATCAAACTCTACACTCAAAAAACAAATAATCCAGTGAAGAAATGGCAAAAGACATGAACAGACACTTTTCCAAAGAATACATCCAGATGATAAAAAAGACACATGAAAAGATGTTACTCACTCACCCTCAAGGAAATACAAATCAAAACGACAATGAGATATCTTCTCATACATGTCAGAATGGCTAAAATTAACAACTCAGGAAACAACAAATGTTGGTGAGGAGGCAGAGAAAGGGGAAACTTTTTGCACTGTTGTTGAGAATGCAAACTGGTGCAGCCATCTGGAGAACAATATGGCAGTTCCTCAAAGAATTAACAATAGAGATACCCTATGACTTAGCAATTACACTACCAGATATTTATCCAAAGGATACAAAATGTTGATTTGAAGGGGCACATGCATCCCAATGTTTATAGCAGCACTATAAACAATAGCTAAATTATGGAGAGAGCCCAAATATCATTCAACTGATGAATGGATAAAGAAGAGGTATATATATATATATATATATATATACACAATGGAACACAACCCAGTGATGAAAAAGAATGAAATCTTGCCATTTGAAACAACACGGATGGAACTAGAGCATATTATGCTAAGTGAAATAAGTCAGAGAAAGACAAATGTCATATGATTTTACTCATATATGGAATTTAAGAAACAAAACAGATTAATATAGGGGAAGGGAAAGAAAAATAAGTTAAAAACAGAGGGAGGTAAACCATAAGAGACTCTTAATTACAGAGAACAAACTGAGGGTTGCTGGTGGGATATTGGGTGGGGAAATTGTGCTAAATGGGTGATGGGCATTAAGGAGGGCACTTTTTGGGTGTTATATGCAAGGGATGAATCACTAAATTCTACTCCTGAAAACATTATTATGCTATATGTTAACTAACTTAGGTCTAAATTGTAAAAACTGATATGACAAAGAACCCAACAAAACTCTCTTGCCTTTTGTTCTGGTAGAGTTGAAATCAATCTCTTCCCTTGATACAATAGTCCTGACTCCAGTACAGTCATCTTGAATAAAGTCTCCATTTCCTGTTTAATTCCATGCAGTGCAATTTTCTTTTAATATCCCCTAGGTCCTTGGGAAGCAGTGAGAAGATGTCCAGGTGGATGTCTCACTAATAGTGGGATTATGCCATTTCTGAGGAAACACAAATTTAGGAAACCCTAATTTCAAAAAGGGACTGCTAGCAAATCTGTCTAACTTACTCCCCATGTGAGAGGGACACATGATCTTTATTATCCTGGTCAATGGACAACTCTGTTCTCTAACCTACAAGGAGATATTAACTCTAAGGCTGTTTCTATCCCAACACATATCTGATAGATGACTTTATATCTGAGCAATAATAATCACAATATACATTATTAACAGTTAATTAATTTGGTGTATAATCATTTAAAAGTATTAAACTGTGCCATTTTTAAAGTTTATTTATTTTAAGAGAAAGAGAAAGAAAGAGGGACAGAAAGAGAAAATCCCAAGCAGCATCCATACTGACAGCACAGAATCCAATACAGGGCTCGAACTCACGAATAGTGAGATCATGAGCTGAGTTGAAATCAAGAGTTGGATGCTTAACCAACTGAGCCATCCAATAGCCTCTAAATTGTACCATTTTTAATACAAAGTAATTTTTTCATTTATTATTCAATCACTTATTATTTTTTTATTCAATTATGAATTCAACTAATTTTTGATTGCCAAAAATCTGCTCTATACACTGAATAAGAGTTCAGTAAAGTACAGTATGTTCATGTTTTCCAGAAACTCCAATATAGTAACTAGTTAACTTGCTAATCATGTACCAGATTAAAGAATTTAGAGACAGAATGACAAAGATAGACCTAGAATTTCAAAGAATGACATTAAGTTTGTCAGGCAAAGAGGGAGGAACAGCATATTGATAGGGACAAATAAAGAAAAACAAACAAACAGGTAGAATGGCTTTAGTGTGGAGTATCTGGGAGAACAGCAAGTACTATGTGACTGTCCACAGAGTTATTTGGAAAAGTAAATGAGGTCATATCAAGAAGCAAAGTGTAGGCCACCATAAGGATTTTAGAGCTTGTTTTGTAGATGACGTAGTATCATTTAAGCATTTTAAGCAGGGGAGTACCATAATAAGATTAGGATTTCAGAAAGGTTATGTCACTGCCGAATTAATTGGATTACAGAGAGACAATATTCTAAATAGAGATTATAAGTTAAAACTATTTTAATCTTGAAATAACTATGGGATGTAAACTTTCAAATTTCCTTAAACTCATAGCACATTCATTCCAAAAATATATTTGGTATATTTTTATGACTCTTGATATATAGTGCCAAATTGTTTCCCAAAAAGATTGTATAGCAGCATATCATAATTAGAGTTTAGTTTTAAAGTCAACACATTTAATGAAAAATAACCTAACGTCAAAATGACTCTTATTATAGTTTCTGAAAAAGTGTCATTTTGAAGATCTACATTCTGTCTTTTCTTTCAAAATGTACACACCTTGTTTTCTTAATCTTGAAATAAATTACTAATTCCTCAGCAAAATACTACATGAAGTAGTAGTTTGTATTATAGTCTATATTTTATTAAAACAAGTACTGTGTTTTTAAAGGTTAGCAGCACATTCAGTGCTAAGTAAAGGTCATACTATAAGGGATGTGAGCTGCAACTCAGAAGGGTTAAAGGAACAACATATTCATATTTTCTTCCAATACCCACTGTGTCTGGGACATTTATTTAGTAGAATGTTAAGTAATATCCCCAATACTATTTAAAGTGGTCCACACTCTCTCAATCATGTATATTTGAAACCAGTTAAGTTAAATGTAAGTAGTGAAAATCAACTATAAAAAGTTTTCAATTCCTTTTCTTTCCAATAATGCAAATTTTAGTCCATAATTTTTGGTAAAGGGTATCATTATCATTAAAAGGGAGAAAAGAGTTGTTTAGCTTTTGAGTTGTATTTATTCTTTATTGATGAATTACTTATTAATATCCACTGCCTTTGGATTTATTAAAGTCATGACATTGGCAAATCAAATTTTATACAAGCAGTTTGTTTGATAGAGATGTAATGGGACACTGAAGGAAATAAGCATCCTTACTCTAAGATATAGTACAAGACATATTCATGCAGAATTTATTCAAAAATAGTAAGGGTGCTTGGGTGGCTCAGCCAGTTGAGCATCTGACCCTTCATTTTTGCCCAGGTCATAATCCCAGGGTCATGGGATCAAGCCACATCTCCATGCACAGCATGGAGCCGGCTTAATATTCATTCTCTGTCTCCCTCTGCCCCTCTCCCCTATCCCCACACACTCTTTTTGTCTCTAAATCTGTATATGTATATATGGATATGTACACATATATATGTATATATGTGGTAAATGTAGTAAGTTCTCTTTAGCGACTCTCATCTCTCCAAAGATAATATTGGAATACTGGATATTTGAAGGGAGTTTATAGACTTAGGTAAAGCTGTGGCATTTTTTCTAGGAGATGGGAGGGGCCCTCTCCTCCTCTTCAAAGAAGAAATACTTGTATAGAATGAAGGTGCCTGCAAGCAGGGCACTTTCTTCCTCATCCAAATGCTTGTAAAACTGCAGAAATTTACAGACTCTATACTTCATCAGGATGAAGTACAATATGAAGGTTCCTGAGAGAGTTTGGTATAAGCTCTAGGGAGTCTGGGAATGTATATGAACCTCTAGACTGTTGTTTGCTAGAGAAGTCAAAAGTCAGGAGTCTGGAGAAGCTTTCCATGGTAAAGTGAGGAAAGAGATTTAGCAATTAAACAAGAGCCTCTATATCATTTGCTAAGATAAGTATTCATAAGACTCAGAAGGCCCATGGAGAACTGCAGATGACAACTTGGCTACTGTTCTTTCATGCAGTCCCCCTCACGAAAGGGCCAGAGTAGGCTTAATAAGACATGAAGGTGGGGCTTTTGCACAACTCACTGGATGAGGAATAGCCTGTATCAGATAACAGTGCAAAGTCAAAGTTCCTCTAACACCTCCAAAGAGCAAGTATCATCCATGATGATACCAAGTCTTCGTTTGATGGTGGCCTCATAGAGGCTTCAATAGTAACATTTCAACAGCATCCATTACATAAACTCTCAAATCTGGTTTCTCTAATCCCTTTGTTACTCTTCTCTGCAGGTCTGTAAGCCTAGAAACAAGGGTCAAGCCTGTGCTATGGGAGAGAGAAGCTGATGAATATGATATCATATTGAAGTTTAGTTGAACTAAGCATTTTAATAACTAAATGTCAGAGTCGTTTTAATAAAATTTTTCTTACAACTGAAATTGATTGGAAAGCTATTGGATATACTTAGACTTAAGAAAAAGGAATTTAATAAAGGATGATTGAAGGTAGAGTCTGGAAAAAAAGTAAAGGCAGTTTCCTGTCCATATCCCATAGAGTTCAACTCCCTTCACCATTTCAGTAATCCAGTTGCAAGAGTATTAATTAGCTTATATATTTACTTCAATATTTTCTTCTTGTCCTTTTTCTAACCTCTTTATTTTGGTTATATTAGTAGAATATGCTTATCCATATATATGTGAGAGGTGGTAAATAATATGTTCAAATATTTATATTTCCTTTGTAATCTCTTCTATATCTTTTACATACTGAGTCATCCACATTGTAGAAGGTAAAACAATGTTGGCAGTATTTTTTCTTTAATACTTCAATGCTTAATATTTTAATCTTCAATCCCTAGTGAATATTTTTGGTCGCTGCTGTGAGATAGGTATGTGGTGTGTTTCTCCAATCCTCCTTCAGGATTAAAGAATGTAAATCCCCAGCACCTGGAAGTGCTTCCGTGGTCTTCAATGAACATTAGAACATTCAACTCCAGGAATTATTTCTAGTGAAGAGTGCTGCCTTGACAAAGAGTGTTGACTTTGGCAACAGCCTGTATCTACGGACAAATGGATGCAGACTTACAAAAAACCTGGTCCTTTCTCCTCTACTTGATATAATCTAAGGACTGGTACATATTTAGAGGTTAATATTTAGAGTATATCAGCGCCCATCTTCTCTGGCTACCCAATCTGCTTCTTTCCCTGACATTCCACAGGTATTGATCTCAAGAGACCTTGATTAATACTAATATCCACCTTTCCTTCTTGTACCCAACCTACTTAAATTGAATCCTACCCCACGTTAAGTAACCATGTATTACAACACTATTTATTGAATAATTTTTATTTTCTCTGTGGTTTTCTCACGGCTCCTTGATCATTCAGTAAAACGTCTATGTAATAAATTTACTGTGATTGTGATTGTACACATGCACATAAACAAAGGAGAAGAATAGAATTCATAAGTTTGTTAAAGAACCTTAAGAAGATAAAGGAAGACCCACATTATAAACTTTTTAAATATCATTCTAAGGAATTTTGACTTATCCCTTAGGTAACGTGGTGCTTTTAAAGCAGGAAAATATAACGTGATTTTTTTTAAGAAAGCAGTGTGTTAATGTGGGTATGCATCAACAGGACCAATTTAGAGGTTATTACAGCAACTGAGGTAAAAGATGATAAATATCTAAAGTGGATGTTAACAGTGGCAAATATTACAAGGGACTCACTGAAAATCAAGCTAGAATTGATGGGGCTTGGTGACAACATTAAACAATTGAAAGAGAACTTTCACTAATGCCATAAACTATTAAAATATATTTTAATAGAACCCAAGGATACATTATTTTAATTTAAAATATTAGAAATACAATTATTCTATATAAAAAAGGGCTAATTTTTTCTTCAGTCACACATTTATACCTAGGCTGATACCAGAGCTGAGTGATAAATGATGCATTAACTATATTATTGTTATTCTTTTGCTGTTGAAACTAACGAATATTCAGATTTAAATTTACACCTTTAAAGCACAAAAGTTGCAACTGAATAATTTATAAGCAGTAGCACTGAGATTAGTTAAAAAGAATACAGCACAATTTGAAAAAGAATAATTTACTAAAAAAATTGTAAGGTTATGTATACAAGGTAAAAAGTAAACTGAAGATGATATTTTAGGATCTATAAATATACAGTCCGGTTGAGGATTTCCAACTTTAAGTATTATATATGCTGAAGTGAATCACAGTGAAAAATATGTGAATTATTTAGGTAAATATCAAGGTAAATACCCTACAACTTTTTAACTTTTTATAATAAATCACTAACTTATTTTCCCAGCACAAAATAAATCTTTGTTTTGCAAAAAACAAATATTAACTTCATTTTAAAACTGAAGTTGAATTTAAATTAAAAAATAGGAAAACTTACCCTATTTTACTTTGGCTTTCTATGATATATATATATCTTTGGCAATCACATCAGTATTTTATTATTTCATCCTGTTTCTAATTTCATATGAGCTCTTAGTGGTCTTTCCTTAGAAAACTGATATCTAAAGAAACAAATATGTAAAAATTAAGGAAAATCAGAAAATATTAAATATAAATTAGAGATACTTTGTTAAAAGAAGATCCTATCAAACTTGTGTCCTATCAAATGAAAGTGGATGTATATTCTTTGTCATATTATAGTTGTGAGATGACAATGTAATGATAAATATGCAAACAAAAGTATGAATTCCAATGAATTACGTATAAATTCCTTTTTCCAAAAAGAAATACAAAGGAACTGAATGTGATTATTCAGTGCTCACAAAACCTGTAATATTTATAATCAAGTAGAAGTATCTGGTTTGGGGATACATAAAGCCATGCTTTAAAAAGTTTCTACAAACTGCTACAGACTTTAAAAAAAATAAGCAGAGGGCTATTTTCAATGCTTTGCATAATGATGAGAGTTTGAAAGAATATAATCTAGGCTAAATTTCAATTATAGGGAAGCTTTATGTTTTTAGATTTTAGATTTTAGATATAATAATCATGTTGATACAGTGTAAGTTTTTCTTTCCACCTTTCATAGATTCTTAGACATCTATTAAAGATGTGTAATAGACACCAAGTGAGATGGTAAATATTAGCACACTACATAGCATGTCAAATGATCCTCTATAAACAGCATCATGGAAGAGAGAATATAAATTGACCTCACTTTCCAATAATAATAATAAGTCAAATAGATAATAATAAAAGTCAAATAATCAAGAAGTCAAATTTCTATTCTTCCCTCACCCTCACTCCCTCTGTCCCTCCCTTCTGTTGAAAAAGAGTCATTTGTGCTAAATTCCAAGTCAGCAAAGACTTAAAACCTAAACTAAGTATAGTTTCAGCCTCTCCTCGGATTGTAATCTCAACCAACCTGTCTAGAACTTACTGGCCAGCACAAGGGAGGTAATCCACCTGAAAGACACTCAAAAGAAAGTGACCTTGCCTGAAATAATCCTTTATTTTGCTTATGACTTCTTGTCTCTCCCCCTTTTCTGCTGGTAGAAGTCTTCCATTTTCTATAGCTCCTCAGAGCTCTTCCTATTTGCTAGAAGGGATGCTGCCTGTTTCAGGAATAGCTCAATAAAAGTATGAAAACTTTAAATTTCACTCGGTTGAATTTTGTTTCTTAACACTTCCTCCTGTTAGAGACAGTATGTTAGGTCCTAGCAAGATGCCTGGAGGCCTGCAAAGAGGAAGTCAGGGCCAACTATTCAGAAAGTCAGAGGACTGTCCTGGCAATATTCCAACAGAAAGCCAAAAGAAGCTGGATCAAACCAGACAGGCCAAAATGGCAGGAAAACCCTGACCAAATAAGAAAGAAAAGGCATGAAACGTTGCTTCTAAGAAATTCACACCCCAAGTAATAAATATTCTACCCCCTTGTTAACAACTATCAATAAAAGAAATCCAAACCTCAAGGCTCACAATTCTATATCTTGAGTTCCCTGTTCTTACATTTAAATGTCTATTTTTGCTTTAATAAACTTTCCCACTTGTGTCACTCATCTGCTGTGTTGTGTCTGTCCTTGAATTCTTTCTTGTGAGGAGACCAAGAGACTCTGGCGACATCCTGGGGACAGGCTCAGTTGAGGCCTCAAGGCCCAGGATCTCCCCAGCTCACCAGGCAACCCTTTCTTCTTCCCTTCTCTTCCTTTTCCTCCCATCTCTTTCCTTTCTCTTTTCTTTCTTCCTGCCTGTCTTTTTTCTTACACCTCCTGTCTTCCTTTCTTTCTCCCTGTCTTCTTCCTTTAATTCTTCTTTCCTTTTTTATTATTTATATATTCTACAATGAATATATGTTGTTTGCATAATTTTGAGTTTCTACAAAACTCTGTAACCTTAAGAAAATAAGGAACATATGTTGAAATTGATTACTCAGGTTGAGACACAGGCTACAAAAATATGCCCCTCCTGTTTCCTTTTTTTCCCCTCCTTTCCCTTTCCTTTCCTTCCCCTTCCTTTTCCTTTTCCTTTCCTTTCCTCATTTCTTTCTACTTCTTCTTCCTCTTCTTCCTTATCCTTTTTTTCTTTTGTCTTGAACCTTAGTTTTACTATTAGAAGAGTATGAGGATTTGGAAAATTGTGGAATTTTAAGTTCAAAAATGATGAGAGATAAAATTAGGACAGACTAACAGGGGGCAAAAAGATTTGCTTTTATGCCTCTGAGGTTGGTAAGCCCATTTACACTTAAAAAAGAGGGGACTAAAAAATGCAGGGATATGGGAGACTATGTTTCTTGTAATAATGGCTCACAGGACACTAAGAAAATGGTCAATTCATAAGATGACTACTCCTCCCAGTTTACCCAGTGTAATCCTGGATTATGCTGCTTGTCCTAAAGGATAGGATATGCTTATCTTTGTTTTAGCTGCTTAAGTATTTATTACTTTCAAGAATGTCCTGATTTGGATGCTATGGTCACCTGATCAACATGAAACCCTTCATAAAGGTTGAAGAAGGAAGACACAATATAAGATGACAAAGATTGAAGCTTTAGTTCTATAGTTTAAAAGGACTGTTTAAAAAGCATGTGCAAGAAAACATATGCACTTTTCATACAATGGTATTTAAATATTTTTAAATATAGTAAATATTTACGGAGTTAACTACATTGCTATTCAATTTATCACAATTTAATTTGTCTTTTTAAGTTAGGATGTAAATTAAATCTCTTTAGTTATTAATAGAAGAGACCTCTTCAGGTATTTTTAAAAAGATATATTTTCATAAAAACAGGGACCAAAATGGTGGTTGCCAGGGGCTAGTGGTAGCAGTGGTAAGAATTAAAGGTATAAAGTCTCAGTTATGCAAAACAAATAAGTCCCAGAGATCTACTATACACCATAGTATCTATGGTTAATGATACTGTATTGTACACTTTAAAATGCTAAGAGGGAAGAAGGAAACTTTTGGTGGTGATTTATATGTTCATGACAGTGATGGTAGTGACAATTTCACCTGTGTATATTATCTACAGAATCCTCAAATTGTATAGAGTAGATATGTACAGCTTTTTGTATGTTAATCATATCCCAACAAAATAATTTTAAAAAGAGAGAGAGAAAAATATTACACTTAGACAAACTAATGTATTCCTTCTTGGTCTTAGTTCCTTGGCAGAGATAGCCCTTTGGTTAATCAGCAGTAATGAGGCTATAATTTAGGTAACCAGAAATTTTACATGATTAAGAATTCATACTCTGGAGTCAGCCTAACTTGGAATCCCAGTTCTAATACTAACTGCCTATTTGGCCCTCTGTAAATTGATGAACTTGTAAGGAAATCTGTTAACTACCAACTAGGTAAATCATTGCATTGTGAAATTTTCTTTTTTTTTTTTTTTTACTATTGTGAAATTGTGTTCTTCTTTTTTTTTTTTATAACTTTATAGTTTCTTGCAAGAGGTTGGTTTCCATATAACACCCAGTGCTCTTCCCTACAAGTGACCTCCACCATAACCATCACCCCCCTTTCCCTTTCCCCCTTCCCCTTCCACCCTCAGTTTGTTTTCAGTAT
>CM053577.1:87323606-87349041 GCA_028646485.1 Cryptoprocta ferox | reverse complement strand
CAAAAACAAAAAGAAAAACAAGGTGGGGACAGAGACAGCAAAAAACTGTGGACAGTCTAAAAGCATATAACCAGCGAAGAGGAGAGATAAGAATATGCTACGGGAAATATATCTGGATGGCAGCAGAAAAGAAGGAGAAGCAAATAAAAAAGGAAAAAAAAAGAGACAACTCCCCTGTGCGGATGGGCGTGGTCTGGCTCAGGTCAGGACTCGGGGGCTGCTCTCTCCGAGGTCCCGCCTTGGTGGTTGCAGGGAGAAGTATGGAGCCGCTTCAAAGCTTTGCTGAAACCAAGGGTTGCAAGCCGCCCTTCTGAGTCTGATCTCCCTGTGCCGCGGGCGAGCCACTCTGTATTCTCCAAGCTCCGCCTCACTTCCAAATCCCAGTCCATGCAGTTCAACACCATCACGGGGGATGAGATGCGTTCCCACTGGTGGCTGGCCTCCTGGCCGGCCTTGCACTGCCCTTTTTGCGGAGCCGCCGCTGCTTTTCAAGGCGCCTTTCTCGGCGCCGCAGCCACCGCTTTTCGCACTGCTGCTGCCTTTGTCTGCGCCACGGCCTCTCGCTGTGTGGCTTGGAATGGATGCTGCTGCGCCCAAGGAAGAATTCGCCGGCCAGATGGGACGGATTTGTCTCCCGGAGCCCGGCAGCTACATATGGGGAGACGGGCGAGTTTTTCCTCCCTTAGAGATGGTTCTAGGTGCGTTTTCTGTCTCTCTTTCTCTTCCCCTGGTCTCTCCGGGGCACAGCGCGCTCTCTCTGTGTTGGGCTCGGGCTCTTTCCCCTTTACCACCGGGACGCGCCCATCCCCTAATTTCCCAGATCACAGTCACTCATTCAGGCATCTTTGAGGTTGTCTTCTCTCTGGCGTCTGTTTCTTCTTTCCCCCACTTGCAAATCCGAGTTTTATCCCTTCAGTCCTTCTCAGTTCAATCCACGCCGGCTTGCGCGGATTACAGAGCTCCCTGCTTCTCGCCATCTTACCCGCTTCCCGAAATTTTTCTAAAAATACACTTTGCATAGCCCTTAGACATTCATTACTTATCAATATTTTTCATATTATGTCATATTGAAAATACAAAGGAGAAAATGTACATCCCTTACTCTGAAAGTGTTTATAATCTCAGGAAGTAACAGAGTTGCATGAGAAAATTATAATAAAGTACAAAATTTGCCATAATGACTAAAATTTTACTATAATGATGAAATCTCCCTGGTAAAGTTGGAAAAGATTTCAAAATGAGAGAGAATTAGAGGTGAGATATGAAAGCTTAGAAGGAATTGAGAGAGAGTGGAGTCAATTACTTGAAAAAGGTCTACGTTTTACATGGAAGCTATGTATTTTTCAGTAATACTGGAATATAATATGCAAGGGCAAAGAGGCTGACCAGGTACTTAGAAATTAGTGTATATTTTTGCCCTCAGATTATTGGGTACCATGAAACAGAAATTTCAACAGGGAATTAAGTGCAAATTTTTAAAAATAACTTCATGATAAAATTAAGTGTAGATTGCAAAATTAGAAGAAAAGAGACAACTCATAATATTTATCATTTTATGTAGTAAGACTGTGACAAATAATCTTAGAGTCATATTAATTACTGAAAATCTCAAAAGGTATACAATTTGCAAGGAATGGAGTTAGAACACAATTCTGTTTTTACAAAATGCATGGTTAAAACATTTCATGGTCTTTGGGGTGCCTGGGTGGCTCAGTCAATTGAGTGTCTGACTTTGGCTCAGGTCATGATCTTGCCCTTCCTTAGTTTAAGCTCCACATTGGGCTCTGTTCTGACAGGTCGGAGCCTGGAGCCTGCTTTGGATTCTGTGTCTCCCTCTCTCTCTGACTCTCTATCTCTCTCTCTCTCTCAAAAATAAACATTAAAAAATATAAAAGATATCATGGTCTTTAATTTATCATTCCATATATTTGCCTCAATAAGAAATTCTACTTCATTTGTTGGATTCTGAGTTAATATATACCTCAGATTCAATGTAATATTTTTTTTCTTTTTTTCATTTGATAGTATAATAGAAATGACAGACAAAGGGAGAGGAAGTTGGGTGATACACATAATCAAATTTATAACTGTTAAATAAATGGAAGGATTTACTAATTATTATTCTTCATGTCTTGCCTTCCTATTTTAGCAATGTTATGTTTATATGTGACTATACAGTATCCTTTTATAAAGACACTTTTGCACAGGTGAAAAGTATATAGCAAAAAGTTGACTTTCTATTGATTTTTATGGAAAACTATTTCTACTTTGTAGTCCAGAATGGAGCTATATAAACATAATTATATAATTATGAAGTGGCTTTTTGGCTAGTCTATGTTCTGTGTATACACACACACACACATACACATTCTGTTTTAATACAAAATATTTAGAACTGGCAAGTTAACTACAATTTTGCATTTTATTCTTAAATTTTGTCTAAAATATTTATTCTAATGTGCATAAAATCCTAGATTTCCACTGGGATTAGTCACATAAAGAGTCTATTTTACAATGCATGGTGATTATACTGGAAGGGAATTATCTATCTTATTTATGCAGGAAAATTTTTAAAAGATGACCTAATAGGTCTCTTTCCAACTCAGATCCTATAAAACAAAGGATATTTCAGCCTGCACTAGTGAATATTGAGATGAAAGTTAAAGATTCCTCTGTATTATTCAAAACATCTGACCTTGGTTGTCTGGCCAACTTCCCTGATCTCATTAAACTCTCAGGAAAATTCTCAGAGATGTATTAAAATATATCATGCTACTGGTAAAAGGGGAAAATTATATTATGAAAAACTTTAATTATTACAATATTTGCTTAGAATGTAAACTGATACTAAAGTATAATTCATTGTTTACTGAATATTAAATGAATGCTATATAATTATTAGAAAGTTTCAATTAAAGTTGGTAATTTAGGAGTACCCGGTTGGCTCAGTCAGTTAGGCATTCAACTCTTGATTTTGGCTCAGGTCATTATCTCACAGTTTGTGAGTTCAAGCCATGCTTCAGGCTCCATCCTGACAGTGCAGAACCTGTTTGGGATTCTCTCTCTCCCTCTCTCAGTTCTGTTGTAGCTGGTGTCAAGCCTCATTTTACAAGCAGACCAGAACATACCTGGTTTAAACTCATCATATGCAGGCCAGGGGCCAAACACTGCCTGCAGCAGGCAAGGAGAACCTCTGTAGATGACTGGCTTAAAGGATAGAGCAGCCAAAACATAACAGCAAAACACACACAGCACATACTGGAGGCACTCCCTGAAATGTAAAGCCCTGGGCACAACATGACCTCTTCTACATAAGGCCATTACTTTCAGGGGCAGGAGACATAACTGTCATTCCAATACAGAGAAGAAGACAGAAACCTAGATAAAACGCAAGGCAGAGGAATTTATCCCAAATGAAGAAATGAGATAAAGCTATGGCCAGAGATCTAAGCAAATATATCTAATGGAGAATTTAAAGCAACAAAGATAAGCATACTCCCTAGTTTTGAGAAAAGAATAGAAGACATCAGTGAGATCCTCAACACAGAGATAAAAGAGGTAAAAAAGAATCAATCATATAAAAGAATTAATCAGAATGATTAATGAGGTAAAAAAGAATTAATCAGAGTGATTAATGCAATAAAAGAGATTGGAAATAGGCTTGATGCAATGAACAGCAGTCTAGAAGAAGCAGAGGAGTGAATTAGTGATCTAGAAGACAAAATAATGGAAAATAATGAAACAGAGCAAAAGAGAGAGAGAAGAATTATGCAGCATGAGAATGGACATAAGGAACTCACTGACTCCATCAAATGTAATAGCATTCATATTCTAGGAGTCCCAGAAGAAGGAGAAGAGAGAAAAGTGGGTAGAAAATATATTTCAAGAAATAATAGTGGAAAACCTCCCAATCTGGGGAAGGAAACAGACATACAGATTCAGGAGGCACAAACTCCCATCAAAATCAACAAAAGCAGACCAACACTAAGACATTATAATTAAATTTGTAAAATATAGTCATAAAAGAAAAAGCTTAAAAGCAACAAGACATAAGAAGTCCTTAACTTACAAGAGAAAACACAAGGCTAGCTGGAGATTTCTCAACAGAAATTTGGCAAGGCAGAAGGAAGTGACATCATATATCCAAAGTGCTGAACAGGAAAGTCTACAGTCAAGAATACTCTATCCAGCAATGCTATCAGTCAGAATAGAAGGAGAGATAGAGTTTTCCAGACAAATGAAAGCTAAAGGATTTTGTGACCACTAAATCAGCCCGGCAAGGAATATTAAAGGGGACTCTTTGAGTGCAAAGGAGAAACCATGACAAATAGCAAAGACAAGAAAAGATCAGAGAAAATCTTCAGAAATGACAAAACAAGCAATGAAATGGAAATAAATACATGTATGTTGAAGTACTTTGAATTTAAATGGGCTAAATGCTCGACTCAGAAGACACAGGGCATCAGAATGGATAAAAAATAAGACCGATCTATATGCCACATTTTATATAATGTATTTTAACAGTAGTCTTGGTTTTCTTAGCTGTTATCACTATTGCAATTCACTTCCTCTGTTTTTGATAAATTTGAATAATTAAATAATAAAAATTAATAAAAAGCATGTGGACAACTAAGAATAAAAATTGTAAATAATTTCTAATTATTTAGAAAACACAGAAATATGGTATAATTTACCTCACTGATAAGTGTGAAGTAGTATATGAATCTTCCACACCATAAAAGTAGAAGAGTTATTTTCACAATAAAAATAATTCTAGGATCATTTTGAAGACTTTGTAAATAAAATTTACAATTTATTTTAATGTGTTTTGCTTATAATAAAAAATGATTTGAGAATTTATAATGAATCACAAAAACAAGAAAAAAAAGAAAATGAAGAATTTCTCAGAATGCTTAAAGTACAGAATTGTTATTGATTCTGTATTCTTTCCCCTTATAAAATTAACATCTAATAAAGAGTGCATGTCTTTACTTTTAAAATAGACCAAATTGAATTTGTCTGGCATGGTTTGCATTAGGATCACAAAAGCATGAAATTACTAGATAGCTAAAAAATGTTAACAGTAGCTAGAATGTATACACATCTACATCAGTGAATTCAGTTTGGATAAAAATATATCTTTTACCTCTTCATTTTAAAATGATTAAAATTAACAATTGCTAATAATTAAAATGATAGATAAAAATTCAACATTCTAAGTATATTTGTCATTATAAATAGCTGCTTCATTATGTACTTTAGACATTTTTGTAAACCTCTCTTTCACAAGCTAATGTTAAGTTCCTTTTTATACCAAGGTGACTTTTACAGCAAGGTTTTACCACAGGCATGCTTTACAAGGTACATATGATCATCCGGGCTTGAGTGAGCCACTGGGGTCTGATCTGGTATTCTGTTTGCACAGGCAGTTTCTCAATAGACCTGACATTGATCATCTGTCAATTTGATTTGCTAATCTTATGAGACTCAGCGTAAACAAAATAAGTAAGTGTCTGTAAGCCCACAGAGAAAACACTACAGCTATGCATTTTATTTCTGTTTGACATAATCATTCTGTTCTAAGTTTGAAAACGGAAATAAAGAACAACAACAATTTTTTTTCCCTCTATTTGAATTCTCACCAGATGATTAGGCCTTAGGCATTTGGATTTAGAAACAACTAATCTAAGTGGTGGAGAAGCACGGCTTGTGACGTAACACGATTAGGCGATGGAGCCAATGACAAGCCAATGAAGAGCTGACATCATCATGTCATTTCATCTCTTGTAGTCACCACCTGTCAGTATGCCTGATGCCTGGCAAATCGTATCCCTAGCCACAGTTTATAAGCCAAAGAAGACATTTTCAGAATCTACAAATCAAGCCGGTAGGTGACATTTCAAAGATACTGCACTACCACAACTAATGCACAAGATAAGGAGCACGTGTGACTTACGTTGTACAAAGCACTGCTTAAGGACGTGTTCATTACATGAGCGTCTTATACACCCACACAGCATGTAGTATTCGGGTGTCAGAGAAGGAAGGTGGTGTGTACGTCATCTTTAGAAATGACTCTAGCATTTCCAATAGTATATCTGCATAACACCTATTTGCATAGCCAGGATAGAACATTCTTATTTATACAATAAAAAACGGTTGCCTTCCTAAGCAGTAACGCAAAAAGAAATATTCATCTTTTACATACAGTTAGGTTACCTGCATTCAAGTTTCTAAATTATTTTATTGCTTGAACAGGAAGGTGTAATCCCTAAACAGTGAGCATGTAGGTTTAAGGAAGTATTTGTCATAATAGAGTAAATAGCTCCAACATCTTCTAATGAAATGATTTGTAGTTAACTCATAAATACCAATGGGCTTATATAATTAATATTTGCTTTAAAAATAAATAAAATCAAATATAAATTAAAATTCTGTTTCAGAAGTAATAGATAACTTTTTTTCTGATTATAAACCAAAAGGATACAAACTAATGAAAACTATCCATAATTATCTTTAATATTCCAAAAGTAATTGACAAAGCACCTATCGTTTGTATTCTCTCTAAACAATATTAAGTCACATGATGTTGGTCTAATATCATCCTCTGAAGCTGTTCCCAAAACCGCTGTGGTGTGTACTATTGCATTGCACCTACAGGTTCCTATAACCTGGAGTGCTAAGGCATTTACCAAGCTGCAGGTATTTATATGTTACTCTTTTTTTTTAATTTGTTTTAACATTTACTTATTATTGAGAAACAGAGAGAGACAGAGCATGAAGAGGGGAGGGGTGGAAAGAAGGGGAGCCACAGAATCTGAAGCAGGCTCCAGGCTCTGAGCCATCAGCACAGAGCCCGATGTGGGGTTCAAACCCAAGAAACTGCTAGATCATGACCTGAGCTGAAGTCGGACGCTTAACCGACTGAGCCACCCAGGTGCTTCTATACGTTATTCTTTGATTCACTCATACACATTTCCTTAGTGAAATTCTATCACCTTTGCATCAGCACTGTTTTTACTCATTGATTCTAGAATTTTTTAAAAATCTTCCACAGAAAGCATTAAATATGGATTGTTTTATCATAAAGAGTACTAAGGAATAAGTCTTGATCGTGTTCAAAATTATTACTTCTTTTTTTTTTTTTTTTTTTTTTTTTTACTGAGACACCTACATAACATATAGTTCTTCAACCTAGTCAAGTAGATAAAACAAAATCATCTAGAGCTCTTAACTTTGATCAATCCTGAGTCTTATATTTTATTCACGGATTAAATTTACTTCTTACTTAAATGTTTCTTCCAATTTTTCTTAGCTTTTATTTAACATTAACAGTGACACTTGATTTATGTCAGGTAAAAATAATTTGATTACATTTCACTTGCATGCTTATTCATTTGACATTGTGTTTATATTTTTGTTGTTACTGTATAAATGTGGTTTGGTATGGTTTGGGGGATGTTTATTTGTAATTATTATGATGTTGAACTTTCAAAATTTGATCCTTCTAGTATTTTATGTGTTTTCAAAACTTTCCAAAGTTTATAATGGTATTTTACAAGTCATTTTCTTTTATATTTTGAAAAAAAATATTTATTTCTAATTGAAAATAATTATGAATTTCCTTTACTGAATAAATATTTACTGAACTCTACTTTATATTTTACACTATACTGGTGATTTCAAGAAAAAATTGGATGCAGACCTTGCTTTGAAGTTCTTAGTGAGTTAGGGAAACAAATGAGCAAACAGTTGTGAGCAGCAGTAAGATATCCACCTTCAGAGACATAGAATGTCTGCATGAATGTGTAGAGTATGAATGTGCTAAACAACCTGATCTGTGATGTCCATTCATCCTAAGGCATTGAGATTTGTAAATTGATTAGATGATATTCAGTGAAGGGTTAGAGGAATACTGGCATTCTTTAGTAAAATGACAAAAAAAAAAAATATTAAGACAGCTGGAATGGTTGGAGAAAGGAAGCCTGGGGTAGATAAATGGTTAGATACCAGAAAGGGTGGTAATCAAAGACCAGATAATGAAGGTCATGTACTAACCAACCTGACTTTGGATTTTATTCTTGAGGCAATGTATAAACATCAAAAGAATTTAAGAAAGGGAGTTATAATCACATTTGCATCTTTAGAAAGATCACAGAACATTATAGCTGCTGACAAGATCAGACCCTATGAGACCAATTAGGAAAACCATGGCAATGATCCGAAGAAGAGACAATAAAAATTTGTAGTAAGGCTGTGCCGGTGATATGGATAAAGGAGGGAAGACATTTTAGTGATCTATATTAGGAGACAGAGTTTGCAAACGCTTACAACTGGAAAATGAGATCCAGGTTAAAACAGACATATCCTAAGGTTAAATGGGGAGACCACGGCTACATATATGCTACATATTCCATGTATTATCTTAACTTTTAAAACATGTATTTAATATTGTATGGTAATATTAATTGAAATGTTCTTTCTTACCCTGTTTCTTTCACATTTTTAAAATTAAACTGGGGCACCTGGGTGGCTCAGTCGGTTAAGCATCCGACTGGCTCAGGTCATGATCTCATGGTTCGTGGGTTCGAGCCCCGCATCAGGCTCTGTGCTGACAGCTAGCTCAGAGCCTGGAGCCTGTCTTCGTATTTTGTATCTCCCTCTCTCTCTGGCCCTCCCCTGCTCTCTCTGTCTCATTCTGTCTCTCAAAAATAAATGAAAAATTATTTTTTTTAAAAATTAAACTTCTGTGTTTAATGTTGAGCTGTAATATTTACCATATGTCATCAAATCTAGGGCACACAATTCCACATTTGTCATGCCTGACATTGAGTGCATCTTATATTTATCTTTACTGTTAACACATCATAATTACTAGTGAATATAAGGCTCTTTTCATGTTTTTCTCTGTCCTTTTTTTTCTAAATCCCCATCCCATCACCTTCCTCTCATAAGAAACCATTTATAATGTGCTTGATATATGTTATTAAGCATAGATGTATCCTTGTAAAATTTATTGTGTTTTAGTGTGCTTCAGTTCCATTAAGAGTTTTGTAAATCCCGCCTTTGTCATAGTTCTCTCTTCCTGGCCTATTTAGGACCAATACATGTCACATACATGGTTTATTGCTTCTTAGTATTGTATGCCATTTCATAGTGTGATTTACTACATTTTATTTATCCATTATTCTAAAGATAGATACACAGGCTGTTCCCAGCTCCCTGTTTTCATATACACCATCCTTATTTGGATCTTTGCAAGATTTACCCTGGGGTATGTATCCAGGACAGAAATCTCTGCCTGTATATTTATTTTTCCCTCAGAGTTCTGAATAATTTCTCCAATATGGATATACAAATATTTAAAACCATCCTTCTATTAATCAACAAAAGCACTGAAGCAACAGGGTACCTATGTACAAAAAAATAAGATAGGTTTTTACTTTACTCCTTATACCAAAATAAGTTGCACATGGATAGAAATTCACACATTAAGGAAAAATGAAGTCATGGTAATAGTGGGAGAAAACAGAAGTTCAAGAAGATCTGCCACTTTTCTAGCTCCTCTACCATCCTCCTTCATACTTGTCCATCTCTCTGCAATCCATTTTCCTTTCAAATGCCAGAACTATTTTTAAGAGACTGACTAATAACATACACCCTCAGTTAAACACACACATACACACACGCACACACTCTAAAAGTCTCCTTTGCTATAAAATACATTGTACGTTTACACGGTTTAGCACAGGCTCTGACTCCTGCCTTTCTTCAAATGCATCCAGTACTGCTTGTTCTTTTGCAGACTGTGTTACAGCTACAGAGCATTCCCCTTTGATTATGCCAAACTCTTTCCTGCTTTAGGGTATTTGCACTGTCCGTACCATTTGCCTGGGGTGCTCTTCTTTCTGTTTGCTATTAAGATGTCAGTTCAAATGTCAACATTTGAGACCATTCCTGACTGTCCAATCAGTACCTATCCAGGAAATGGCTCTTCACTCAATCTGAATTCTCTGCTTGGCATTTATTATTGATTATTTTCTTTCTTATTTGTATATTGATTTTTCTGCTCCTGCTTGGAAATAAAAAGCTTAAGAAGATCAGGAACCTTTGCTGTCAAATTTATTGTTGCTCTCTCAAAATCTAGAACAGTGCAAAAAACATGACAGATGCTTACAACTATTTGCTGGCTAATTAAATAAATGACTCAAAGAATACATACATATCTGGAATTTTTTTTAACAGAAAACTCTAATTTCATCACAGTTTAGAAATTTTTTAATAATGTATTGGTTGTATTATTTTGATACTTAAACATTTCTCTGGCTCCAGTGTTAATCCACAAAGGCAATATCAAACACCTAAACAACAAGCTGAGACCAAATTCAGATTTAACAAGCTAATCTCAACATGTTGTGTTCTATAGGCTAATGACTGACATGTGTTTAAGAGATCATCATCTCCACAGGTTAGTGAGAAGATTAGAAACAATTTTCTCCCTTATTATGTCCTCATTGGCTTTCAGTTGTTCACTCTGTGTTTTGGAGGGAGTATTTCTCTATCTTATCATTCTGATTATGTTTTTTTCTCCAAAAGGCAAAGGTTCTTATTCTCCCTCATTACATTTATTTGTATTTATTGGAGCTAATTAATTTTATATTACATTTCAACCAGTTTCAAAATATGGCATAATTTAGAAACAAACTCATTAATTTGAGCTTACTGAGAGAGCATTTATGCTGATTTGACATGACTGACTTGTATTATCATTTATAAAAACCAAGGAAACAGATTTGAGCTGAAGGAGCTACATGTAGACAAAAGAACCTTACACTGGAAGAAGATGCCATCTAGGCCTTTCATAGTTTAAGAAGAGAAGTCATTGCCTGGCTTTATAGCTTCAGAGGACAGGCTGACTCTCTTGTTAGGGGCTAATGAAGCCAGCACTCATTTACCATTCTGAAAAAATAGGGCCCTTAATATGCCAACTATATTTTGCCTGTACTTTATAAATGAAACAACAAAGCCCAGATGACAGCATATCTGTTTACAGTATGGGTTAGTGAGTGCTCTGAGCCCACTGTGGAGAACCACTACTCAAAGAAAAAGACTCCTTTCAAAATACTACTGCTCATTGACAATGCACTTGATCAACAAAGAGTTCTGATGGATATGTACAAGATGAATATTGTTTTCATGCCTGCTAACACAATATCCATTCTGAAGCCCACAGATCAAGGAGTAATTTTGACTTTCGAGTCTTATTATTTAAGAATTACATTTGTAAGTCTATAGCTGACATAGTGATTCCTGTGATAGATCCAGGCAAAATAAATTCAAAACCTTATGGAAAGGTTGTAGCATTCTAGATACCATTAAAGACATTCATGATCCATGGAAAAAGGTCAAAATATCAACATTAACAGGAGTGTGGAAGAAGTTGATTCCATTCCTCATGGATGATTTTTAGGTGTTTAAGAGTTAAATGGAGGAAGTAACTACAATTAAAATAGCAAGAGAACTAGAATTAGAAATAGTAAAGATGTGACTGAATTGCTACAATATCATGATACAACTTTAATAAATGAGGAATTATTTCTTATAAATGAGCAATTTAAGTGATTTCTTGAGATGAAATCTATTTCTGGTAAAGACGCTTTGAAGATCGTTGAAATGACAACAAAGAATTCAGAATATTACATAAACTTAGTTGATAAATAAGCAGCAGGGCTTGAGAAGACTGACTCCAATTTTAAAAGAAGTTCTATGGGTATAATGTTATCAAATAGCACAGCATAGCATGCTACAAAAAATCATTCATGAAAGGAAGAATCAATTGATGCACCAAACTTCATTATTATTTTAAGAAATTGTCAAAGCAACCCCAACTTTCAGCAGCCACTACCCTGATCAGTCAGCAGCCAGCAGCATGAAAGTAAGACACTTCACCAGCAAAAAGATTATGACTTGCTGAAAGCTCAGATGTTAACTAACATTTTTATGCAATAGGAATAAAGTATTTTTATTTTTTAATTTTTAATAAATTTATTTTGTTTTTTAAATATTTATTTATTTATTTTGAGAGAGAGAGAGAGAGAGAGAGAGAGAGAGAGAGTGAACATGAGTGGGGAAGGGGCAGAGAGAGAGAGAGGGAGAGGGATAATCCTAAGCAGGTTCCATGCTGTCAGCATAGAGCCTGACTTGGGACTCAAGCCCATGAACCATGAGATCATTGCACTGACAGTGCGATGCCTGCTTGGGATTCTCTCTCCCCCCCTGCCCCCACCATCTCTGCCCCTAATCTGCTTGTGCTCTCTCTTTCTCAAAATAAATAAATACACTTAAATCAGTAGACTTAAGTGTATTTATTTACTACCATCCATAATGTGGGTGGGCTTCATCCAATCATTTGAAGGCCTTAAGAGAAAAGACTGTGATTCCCCAAGGAAGAAAAAATAATTCTGTTTTCCTTAAGACACAGAGCTGCCACGTTAAATATTTCATGTATCTTCAGACTGCCAGACTGCCTTACAGATTTATATAGAGATACATATATACAGATGTATACACACATATAATAAGAAATTACTTAGCTTGTTTGAGGGATTTTTTAAAATAAATCCAATTATGTTAGTTGATGACTTTCAACTGTATACCCTAAAATGTTAATGATACATTTAAGAAACCATTTTAATAATTGTATATTAACAACAAATTGATGAAATATTAAAATTTTATTAAGAATATATTCTATTCAGGGATGCCTGCGTGCCTCAGTTGGTTGAGCATCTGACTTCAGCTCAGGTCATCATCTTGCAGTCCGTGGGTTCAAGTCCTGGATCGGGCTCTGCACTGATAGCTCAGAGCCTGGAGCCTGCTTCAGATTCTGTGTCTCCCTCTCTATGACCTTCCCCTGCTCATGCTCTGTCTCTCTCTCTCTCTTTCAAAAATAAATAAAGCATTAAAGAATAAAGAATATATTCTATTCAAAAATTTGGATAAAGAAAATGTATTAGTTGCATGTGTATTTACTTTCTCCAAATAAAAATTAAGTTTATATTTATATTTAAAAATATTTTAAAAATGGGCATTCATTTTCTCTATTTATATTTAACTTATAATTCTATGGATGTCAAATTATTACTTTTAATGTCCTGGAAGAAAGCTCTCTGAGTTCCAATAAATATGTTTATCTAAAATTGTAAGATGCTGACATTATCATGAATAAAGTGTGCTATTGATATTTGGAAAGTCTAATAAGGTTCTCCCCAAGGTTTGAGAAGAAATAAATAAATTGCTTTCTGAGCATTAAGTGTAAATCTATCATGTAATAGATTGCCATGGAGCTACAAAGTCACTTTAAAGATGCCTTCTAAGGCTGTCAGATCTAGCTATAATCTCATAACAGCACTATTAGTATGTCTGGAGAATGAGTGAACTAGAAGTGAGGGTCCTTGAGAAGGAAGATGAAAAGAAGCCATAGAGGTAATCAAGTTCAAAGGTGAAACAAATTCTCACATAAAAACTCCACTGGTATAATACCAGTGTTAAATATACCACCATTGTGCACATGGAAGCTTTGGGAATGTGTGTGTGTGTGTGTGTGTGTGTGTGTGTTATAAAGCATGCAAATCACCTAACAATGCATAATCCCTAACATGATTTGAGTTCTTAACTCAGAGGTACTGCACTGAGCATATTACATGCAATATTATATTTAATACCCAACTAAACCAGATGAGATATGTACTTTTACTTCAATTTCATGAATGAGCAAATTAATTTGTTCAAACTTGCAAAGCTAATGAGTGACAAAGAGTTTTAGCCATATATGTCTGTTTTCAGAGCCCATACTCAACTACCATGCTAATCTAATATTTTCCTATTCAGATTCTAAATTCAACAAGTACAGTTATGATTATAATTCAAATTTCAAAGAAAAAAATGTGTTTGATAGAGAACATACCTCTCCAGATTCTGATGCCGTTTTATTTCTTGTTGTAAAATAAAAATTGGCATAAGTTAACAATTTAACCTTTAATTATATTTGATTTCTGAGTAGCTTTCCAAAATAGAGTATAAAACCAAAGGATGGATAGCTTAAATTTCTTCAGGAATGCTAGCACCATAAATTTAGTATATACTGTTTCGATCATCTACATTAGAAAATTCACTTGGTTAAAATAAGTATGACCTGGAAAGTAGGATCCATTATGCAATGCTCTCAAATCAGTTTCTGAGGACTTCAGGAGTCGGGTAAACCTTCTAGGACAATGATAAACTGTAAATTCTCTTTGAGCAAAATGCAATAGGTTGCCTGAGGCATAATTTAATAATTTGTATTTCTTCTAGTTTATTCAAAGATGAAGATTGTTTTTTCAGCATTATTTTCAGGAACGACCTTCAGAAATGTTAGCTTTATTATCTTTTAAAATAGAATATCCTTGGAACACACAGTTGTTGTGAAGTGGTATACTGTAATTTTTCACTTTTTGGATCTAATTACAGAGACAGAAGTGAAATAAAGTATTTGCTTGTATCAGTTGGGATAGAAAGTAGCAAAAAGATTTACATTTATTTTGACTGCCCCTTCTAAAGATGTGTGGACACCACTGAAGTTTTCGTAAGCCTCGATAAGCATACAACATTTGTATTCAAATTATTAAGTGATTAGCCTCCTGACAACTTGAAGCACTCATGGGGAACACTGAATATTTTGGATGTTGCCTTTTAGGGCAAGAAACTGGCAGAAGTCAAAGAACCTGGGTCATATAAGATTATAATTTATGCTGGAATTGCTAAGGGCTTGTTGGCAACTCTCCTCCAGACATATTTTACTTCCTTTCTTTCTTTCCTTGTTTTTCCCCTTTTTCCCTAAGCAACTTAATAATTTTTTATGGCAACTGTAGAAGTAGAAAGTGAGACAAATAACTCAGTGCAGGTTTTGTTGTTGTTTGTTGTTGTTGTTTAACACTAACAGCATTTGTTGAATGCCTTCAAATGACAGTTTTGGTGTTAACTTTGAGGATTCAGTTGGTAAAAGAGATATTGTGGCTGTTCCTTATCCTCAGAGAACTTATTCTCTAATTTATAATGCTGAAAATCTTTAAAATTTGCTCTTTTATTTGTGTGTGTGTGTGTGTGTGTGTGTGTGTTTTCTTGGCTGCTACAACATGGAAGTTCTTCACATTTAGGTGTTTGAGTTGTTGGATACTGAGTGAAATTTATTATAAATAATTTAAAAACTATTTTAATCAAGATAAAATCAAGATCACAACTGTTTCATTTCTGGATAAAGAGGCCAAAATTCTCTTCAGGTCTTTAAAGCAATTTTAAGCCTATTAAAATTGTACTTATAAATTAACATTCTAGAAAGGTAAAGACTAAAATAAATTCTTAATTATTTAAAAATCTGAATTATGAACAACTGCAATTTTGTTTGAGAATATAAACACACTTAATCTACTATTATTATTGTGTTTCCTGAATCCTCTTAACAATATAAATTGACATCCTTATTACCTGAATATTAATTTTTAGATAAAAAAATCCATTACAGATGGTAATATCAAAATGGCATAATAATATATTACAAAAGTTATAGGCACGCATATGATAATATGTATTTTATGAAATTCAACATTTAGTAGTTTTTAGGCAGAATGACAGAAAAACACATAGTCATATTGTCTTCCTAACAATATTTAATAATACTATCTGATTAATTTTTAAAATAAAATTAACCCTTAGTTTTAGAAATAGTCTGTCATTTTGTTACCATATACCAAGTAAATGCAAGTGGTTCAAAACACATAATTTCTGAAATATTTTAATAATGGATCAAATATTTTTAAGATAATAAAAATCTTACTAATTCCTATTAAGGCATATATCATATCATCTAAATAATAAAATAAGACTGATAGGATGTTAATAATGTAAGGCTATTTTACATTTAAAGCATCTTTTTCTTTTAAAACAAATCATCATATCTGGTAAGATATAGATATATTTAAATTAACAACAATATCAAAAGGAAATATTGCTGAAAATTATATTTCTTTTGCAATTGACATTTCATAGCATGATAATGCTGGTGGATAATGGGGGAAAACTTTAAAAATCTCAAGCAATCATGGGTACTTTATGATTAAATAAAGACTCTGGTATTCCCCTAGATCTTATTCCTCAGAGGAGACAAACATTATATTCTTTGTTTGCAGATCCAAAGAATAAAAAACATTTTTTTCTTGATTCAAATAGAATGAATATCCTTAAGCATATGACAGAGAAGATTTTGCAAAAATATTTTGTAGAGAACAGGCAAAAATATATGGTTAAAGAAACACTTATGATGACCCATAGAGATCTTTGTGGTGGTATTCAATTCAGTCAGGCAGTTTGGCAATCTTGTAATAGAAAAGTAATTTCTAGGTGGAATCAAGTACAACTTACCCCTGATTTTCAACCATTAGCCAAGGAAGCTTGCAACCCTGTGAGGCTTGTGATTACTGTTAATGTCTGTACATGCCTAGCATGTATCACTGTTTCTCAGAACCCTAATCAAATAAGGCTTCTTTTATACGTGGCTTCTGAAACAAGGCGCTAAAAGCCCTAACCTGTTGTAGTATAAAGGTAAACTCATTAAAGCCATGTGCAGGCTGACATAAATCTTGGCCTTTATTTAGCTAATCTGGAGATGAATACAGAAAGCCATCTGGAGCTTTGTATAAATCCATATGCAAAATACTTCTCTATAATTTAATTATTTCCAATTTCATTTGTAACTCACCATTTTCATTGCTAACTTCATATGTCTCAGACTGAATGTTTTCTTGTGTTTTCAGGGATTATTACAAATTGATTTTTTTTTTCATTCAGATACAGATAGTGGGAGAAAGAAAAAAGCCTTGTGTTGCTAGGGAAACCTGATGCTGAAGGTTTAGTGACAACCTCAGATGCTATTGTACAGCGAAGGCTGTCTGGATAAGAGAACAGAGAGAGAGGCTGCTGATGCGAAAAATCAATTTAGAATGTTACTTATTGATTCTACGATGATCTTTATAAAAGAAGTAATGCAGACTCTGTCTTTTTCTAAAGAAGAATTATGGAACTATAATAAAGAAGGCCTCAAGGAATTTATATCATTGAAGGTAGAATAAGTGAAATTTCACCTCCATCTGTGAGTTTTTAGAGAGAACAGGAATTACTGGATACTCTAGAATTTTGTCAAAATGAGATTCTTAATTAGCATATCCTGATCCTGCAGTTCCATTAGAATATTTGACTTACTTGTATCTTTATATTTTTAAATTACTGAATTAAGCATAAATCACTACATTTTAGTTGATCCTGTAGTACGTGGAAAATATATTCCATTAATCTTTTAATGAAAGTAGGTAATACTATTTTAAAATAGTAAAACTAAAAATAAATAAATGAATAAATAAATTAGTAAAACTATACTGTAGAAAAAAAGTTCATTTTTACTTGTAGCAATAAAGGTATAGATATATGTATATTTTATATAATATGTATTCTTTATTATATACAGCTTATATATTATTGTATTTGCATATTAATAAATCGAAATTCTATTAAAATTTTCAATACAAAGGAAATGTTGGGTGTTGATTCAAGAAAATCGGTTACTCATGACTATACAGAGATCTCTCTAGACACTGAGACATTTACAAATAT
Organism: Cryptoprocta ferox; assembly: GCA_028646485.1. NCBI lineage: Eukaryota > Metazoa > Chordata > Mammalia > Carnivora > Eupleridae > Cryptoprocta > Cryptoprocta ferox. The sequence continues at coordinate 87,331,341 of CM053577.1, read as the reverse complement.
GACATCATGTTATGAGACACATATCTATTAATACCCAGAAAAAATTTACCTATTACATTTTGCTTTTTTTTAAGATAAAAGAAAATCTCTTTTTTAAAAAAAGTTTTAATGTTTATTTATCTTTTGAGAGAGAGAGAGACGCAGAGCACAAGCAGGAAAGGGGCAGAGAAAAAGTGAGACACAGAATCTGAGGCAGGCTGCAGGCCCTGAGCTTAACCTGAGCGAGCCGAAGTCAGACACTTAACCAACTGAGTCACCCTAGGCACCCTACATTTTGCTTTTTTTTAAAAGTTTATTTATTTATTTTGAGAAAAAGAGAGTAATAGGGGCAGAGAAAGAGGGAGAGAGAGAGAGAGAGAGAGAGAGAGAGAGAGAGAATCTCAATCAGGCTCTGCACTATCAGTGCAGAGCCAAAGATGGGCTCAAACTCATTAACCATGAGATCATGACCTGAGCTGAAATTAAGAGTCAGATGCTTAACTGACTGAGTCACCCAGGTGCCTCACATCTTGCTTTTTATAAGACTAGTAGAATATTATTTCAAATTCTTTTGATAAAGAAGTATGCTTTTGACTCAACTATTTTCCTTCTTTCTCTCCACTTCCTTCTTTCTTTCCTTCCTTCCTTCCTTCCTTCCTTTTTAAATGATTGGAGAATTTTCTGATATGGTGACATTTGATCAAAAATGGAAATATGAGAGTAATTCAATTTTTCAGACATCTGTGGAGGAGATAATCTAGTTAGAAAAAATAATAAGTACAAATACCATAGATTAGGCTACAGAAGAATAGAGCAGAAAATTGGGAGAGAGCCAGGAGAGGCTAATGAGGTAGATGATGAGTCAGACCATATATGTCTCTGTTGGACATTTTATAGACCTTAGCTTTTACTCTAAATATGTTGGAAAGCTCCTGGAAATTTTGAGGAGAAAAAAAACATGACTTATGTGTTAAGAAATCACTCTAATAGTTGTATGGTGACTGGAGTGAGGGTGCGGGTGGGAGAGGGAAGAGGTGAAGCCAGATAGAAGGCTATTGTTTTCATTTAGGCACAAGCTTAGATAAAAATTAATAGATTAAAAAAAAGTCAGATTCTGGATATAATCTTAATATGGAATTGACAGACATGCTGATGGATTTATTGGGAGTCATGAAACAAATATATTCCAAATCTAATCACATCACATCACTTCTACTGCTATCACCCTTGTCAGAACTATCATCACTGATCACAAGGGCAATGTGAAAACCTTCTAACAGACCTTCTTGTTTCTGCCTTGCTTACCATCTCTGTCCTATTTATATTTTCAGCAGAGTAGCCAGAGTGGTCCTTTTAAAACTTAAGACATATAATGTCAAATTTTTAATCAAACCCCATGTTGCTCCCCATCTCATCTAGACTAAAAGGCCATGGTTATTACAATGGCCCTTAAAGGATTTTCAGAATCTGTTTTACTGCTACTTCCTTGGTTTTCTTTTCTTGCTGGTCCTTTTCCAAACACATTGGTTTCCTTGCTATTTCTCAAAGATGCCAAGTATATCATCTCTTTAAGTCCCTTCTCATGTTGACCTTTTCTCAGAATACTTTTCTCACAGTTATCTTAATTTCCTCAGGTGAATTATCTTACTGCCAGATATTTGAGTTACCTCTCACCTTCTCAGTTAGGCCTATCTTAACCTTAATATTACATCTCACTCTCACTCTCCTCCTCTTACCAATCTGCCTTATGCTCCTTCATTTTCCTTTTATCCCCAGTATTTGTCACCTTTGTGATACTATATTATCTGCTTATTAGTATGTATATGGCCTATTGTTTATTGTCTATGTCCTTCTTCTGGACTGTAATCATTAAAAGAATATAAATGTCTGTGTTCTACACTATTGTACAATTTCATAGCATAATGAGCTGCAGATGGTAGATGCTCACTCAATTATTGCTGAATAAGTAAATGAAAGAATGATAACCACAAGTTTTATGACCTGAAGTACTGGAGATATTGGGTTTTATTTATTGGTGGTGGAAGAATCTGGAAAAAAAGCATTCTTGGGGAAGGGGCTCAGCATTAGTTCCTAGAATACTAAGTTTGAGAGGACCATTAAACACGCAAGTGAAGAAGCTGTAAAAACAGTTAAATATCTGGGTTTGGAGGTCAGAGAAAGGACTCAGCCTATAGATATAAATTTAGTAGTCATTACCATATGGGTGGTCGATAAAACTATGGGACTAGATAAGATTTTCATTTACGGGTCACTACAACATTTTAAGATGCTGGAAATCAAGAAGAATCAGCAAATGAAAATGCAAAGGGACTATAAGTGAGGTAGGAATGAAAACAAGAGAGTGAAATCCCAGAAGGCAGGTGAGAGAAGCATTTTAAGAAAGAGGAAGTGAAAATTTGTGACATACTACAGACAGATATTGAGGACACTGGATACAGCCCCTCCCACCATTATCCTAACTTTCATACATAGCTGAGGAAATGGGAGACAATTACATCCTGCCACAACAGTCCAAAGATGCACAATCCAGTGGGTTACCTCAGGGCTGCTCTCTTTCTGGCATCCACTGGGGCCAACTACTGCATGCCCCCTGAGCCAATGTGGTAAGGAAGACAGCTTTCAAAATTCTTGATGAGACTAAGACCACACATCTCTTCTATTCTCTATTTCCTAAATTTAAGGCAAGTGGAAAGGGAAAATATTGTTCTTCAACTATGCTTCCCTAAATACTGCCCTATTTACAGATTGAGCCTTTGAACTCAAAGGCCAAAAGAAAAAGAAAAAGAAAAAGAAAAGAAAAGGAAAACAAAAAAGAAAAGAAAAGAAATGTCATTTAGGATTTAGTTTCTCTTGTGATTGCTCTTCTAGGTAATCTGTAAGAAAGACTAGGAATAGAGAAAGCCACAGTATTAAATTTTGTTAATATAATATCTTGGGGAAATTAGACTATACTGCCATAATAATGTGGTCCACAGATCTGTCACTTGGAAGGCACCCAAAATCTAATTTTTCACCCCAATATTACCTTTCTTCCTAATCATTCAGAATAGCCATTCACATATGGAAAACCCTTACTCTAAGGAATTGTGTTATTCCATGGCTGCCCCGGGACTAATATTCAGATCATGAATTTTTTTATCTCCCGCATATGTTTTATAAAGGCCTATAGAGGAGAACAGTTAGGAACTTGTGCTCTGTGGTGGTTGTAAGATCCAGAGTTAAGCCTTGCTCTCCCAATTATCAGTTTTATGACTTCAGGCAAATTATAGACATTTCAATTCCATAAAACTGATATCATAGTAATACCTAGATTTGAAAAGTGTTAAGAGTATTAAATGATTCAATATGTGTGACATATGCACACAAAAACAAAACAAAAAAAAACACAGCATTCGATACATAGTATTCAATATATTTTCATTAGTACTATTCAAAATTTATGTCTAGGACTTGCATATAACCAAGTCAGTTGGTTTTATGGTTCCTTGACAGTGTAAGATGAAGATAAGTCTCTTTGTTTTGTTTTGTTTTGTTTTGTTTTGTTTTGTTTTGTTTTGTCTTCATCTCCCCTTTGCCCCTGTATTTCTACAGTTATTTCTTAAACAAAAACAAAGGCATGGGTCGGGACACATGCACATGCACGCGCACACACACACACACACAAACACACACTTACAATATGGACAAACATTTTCAAGCAGATACACAAGAGAAATTCAGGAATGTGACTACACCTCCAACAAAATTAGTCTTTTGCAACATTAGGGATCTCACTTAGGGATCTCAAACTTAGGTGTCCCAAACTTCATCATTCTAAAATGGATCACTGCCTAAACATTCAAGCAAATTTCTTTAAAATAAAGGATACTTTTGGTCTCAAAAAAGAATTCACATTCTCAAAATAAATGAACATAATATAACAATGTTAGGAACTAAAACAATAAACCTCCCCTTCATTTAAAGCTCTCAAAAACATTTAAATAATGTATGGTTCAATTCTCAGCTACAGAAATACACTGCAGAGTTATAATTTTGATTGCTCTTGAATCTTTATTCTCAGCAACTTTCCTCCTAGCAATTTTAATTCCTTCCATCCCTGGAGATATCCCTCTTTGATTCAAGTTAATCCCCTGAGTTACTTACCTTTGTCTTCTCTTTCTTAAAACTTGGAAGATCAGTGCCCCATTTTCTTACTGTCTGTTCACTTTTTAATCTCTTTCAATCTTCCTATGCTTCCACAATGCTAGTGATACAACTTTCCTGATGATGACTACTGACTGCCTTATGATCATTTAAAAAGGTCTCCTAATTCTCTGTCTTTAGAATTTAGGATTAAATTTCAGTTCCAGAGTCAACATGTTAAAATTTTGTGAGTCTCAGATTTTTACTTCTCAGATTTGTTATCAGGAGAACACTATAAAACATATCTGAAAACACCTAATACAATAAAATGCCAATATATATGATTTTCCTATCTGGCCTTGCCCATTCTGCCCTACTTCCTCCTTTTAAATCTTTAGACCCTGGCCCCCCATCTTGAGAATCTCCATTCCATTCACTTCTATGACACTACATGCTTCTATATCCTTCTTCCACTGATGTAGCCCTGTTTTTTCAGGCTCTGAAGTGAAGTGGATTCATACTTAATGGCAATATATGACTTAGCCCTCAAATCGTCCTCCTTTCTCTACTACCGACCTATTTCATGCCAATGAAAATTGAGGTTTTCACTTTCAATTCTTCCTTTTGCTACTTCCACACAAGCCTTCATCATATGTCTTTTAGTCCCTTTCATGCCATGAGCTCATGGTTTAATCAATGCTAAATATTACAGTTTTTTTAAACTGATTATTTTTCTAACAGTTTAATATTGAATCAATTTCACTTTAATATATCACTTTAATAAGATCACTTCTCACATCTAAATCTCTCATTGGCTTGTTTAGCCTAATACTAGTTATGGTATTACTTAATCACCTGCCTCATACATTTTTTTCTATTAAATAATATACAGATGACATATTTATAGATCAAGAGAACCTAATGACGTGGGTATTTTCCCTCTATTTCTCTAATGAACATCAGGAAGATTAGGCAAACTGTGTAAAACCACAAGATTTTTTATTCATACCAAGAAAATTTTGAAAATCTGCTCTTCCTACATACACTACTCTATCGCTTTTAAAACAAGATAGGGACTACTTCCAGAGCCCTTAAGGTGGCGCTACCTTGTCATCTGTCCTTGAGTCTAGTTCAGCTTTATTTCTACTTGTCCTCAAATACTATATTATTCTTGAGTAAAACTGGCCTATGTATATGACATTCTGGAAAATGAAAAGCTTAAAGCACAGAAGACAGAGGAATTGACAACAAATGAGTATGGGAAAACTTCTGCAGCCTTGGAAATGTTCCATATCTAAATTGGGGTGGTAGTTATCCAACTAAAGAGGATTAATTTTATGGGACGTAAACTATACTTTACTATGTAGAAATTTAAAAATAAATTGCCTAATATACCATTTTACTAGTCAAGATCCTCCAAAGAAACAGAAGTGTATTTATGTATTATGTATTTATAAAACTATATATATATATATATAAAATTACATATATATAACAGATACAAAATATATACCTGAGATATAGGCCTGTATCTCCCTCTCCCTCCCTCTCTCTCTCTCTCTCTCTCTCTGACTGAGAATCAGGAGAGTTAATGGTATAGGTCCAGTCTGAAGACTGAATACTGGCAGGCTAGAGACCGAGGAAGAGCCAAAATTTCAGTTTGAAATTTGGCAGGTAAAAGCCAATGTCCCAGTTTCAAGGAAGTTAGGCAGAAGGAATTTTCTCTCTTGCTCAGGGGAGGCTGTCTTTTTGTTCTATTTAGGTCAGGAACTGATTGGATTAGTCCCACCCACATTAAGGAGGGCAATCTGCTTTACTCAGTCTACCAATTTAAGCATTAATCTCATCCCAAAACACTAAGAATAATGTCTGATTAAATATCTGAGATTTGTGGCACAATCAAGTTGACACACAAAATAACCATCACAACCATTCATATTCATAACTCTTAATGATAAATATCCTAAACCTTATTATGGTGTCACTGTACCTGTAAGGCTTTGCTTCTTATCATACTCAAACTAACTACATTTATTTCAGTCCATTTAATGTCTTTATCTCTCCTATAGGTGCCCCGCTTACTGGGTCATGTTTTCACTTTTTCGTTCATAGTTTTCATTACTTGGAAACCCACCTTCCTTGTTACTGAGTCAAATTCCAAATTTTTAAGACTCGGTTTCAGAATGGTTGATTTTAACATATGAAAATAAAATATACTACTTATCTGTATATTAATAATTTTGACATTTAGGAGGGATATCGATAAAAATCATAATTGCTTGATTTCTTCATTAAAAAAGAGCTTGAAAAATTTGATGGATTTTCAATTTTTTTAAATAATCAAATGATCAGGAAAAAGAAAAAGAAGAAAAATAAAATAAGTTTAAATGCATGATTTTAGTCATGTTTGATGTCAGCACTTTCACAAGATATGCCACTATATCCTCACAAAGTGTTACATAGTAAGTATTAATAATAAAATTTACACAAATAATCAGGCACATAGACCCTAAATAATTTGCTGATTGGATAAGCATAACCTAGCTTTATAATATTGGTAATGTCATATTCTCTTGTTGTCCGGGCAATGTTACTTGAGAGGTTTAAAGCTACAGTTAAGATTCACTCAGATATTGTGTCCCATATTATAAAAAATATTTACTAATAATCACTGGTTATTATGATCTGTATTTGTCAGATTCATTTATACACTATTCAAGTTGTTGTTCACCATCACTCATCATCAGGGAAATACAAATCAAAACCACAAGGAGATACCACATCACACCTGTCAGAATGGCTAACATTAACAACTCAGGCAACAACAGATGTCGGGGAGGATGCAGAGAAAGAGGCACACTTTTGCACTGCTGGTGGGAATGCAAACTGGTGGAGCCACTCTGGAAAACAGTGTGGAGCTTCCTCAAAAAATTAAAAATGGAACTACCCTACGATCCAACAACTGTACTTCTAGGTATTTATGCATAAAATACAGGTGTGCTGTTTCCAAGTGGCACATGCACCTTAACATTTACAGCAGCACTATTGACAGCAGCCAAAGTATGGAAAGAACCCAAATGTCCATCAACAGATGAATGGATAAAGAAGATATATATATATAGATATAGATAGATAGATAGATAGATGATACACACACACACACACACACACACACACACACACACACAATGGAGTATTACTTGGCACTCAAAAAAAAAGAAATCTTGCCATTTGCAAGGATGTGGATAGAAGTAGAGTGTATTATGCTAAGCAAAATTAGTCAGAGAAAGACAAATATCATATGACTTCACTCATATGTGGAATTTAAGATACAAAACAGATGAATGTAAGGGAAGGGAAGTAAAAATAATATAAAAACAGGGTGGGGACAAAACATAAGAGACTCTTAAATACAGAGAACAAATAAAGGGTTGTTGGAGGGGTTGTGTGTGGGGGATGGGCTAAATGGGTAAGGGGCATTAAGGAGGACACTTTTTGGGATCAGCACTGGGTGTTACATGAAGGGGATGAATCACTGGATTCTCCTGAAATCATTGCACTATATGCTAAGTAACTTGGATGTAAATTTTAAAAAATTTTAAAAAATTATAAA
>CM053577.1:87274324-87313008 GCA_028646485.1 Cryptoprocta ferox | reverse complement strand
CAGAGCAGATAAATATCTGTGCACAATGGTCTAGGCACCACTTTAAAACAGGTATCCACTGTCTTAGCCTATTTAGGCTGCTGTAACAAAGTATCATAGACTGGATGGCTTATAAACAACAGAAATTTATTTCTCACCATTCTCAATACTGAAAATCCAAGATTAGGTTGCCAGCATGGTTGAGTTCTGTCAAGAGTCTTCTTCCAAGCTGCAGAGTTCCAATTGTATCCTCACATGGTAGAGAACAGACAGAGGAGGCAATCTGTCTGTTCTTTTATAAGAGTACTAATCCCATTCATAAGGGTTCCATCCCTTGACTTGATCTAATGCTAATTACATCTCTAAGACCCCCAGCTTCTAATAGTATCACATCAAAGAATAACATAGCAACATAAGAATTCTGGGGGAGCACAAATATTCTATATATAGAATATATCAAAATGAAACAAGAAAAGGTTAGGTCTTTCTTAATTTTTTTTGGTAATATTTATTTTTGAGAGACAGAGAGAGAGAATAAGTGGGTGAGGCGCAGAGAGCGAGGGAGACACAGAATCCAAAGCAAGCTCTAGGCTCTGAGCTGTCAGCAAAGAGCCCAACATGGGGCTTGGACTCAACAACCATGAGATCATGATCAGAGCCAAAGTTGGACGCTTAACCAGCTGAGACACCCGGGCTCCCCTAGGTTATTTCTAACATTATACAAAAGAGGAAAATGAAGGAGAAATGAAGCTTCTTCAAACATTCAAGCATAAATATTCCCTTAAAACTTTCTGGGCTTTATATAGGAGATGCTTAAATATGGCAGAAATTGTTTGGAGGAAGATTATGTATCATAGTGAGTTTCATTTCACAGAAATATAAACCTTTACCCCAAGGTAAGCATGTATAGAAATTCTGAAGCCTTCAGGGGATGGTAAAATCAAAACAACCTTTGCTTCTCATTTGGTTTTCAGTATGGCTAGCATGTTTTCTGATATATAAAATATGCAAAAACTAAATTGAATGTTTTGTTAAAAAACACATTTTCTGGATGCCTAGGTGGCTCAACTGGTTGAGTTTCTGACTCGATTTCAGCTCAGGTCACGATCCCAGGGTGAGGGGATCCAGTCCTGTATCTGGCTCCATACTGAGCGTGGAGCCTACGTAAGATTCTTTCTTTCTCTCCCTCTGCCTCTCTCTCCCTCTCTCTCTCTCTCTCAAACAAAGCAAAGCAAAGCAAAGCAAAACAAAACAAACTTTGCTTATTCAGTGAAAAACACTTGCATGTGTCAGTTAGTAGCATACATATAAACTGAAGACTGGAAGTATCACCTGCTTCACTTGTTTTTATGTTTGTTTGTTTGTTTGTTTGTTTTGTGGGGGGTGTTATTTAGCCTCAAAGAAGTTAAGCAGTTTTTTTGTTGTCTGGTACCATTTTTAAAATTATATTTAGAGAGAGCATTTTCTCGAAGACATTTTGTGCGTGTGTGTGTGTGTGCGCTTGCACGCGTGCATGTGAGTAGGGTACCTTATTTATTTCATTGGTAATGTTGCTCTTCTTTATTGTTTTGGGGGGTTTGGTTTGAGTTTTATCCTAGAAATTATGATGATATTATTGTTAATGAAATATAAATAAAATAGAGCTGAAGAAAATGGATGCTGCAAATGTAATACATTAAGGTACACTTTGTCCAAATATTTGAGAATATCTGGCTTTCTTGGGAAAGTGAAATTTCTATTGATATTGATAAGTAAATTAGAATGGAAATGTCTATGCTAAGAACAGGGAAATTACTATTTTTCAGGAAAGTTATAAATGTTATCAGCTCAAGGGTAAGAGTCCCACTGCACCACAAAAAGCACTCAACCCACTACATGGCTCAGGGTCACCAAGAAAGATACGACTCACACAGGCACTAGATGGAACACTTTACTCATGTAGAAAAGAGGCAGAGAAAGATCACCTTCAGTGGTGGGCACTGGTCCTCTATGACCTGTAGATCTTCCCCCTAGCCCATGCAAGGTGATGCTCTGCACAAATCCCTCTCAAGCTATAGATAACGAACCCCATTTTCTCCCCTGTGATGGTTGGCCACATGAGATTATGCACATGCATAAGCAAGATAAAAGAGCATATTGACTAGGAAAAGGTAAAACCATTCCCACACAAAATGATAAGCCCAGTATAGGCTGTGTGGGTTTCCTATCTCTTGGTAAGCAAGTGCTCTAGGCCCAAGGATCATTCTTATGTGGCTGAGTGGGTATTTAAAGTCCACATGCACATGACCACCTTTCCCAACAGTCCTCATGTAAATAATTCCATTTGACATGGCCAGTGTTGGTGTTTATATGTATACTCGTGTATATATGTATATTCATATACACATACACATATATGTGTATATATAGAGAGAGAGACAGACACTGGCAAAACTGACCATTCATGTGTATGTACACACACACACACACACACACACACACACACACACATATACACACTCAGAGTTACAAGTACAAAAGCATTAAAAAAAGATGTTTTAACTAACTATATCTCTATATTAAAAACCGATGATTTGGTTCTTAGTATATAGTTTTTATCACAGAAACTTGATATTATTTGTATACCCTTGGTTTTATGTTGATCTTCAAGAGGGACTGAGTAAGATCTAAGCAAATTAAATGAGGACACCAAAGCTCTCACTGTGTCAATGATCACACAAGGAAATATTGGCTTTGTAAAGGCAGGGCATTCAAATGGCATTGGGGCTAACTAGAAAAAAGTGTGGGTAGACTGAGGGAAGTATTGGATGGGAGACAATAGAAGGCAGTTTGAGAGATGTCTAAGAGCTCAAGACTAGAAGTGGTACATATATATTTTTTTCTCAGTCATTATTGGCCAAACCTTAGTCAAATGGACCCATCTACATGCAAAGTTTGCTAATATAGTCATTGGCTAATAAACTTCCCAGCACAACTCTATATCATGAGAAAGGCTACTCTTTCCTACAATTCATATACATCCTGGGGTCTCACAGGATAAAAAGGAACTTCTGAGATGTAAACATAGCTGTTAACTCTTTCAGATTGGTCTCAAACACATTTTGGGATATTGATGGATGTATCACTTAGGGGAAAATGTGGGAGCAGAGCACCCTTACCTAATCAGCATTGAATTGTAAACATTAATTAGCTAATGAGAACAAATGCAGAAATATTTTGATATATGATATCCCCTGCTCTAGTTCCTTCTTCCTATACTGACATCATTTTTCTAAAACTTATCTTAGGTGATCTGATATTCAAAAACACTTACCAGAAAATTGCTAAATTTTTTGACATCATTATTTTATTTACTAAATTTAGGGAAAAATTACAAGGAATATTTGAAATATAAAACATAAATCATGATCCTTGTCCTGAGCCTTGCATTACATATATTATTATTATTAGGAACTTAATATTAATAACAAGCAGGTATTCTATATTGACTCCAATAGTCAGGAGAGTAAAGTGATATGGATACAGATAACTAATTACCTACTTGAAGATCATAGCAGAATTAGCTTCATGAGTTTCTCTTCATTTTTAAACTGTGATGCAGAAATCATTGATCATGTTAAGGATGTGTCTGGATTTTCACTTTCAATTAAAGCTAATAAGTTTGCATTTTCTGTTACACAGAGCAATGAAAAGTCATATTAAAATTTCAAATTCAAAAAAGTGCAGAAACATCCATTTTTCAATAGAATAAACTATTGTTAAATGCAGATTAAAGAATATCCATCTCTAACTCTGTGTTTTAAAAGTATTATAGGAATAGCAGAAACATTCCGTAGCATTATTTCTTATAGTAAAACAGTGTTGCATGGCATGGAACACTAGTGGAGATGTGGTTGCTTCCATAAATTATAAATCAGTCAGCAGAACTCATACAGAAAAAATATGAAACAGAAAATGATACAATTCATAGACAAGAGAAAGCACAAATAACACACTACATGTTTGGCTTCGAAAATCTGTCAGCTATTTCCTCATAGTGTGTTAAGTGAAGGAGAAAAATAGAGCTCCAGGATATGTGACCGTGTAGCATTTCAACTGGAGTCTCCTAATTGCAAAACTTGAAAAGCTGTTCTTCCTTTTCAGCTCAAAACAGTGAAGCTTTGTGGCTAGAGGGCAACTTGTTCAGATTTCAGATCACAGTCTTCTTTACCTTGTATGATTATATTACTTTGGTTTGTAGTTGCCTATAACTTTTATTTACCCAGAAGGATCAAATGCCACTTTTCCTTAACAACAAATGTTTCAAAATTTGAACTTTTGTACCAACATTTTTTTCTCATGGTTTTTATTTTGTCTAACTTCCTTTATATTATGTACAATATATATACTTGAAAATTTCATGTATGTATACAAACTCTACTAAAGAAATGATATGCATGGTATTTATATGAACTGGGTAAATTAAAATTACAAAATAAATTTTACCTTTCTATTGAATTAAATACTTTAATTAAAGGAAGGTCTTGGGCAAATAATTTACCGTTTCAAAATGATTTGTGTATAATATTGCCATAACAAATGGGTTTGAGTATTATAAACATCAAATAGAACATGCCTGTGGTAAGAATCCCTTCCTAAAAGACTGAAGTATACATTATATTGTAGATAAATGAGATAAGCTAATCAAGTAAACATTTCCAAAAGAAAAACCTGTGCTGAAGTTTTTGAACATTTCAGCACATATGTCTTTGATTTTTTTTTTTGTAGTTTGACTGTTTTTTAAAGTTTATTTATTTTGAGAGAGAGAGAGAGAGAGAGAGAGAGAGAGAACACCCATGTGTGCACACAAGTAGGGGAGGAGGACAGAGAAGGAGAGACGGAATCCCAAGCAGACTGTGCCATCAGCACAGAGCCCAGTGATGGGCACAAACTCAGTATCTGTGAGATTATGACCTGAGCCAAGATCAAGAGTCGGACACTTAACCAACTGAGCCACCCAGGCACCCCTGAAGTTTGACATTTTAGATCATAGACTGCATTCATGTCTTCCAGAAACAAGTGTATGTTTCTACAAATTTTACCCTATACTTTCAATTTCAAAAGCGGATAGCATATAATTTAAGTCACAGAAAATATTTTGGGTGACTTAGCTTTAGAGATGTTTTAGAACACGTATCCAATTCCTCTTCTATAGAACCCAAGAAGGTGTGTTTGTTCATGCTCTGTGTCAGCTGCAGTTGTAGATCTGAATTTGGTTAATGCAATGCAAAATATTTTTGAAGTCCATTGCTTCTATAAATGTAAAAGTATACTGTTTTACATCTTGCTACTGTTTTATCAATTTTATTAATTTCTAAAGAACTAGTTGTTTTACTCACTTTCTCTGATGTTTTCCTATTTTCAATTTCAATGATTTCCGCTCTTTTATTCTCTTCCTTCTTGCTTTGGGTTTATTTTGCTTTACTTTTTTTTGTTTGTTTGTTGTTGTTTTTGTTTTCTGGCCAAACTATTTATTTGAAACCTTCCCTCATTTCTCATGTAAGCATTTAGTATTATACATTTCCCTCTCAGCAATAATTCTGTTGTATCCCATATATTTTGATATACTGAATTTTCATTTTCATTGTATTGTATGTGATTTTAAAAAAATTTTGAAACTTACTCTTTGACAGCTGAATTATCTAAATGTTTATTATTTGATTTCCACATATTTGGGAATATGCTGTCTTTCTGTTCTTGATTTCTAGTTATCATCTAGTATGGGTAGAGAACATATTCTGTATAACTTAAATGATTTAAATTTATTGAGGTTTGCCTTATGGTCCTAGATTTGGTTTACTTTGGTGAATATTCCATGTATTCTTGGGAAAAAAATGTGTATCCTGCTTTTGTTAGGAAGAATGTTCAGTGTACGTCAACTAGATATTGTTAGTTGGAGATTTTGTCTCCATTGTGTGTGAGCCAACTCTTTATGATAGATTTCTTTGCCTATCTCTCTCTATCCTATTGGTTCTGTTTATTTAGAGAACCCTGAATAACACTTAAGCTTTCAGAGTTCTCTTGTGCTTGCTTCTTTTGATATTTACAGAGTTTATTGATGTAGTTGGTGGGAAGAAAACCAGAGAAACAAGTTTACAATATCCAGTCTAGACCAGAATTCCTAAAAATATATTGTGGTAAAATTCATGATCATAAGAAAAATATTTCATACTATTCCTGTAAAACTTTATACTATCTCTAGGAAATCTCAGTGTCTTCCTTTTCTTCTTGAGAAATTGTAGTTTGTTGGAGGTAACTTGTCACAGTACCAAACATGGCCATTATAAATATATCCTGTCTGAGTTCCCACTGCTGTTTGACAGTCATTTTTAGTCACCTGATATAGACTCTGTTGCATTTACCACAGCTGTTATCTAAGAACTACTTTCTTCCTTCAAACATCTAAGTATGCTACTGCAGTTGTCATCCTTATCTGTAGAATGCAGCTCCTACTTTATTTGTAAAAACACAAGTCATCTGTGGTGCCTGAGTTGCCCAGTTGGTTAAGTTTCCAACTCTTGAATTTGGCTCAGGTCATGATCTCACAGTTTGTGAGTTCAGGCCCTGTGTCAGGCTCCACACTGACAATGCAGAGCCTGCTTGGGATTCTCTCTCTCTCTCTCTTTCTCTCTCTCTCTCTCTCTCTCCCTTTCCCTCTCTGCCATTCTCCCACTCACATGCTCTCTCTCTCTCTTCCTCTCTCTTTCTCTCAAAATAAGTAAATAATCATTAAGAAAAACTCCACGTCATTTGACCCAAAATTCCTGCATAGTGTTCCTCTTTACTCAAAAATCCATTTCTCCTCTTTCTATTCCACCTCAGAAAAAAGTATGTCCCTCTTTTCTTGCCACTATTCATTCTATCTTTGGGCCTGAATCTATCCCCTACTTCTTCTATAATTTGAATTTTCTTTTAAAATGTTTATTTACTTATTTTGAGAGACAGAAAGTGGCAGAGGGGCAGAGTGAAAATCCCAAGTATGCTCTGTCTGTCATCCCAGAGTCTGACATGGGGCTCAATCCCATAAACCCAAGCCCCATAAACTGTGAGATCATGACCTAAGCCAAAATCAAGATTCAGAAGCTTAGCTGACTGAGCCACCCAGATGCCCCTATAATTTGAATTTTTAATCTCTCACTCACTCTTGTCCCTCAATCCAATGAAATTAGTGTTCCCTAGTGTTCTGCAATGTGGTGGCCCTGCAACATAGAACCAGAATCTATATAAGATCATTTTCAAATTTCAATGATGAATTTTCTAGAAATCTTTGCTGCATTGAAATCCACTTCCAGTAATTGTAATATTTTAAAGGATGATTTACTAATCCACATTCACCAAAAGATGGTAACATTTTTTATAGGTGACTATATCTTAACAAGTGATGATGTTAGAATTAAAGAAATGGAATCTCAAGAAGGATATAGACAATTTGAAATTTATTACTTAGAGAATTGGAACCATCTTATGAAATATTACAAAAACTAAAGGAAAATAGATTTAAAATGAGAAATTGGAGAGAAGAGGTAGACAATCATTTCTCTCTTCAAAAATATTTAATTTAATTTCAAGAGGAAGAGAAGGTGTTTTTTATATTTTCCAAAGAATAATGCCAAGATGTAAGGAAAAATAAAACTGGAAGAGAAACAGATTTTGGCACAATATCAGTACAAATTAATTAAGAAAATTAAATTTAGCAATGTTAAAGTAGATTCCTTCAGTAAAATTTGAGTTGCTAATAAATGGAGTAACTCTTATGCTTGGAATCCATAAGAAACTGGGCAGTACTTCTGCAAAAGTACTGAAAGAGGACTTAAACATCTAAAAGAACTTTAGATCAAATGTCCTGTAATGACCTTTCCAACTCTGAGATTATAAAACCTAAGCTCTGACATTTTTCCAAGAAGAAAGTAGGGTTTATACATTGGGCTGAAGAGATCTTTCTAGTATACATAAACAGCAACAGAAAAAGAAATATTTTAAAATCATTTACAGAACTATGGACACAGATAATAAATGTTTAAAAAAAAAAAAAAAAAGGAAACAGTGGTTTATTCCAGGACCAGGACTACCAGTATAATGTCTTTGTTCTCCATGTAATTCACCATTTTTTTTAATAGAGAGAAAGAACACAATTTGGGGACAGGGAAGAGGGGAAACAGAGAATCTTGAGCAGGGTTTGATGCAGGGCCCAATGCAGGGCTTGATCCCATGACCCTGGGATCATGACCTGAACCAAAATCAATAGTTGGATGCTCAACCAACTGAGCCACACAGGTACCCCAGTAATTTACCATTTTTATGTGAAGATTTAAATGTTTTTAAAGTAGATCTAATTTAACCACATTGTATTTTCCAAAAGAATAATATTAAATTTGATATTTATTCCCACCTCTATAAGTCAAATACTTGAAGGGAGTAAAGTATTTTAGTGAAGGGCTAAAATATGCTTATTTGCCCTCCACTAGAGTCGATCATAGCATTTGCTTTAAATTTATTTAAATTTCAATTTAAATTAATTAAGAAGATGTAGATCTAGTTCTATTGAAGCTTTCTGATCTCAAATTTTCATATGGAGAAGAACATTTATAGCTTTGCTAGCAAAATGAGTTCATTTGTTACTCTGTTTTTAGAAACTGGTCCTAAAAAAATAAAAACTGCAGATTTGCTTATTTGTGATTTTTAATTTACAAATGTTTGTAAGAAAATGTTGCCTTGGGTTACCTGGGTGGCTCAGTGGGTTAAGTATCCAACTTCAGCTCAGGTCATGATCTCACCACTCCTGAGTTCAATGCCCGGTCAGGCTCTGTGCTGACAGCTCATAGCCTGGAGCCTGCTTATGTTTCTGTCTCCATCTCTCTCTTCCCCTCCCTTGCTCACCCTCTGTCTCTCTCTCTCTCTCTCTCAAATGTAAAAATAAACATTAAAAAAATTAAAAAAAGAAAATTTTGGCTTAATAATAGTCATTTTATGTTTTCAGAAAGATTATTAATTTCAATACTTTGGGAACCTACTATTATATAATTGGTTGAAAGTTCACTACAATATACTTATCACTCTAAGTGAATCATTCTGATTTCAGTATATTTTAAAGTGTATTACTTAAACTATCTATATCAGAATTGATAATAGAACCAATCCTAGGCTTTCAGAATCAGATATCTGAGAATAGAGTCAGAGAATTTTCATGTAAAATTCAATAAAGAATTTCCAGGTAAAATTCAAGTCTTATAACAGGGACTATCAGTAAAGTAAAATAAAATAGTAAAATAAAACAAAATAAACTCCTTAAGAAGTCAGAAAACCATTTTAAATTATTTTGAAGCTCTATGAACATATGTATAAAACCAAAATCTTTTCCTTATTTCTAAAAAAAGAAATACATATAAATATATGTATATATATTTACCTCAATCAGAAGCTTAAATTCTCATCTGTGCTATTTAGTCAACAGAAACTACTTTAAAAATTGTATCATTTGTATAAGGAAAAGCAAGCTGGAACATATGGGAGACAATATTTGGGAATAAAATTTTCACAAATTGAAAAGTGGGAGAGATTTAGATCAAAAGTTCCTAAGTATCTATCCCTAATGAAAGAAAAAAAAATGCTTTGTTCTTAATGTTAAAAAGAGTTTTTAATGTTTATTTATTTTTGAGAAAGACAAAGCATGAGAAGGGATCAGTCAAAGAGAGAGGGTTACAGAATCTGAAGCAGGCTCTGGGCTCTGAGCTGTCAGCACAGAGCCCGACGTGGGGCTCAAACTCATGAGCTGTGCTTACCAGCTGTGAGATCATGACCTGAGCTGAATTTGGATGCTCAACTGACTGAGCCACCCAGGCATCCTTGTTCTTAGTGTTTTAATCCGAGGAATTACTGAACAAAGAACATGGTGGGGTAGGGGAAAGAAGGCTCTAGGTAGGATGGCTGAAGGAGAGTTGACCGAATCTGGCCATAGGGTGATTTATTGCTGAGTCAGCACAACTCATCAGAAAGGCACTGTGCTTGCTACTGCTATGTGGGCAGACAGAGTTTTCCCCTTCTTTTGTTGTGCTACCTGCTCATGTGTATTCCGGTATCTATAAATTGTCTCAGAATTTGTATTAGTGAGTGTGTATATGTGTGTGTATTTGCATGTATATGTGTGTGTATATGTGTGTGTGAGAGAGAAACCCAGATCCAAAGCTTAGTCTTGTCATTGTTTTTTAAGTCAGTGAACCTATGCACATAGAAACATTTAATGAGTTTTGTACTTCATTAAATATTGAAGAGGCCTTTTTTAAAAATTTTTTTAACATTTATTTACTTTTGAGAGAGACACACACAGAGTGTGAGCAGGGGAGGGTCAGAGAGAGAGAGATACACAGAATCAGAAGCAGGCTCCAGGCTCTGAGCTGTAAGCACAGAGCCTGACACGGGGCTCGAACCCATGAGGTGTGAGAACATGACCTGAGCTGAAGTCAGCTGCTTAACCAACTGAGCCACCCAGGAGCCCCATTGAAGAGGTCTTAAGGATAACAAAATAGACAACCTTTAGCAAAATCTATCTTATTTTCCTTTCCTTCGTCTCCCTCAGTTCACAGTACTTGGAAATATCTGATATTTTACTCTAAAAGAATTGTTAAGATATTTATTTCAAATGCAAATAATTCCATCTATGGAAGATCTCCTAAAGACACTTTTTCCCCACACAAGAATGTAAGTTCCCATCAGGCATGGATTTTTCCTTGTTTGTTTTTGTTGCTCTTTGTCAAATCCTAAAGGCCAAAAAAAAAAAAAAAATTCCTGGATCACAGATCTTCAACAATTAATTGCTGATTGAATGAATAAGTGAGATATTTTGTCTACTGAGTTTTTTCTTATATGGGGGTCAGAATCACATGTCTTACTAACCTTACCTTAACTTTTCCTCTGTAGGACAGGAAAGAGTTCACACTGGTATAAGCTACCTTGTGATATTCATCTTTACTATAACCAGATGAGCTAGGAGAGATTTCTGGTCTTCTCACCTACCCAAATAAATATGAGTCCATATCTATTTACACATACACACTAGAGCTCTGGTGTAACTTTAAGGGGCATTCTGATAATAGGACATTATTCCTAGGAGGGCAGGTGATATGATAGATTAAGTCATATATATATTAACTCCAGCTCCTTAAATGAGGCTAATGCTTCTGGTTCCAATCTGGCTGTCTGGTCTTGCTTCATGAAGCTACCTTATGGTTTCTCACTTTCATTCCTTCTCTTTAGGAGAGCAATTGGCTAAATCAATTAATCACACATGCACTTTTCTGTGAACTATTCCCACAGGAACTCTGGTAGACCTGGATAAATTTCCCAGCCAGTACCTCATCTCATCTTGCTGTTTCATGCAATATATGTATTTCTCTTCTTTCGTGTTTTCTAACAATACTTATTTAATATTGCCATATTTAGTCTGATACAAGTTTCTAGTTTCTGGGAACATGTGGAACTTCTACTTCCCCAACTGAGGCTCCTCTCCCTCTTCATGAATCACTGTGGGCTTTCTAGAATTAGGGACGTTTTTTCAATCTATGGTTCCAGGATACAAAGATGTATGAAGAATTATTCTTTTGACCACTGGAGTAGGGTGGACAAAATGACGCAATTTGAAGATGTGCAATAATCTAGTTGGTGCTCTAAATATGTTAGCTTCTAAGAGTTGCAGCATCTCTACTTCTTATAAGCATGATAAACTGCCAAAATAAAAAAAAAAATGAGAAGGGCAAAATGAGATAAGTGAGAAAAGAGGATGTTGGCAGCAGCCACTGATGAATCATTTGCAAAGGTGATGTTAAGAAGTAGGGAACTAATTTTTAAAACTACACTAAGACTTGTTTGCAAGTGTCTTCTATTATCATAAAATACCATCCTGCTGCATAGCAGAGAGAATTTGATTTTTACTCCCTGAAAATAATCACTTGACATGCAATATAAGTCTCTGCACTTTAAAAATTGTTTTACCACTTGTCTCTAGGATGGTTATTTTACAATCCAATATAAATGCAATAATCTGAATAAGAATGTGTGGGCCTCTCACAGTTTTAGAAACAAGGACTCATAAGGATATTATTTCACTAATATTAATGCAGTAACTCTTTTAGTATTGAAGGTAACAAATCTTTAGTGGTAGAAAAATATTAGGCCTCTCATTTTTGTTTGCCAGGCAGCATTTCATAAGATTTCCTGCCTGTGCCATTATCCATAGAGGAAACATTAGTTTCATAATGGAAATGCTATACAGCAAACCTGCAATCACCAGATTGTCTACATAAGTAACACCAATGTGGATTTCCATCCAATAATTCACACTCCTTCAGTTCCATTGGACCACAGTAGGAATAGGTGTTGTATATATGCCTTACCCAAATAAACTCCTAAATTACAAATAGTCATCTCAAACCATGATTCATATCATGCCCCTTCCTCACTCTTCATGTCAGAGATGTTGCTCTGCCTTTGTCATGATAAATGTGAAAACACAGCAATGACTCACATATTAACTCCAGTATTTTGAAAATATGTGAGTTCTGAAATAACAGGCAGAAAGTGTTAAAAAACTGAAAAATTAATTTTAAATATTAAACCAGATACAGATTCAAAAGTAGAGTTGACTTCCCTATGTATTTAAGTCCAAATAAGTACCCCTACCCAACTGTGTGTGCCCAATGGGCATCCATCTTCCTTAAAATGTGAACTTTTGATATACTGCAAACCCAAAGAACAAGATATTAAGGTGGGTACACACATCTTTAAAAACCTCCGTACTCAGGCAAACTTCACCCAAATAGTTGTGCCCAGTATGGATATTAGAACAATGTAAGAGGCTGAAATGTATTTGGTTGCCTAGAGAAAGAAATGCATGTCATTGGGAGGGTACCCCAATAAACTTTATTTATGAAACGAGTGTTCAGTCCATTGGCCCTGATTCATCAATCTGATGTATTTTTAATAAAAATATTGAACTAAATTACATATTTATTTCCTGAATTTTTAAAATATCTTCTTACATTTTATGCTCAAGTTCTGAATGCCAAAGATGAATTGGCAGCTATTAGTTACAGTAAAATCAAGATACATGCCTTACATTTTGCAAGTAATTTGTGATTAATTTTAACCACAATGGGGAAAGCATTTTAAACTCCAATTAACTATTTTTAAGAATTTTATTTTGAGAATGCCTGGGTGGCTCAGTTGGTTAAGCGACCAACTCTTGATGTAGACTCAGGTCATGATCTTACGGTTTGTCAGTTCGAGCCCCATGTTGGACTCTGCACTGACAGTATGGAGCTTCCTTGGGATTCTCTATCTCCCTCTGTCTCTACCCCTCTTGCTTCTCTCTCTCTCCCTCTCTATCTCTCTCAAAAATAAAAAATAAACATTAAAAAATAATGTTATTTTCAAGAACGCGGGTAGGAGAGATTGATGCTTATACACACACACACACACACACACACACACACACACACACAATCTCCTAGGGTATTCCCTGAGAAACAAGGGTAGCTTAATTTCATTTCATTTCAGAAGATCTCCATAATCACCCGAGAAATGCATGATCTATTGGTTATGTTTCCTTAAACACACGGAAGTCTCTATGACCACCCCTAAGGTGCATTATGTTTTGGGGAAGAAAGCAAGTTAATACCAGGTTCTACATAGAAAATACAGTAACAAAATGCACACAATTCTACTGGGAATAAATTTTGATAATTGTTGGATACCTCCAAGCAAGGTCTATATCAATCAGGGGCAGTTGATAGTGCTTCCAATGTGTCTCTTCAATCAAATGGTAAACCTCACAGCTCCCATTTCAAAAAAAATGACTGAGTCTACTCCTTGTTTATGGAATGACCTGTCCTGTTTGTCTCCATTATCAGACATATGGCCCTCTTCTTTTCTATAGAATGTCAGTAGGATGACAATGAGAATAAGGGCGAGAAATACAAATAGAGGTTTTGACAGGTATTTCACATGGAATGTACAGGATCTGTGGCCATCTCTTATTGTATCCAATGATTAAAGGAAATAATTATCAATTCTTATCAGAGTTAATATGTTTGGACATGGCAGACCCAAGAGTCAGTTACCTTTAAGGAACCAACTTTGGTTTGGGAGAACTGCTCTAGGATGTTTGTCTTTGTGGGTAAGATTCCAGGGATCATTAATTCCCCCTCACTCTTCTGTATCTCCAGGAGATGTTCCCTTTCCAGGTCCTAGAACTGTTGATCTTCTACCGTCCCCAAATCTATACGTCCCATTCTAGTAGCCAGTTTTACCTATTTTCAATCAGCACTTACTGGAAACCTGTTCTTCCATCTGAAAACATCGAAAAGTGGAATTGTTACAAAATGTAGACAGATATTTGTTCCTTTCTTTTTAGGCCACTGTAGGGGATTCTTGGCAATCAGTGTACTTATATAAGTGTTCATTTTCCTAATGATTTGTTATTACATCAAGCCATCAAGAGAATACAAGTAGCTGAAAAAAAACACTGTTTGCCATCCTGTAGCTGCCTTACCAAAGTGTGTGGACTGGGAGGAGGGGAAGGGAGATAGCATTATAAATTATTTGAATGGATTTTGAGGAGGATATTTCAATACTAAACTATACCAAATGCCTGTGGATATTAGGGGGTGGGGAAAGTATACTGAAAACATTATCAGCCATTGAGTGGGTTTTTTTTTAAAAAATAGGGTGCATCATTACCACATGGAAAATTGTCCAGAAAGTTGAACACATAACACAGTTTAGTTCCAAGAGCCATAATTATATGGGCCCAAATCAGCTGATCACACTGGGACAGCAACACCATAACTTGAAAAAGTGCCAATTTTGTTGTGTTCCTACCAAATAGCCTTGACAGTGGTCAAAGTTCTGGTGTAGTCAGTATGTCAAGAGCGAGCAGGAGCCATAATCTGCCCCATATTGTCATGCAACAAATGGACAAACTTTTGGCAGGAGTCACAATTCTGGCACATGGTGCTGACCTCTGCATCAGAACACTGATTTGTCTACTTTGTGCTCAGTCAAGAATAGCGGTTCAGTTGCCATATCTGGTACAATTATGAATATATGCAGTAGTGTTGATAATCTGGATGATGAAATATCTTAATCAGACCCTGACTTCACTGAGTCTCTTCAGATAAAAGACCCTTGTTGTGTATATTTTATGTGAATAATCCAGAGTGTGATTAGTAGCCATGTGGAAACAAATCATGTACATTTCCCTAGAGTGGTGTCTAATTTTGTAGTTTTGCAATCGGGAGACAAAAAAAGAACCTAACCTCTTGAGCAATAGCTCAAGAGTCAGTGAAACTATAACAAATTTAATCAAGGGGAGTATTGGCCAGAGACATGCCCACAGCCTTGGGTTCAGCCCACTAAACAGAGAGAGCATGTCACTGGCAGTTCTGGATAGCTGATGATGAGATAGAACAGCTGCCACAGCCCAGTGGGTACCATCAGGTTTCACCACAGCCAAAGCATCAGTGAACCAGGCCAGGTATTTGGGGAAAGCTCTGTGAATTGTGGACCCCACTGAGCCAGCAGCTTCACTTCAATCAATGGAGTAGAAAATGGAGTTTTCCCTAATGAGATAGTGCCATTTTTTCATATAACACTAAAGAGCTACTGGGCCCAAATCAGCTGTGTTCTTGACTATAAATTTCCCACTTCACTAGTTAGGTTTCTGAGCCCTATCTTCTTTGTTAATCATTGAATCTGAGTTGATCCACAACCAAATAGGAATATTTGGTTTGGAAGTCACAAGACCTTCATGGTTCATGTGTTCAGTTTATACAAGAGTTTAATAATAAGCAAATAGCTGCTTTTGAAAATAAATGTGCCTTGTAGCCAGTCCCAGGAGAAAATGAGTACAAATCCCTAAGAAGACTGCTTCCCATTGCCAAAGGTTCCAGTGTTCAAAATCATCTGTCACAAAGGCTCGCACTTCAAAGGATTATAAGAATAGGGGGACCCAGTGTTCTTAGCACCTCTTTGTTTTGTTTTGTTTTTCATTTTTTGTTTTTTTCCCCATTAGGGGAATCCCTTCTGGTACTTATGGGCAGAGGAAGTAAAAGCATTTAACTTATTGATTCGAACTACATATTCAGGTGTAAAATCAACACACATGGGGCACCTGGGTGGCTCAGTGAGTTAACCATCTGACTTTGGGTTTTGGCTCAGATCATGATTTCGCAGTTCATGCCCTGCATTGGGCTCTGCACTAACAGTGTAGAACTTGCTTGGGATTTTCTCTCTCTCCCTCTCTGACCCTCCCATACTCCTCTCTCTCTTTTTTTTCTCTCTCAAAATATGTAAATAAACTTACAAAAATAAATAAAAGCAATGAAAACAGTTGCACAGAACTGACTGTAACGGTTCCAGTTATACCTTCCATGAGCAAGGGTATATATTTTCTTCTTTTGGGCAGATAGGGTGAAGAGCCAATCATCTCAATAAAATGGGGGATTGATCTGGGTTGGGGATGGTTTATAGGTATAGTTAAACTCAGGGCACATTTGCTTCACCCCAGTTCTACAGGTAGGTTCTGCTATGGTCTGAATATTTGTGACTCCTTCACATTCATATGTTGAAAACCTACCACCCAAGGTAATGGCATTAAGAGGTGGGGGTCTTTGGGAGGTGATTAGGTCACAACGGTGGGACCTTCATGAACAGAATTAGTGTACTTACAAATAGATCACAGAGACCTAGCTTTCCCCTTTCACTATATGAGGACACAGCAAGAAGCCAGCAGTCTGAAAGCTAGAAGAGGGTTTTCACCAGAACCCAGTCATGCTGGTACTCTTATCCAGGACTGCCAGGTTACAGAACTGTGAGAAATAAATTCTTTTTGTTTATAAGCCATCCATTCTGTGGTGTTTTGTCATAGTAGCTCAAATGTACTAAAATAGGCTCCTTCCAAACTTTTAACTGAGCCTAAGTTTCCCTTTCCTCACCCCTGAAAGTTCTATCCTCTAGAAATTTTGAGCTGGGTTTTTAATCTCACTCCAAGCATATTAACAATTTGCTGAATGAGTTTAGGGGAGATGAACTGTGGCTTTGTTGCAGTTCCCTTCATTCTAGCTAGATCTTATATCCAGAGTACTGTGAGACTATGGGGGAATTCACTCACTTTTCTGGCCTATTTTCTGACCCTTCTCCATTCACTCAGAATGCAGAAAATGCCTCATATTGGAAAGTCATCTTGTGATTTGTGATCGGGTTGGGTGCATAACGTAGTGTGGTAGATTGTGCTTGCCAAAGATTGCCACAATAATAACTCCATGCTACATGTTCTTCATGCGATTTGACTTTGATATTCTTTCCATTGAGGGGTGGGATCTATGTTCCTTCTTCTTAAATTGAGCAGGATTTTATTTCAACCAACAGAGTAAGATGGAAGCAACACACCATGAGCTCTAGCTCATCAAAAGTGATTTCAGCTTCTGCCTTTTTTTTGCCAGATTCTTTCACTCTTACAGCCTTTAGCTGTTAACAATTCAACTTTCCTGAGGTCACCAAACTGTAAAGAAGCACAAACTATTCCATAGGGATTAAATGGATAAGCTCTGGGACCACATGGACAGAGACAGAGGACAGACAGCCCTCAGTATTCCATCCCTCCACTATTCCAGCTCTAGTCACATCTGAATGCAACCACTTCAGAGACTCTAAGCCAGAATCACCCAGCTGATATTTCCTGGCATTGTTGTCCCAAAGAAACTATAAGCAAAAATAAATGTTGTTTGAAGTCAAAGTTTAAGCTGAAATTTTGAAGTGATCTGTTCCAGACAAATGCATAACTGGAATATCTAGTCTCCAGTCTGTGATCCCAACACAGGAAGATGGTCAAAATATCTGCTGTTTCTTTATTCCCCTATAAAGTTTGTTTAACAGGGCCAATAGAAACACAACTTGTGCCAAGATCTGGCAAATTCCCAGAGGGAATAAAGTAGCTGGCAATCATTAAATCATTTTAAAAGGCTTTTTTTCTCTGGATTTTAGTGCATCTGGTCCTTGTCAGTTGGTCTCCGATATATTTAAAAACACATTTATTTATTCATTTGTTTGTTTGTTTGCAGTTTATTCTTTCATTTTCTAGCTATCACAGAGGGCTTCTTGACCTACTAAGACACAATTCATTCTGTTCCCATTCTGTTTAAAGGCAAATACTCCCTTCACTCACCATACCTATTTCCAGCTGTTTTATCATTGATCTGTCACTATTTAGAACACACACAAACACGAATGTTTTTCTGTTTCTTATAATACTTATATACTAATCAGTATAGAATCTAAGATTTTCTGACTCCAAAATAAAGTTATAAATATGCTTTTTCTTATTTTGAATAATGGATAATTTACTTATTTTTTCTAAATTTCACCATTTCTGAGTATTATAGAACTAGGTAGTAAAGGCAGTCATACCCAAAGCAAAACAGATGCCTTCTGAAAAAGCTGCCCTCTTTCTGAATGGCCCAGATTGGAACACAGAACCACACACAGGCCAACCACCACAGTACATCTGGGATGTAGTAATTGATATAAGCCAGGTAAGGTTCACTCCTGTATTGGGGGAGGATGATAACTAAGAATTTTGAGGTTCTGTTGGGAATGAGGAAGGAATATACTAGTTAGTATTCTTAATACCAAACAATATAAAATGGTTTCTGTAATTTCTGCTAAAAAAATATTGAACAGCTATCAGAGGGCCCATTGTATATACTATCTAGCTAACCATCTGTAGAAATGGGATGGGGTACAAATTAAAGAAATACCATAAATCCAATCTTTTTAGTATGACTCCACCCACTAGAAATCTGATGCCATGCCACAGGATCTAGACATTCCAGAATACTCACCATTGCATTGCATTACTTACCTATGGCTTCCTAGGTTCCTATTCATTCCAAAACGCTGATTCTGAGAAGAGGCATAGTGTCCTCATTTAGTAGTCCATATTTGAAAGCCAGACCCCATATCCAACGTTTCCTGGATTCACCTGAAATATTCAGATGGTGCATTGTAAAAAAAAACAACAGAAACAGGGAAAAAAAAGAGACAAACATCCATGTTATTTCTTCCACTTTTCTGTGCAATGCTAGTCATACTCAACACTTAACAACATAGATAAAGTACAGTTCAGGGTTTCTCAAGTACCTCATTGCATCAGGAGTCAAATTCAACTGTGTTCCAGACCTGCATGACCATGGATAAATTGTATCTATTGCTTCTATAATAAATTACCACAAAATTAGCAGATTAAAACAACTAAAAGGTATAATCTTCCACTTCCATATGTCAGAAGTAGGCCATGGGTCTCACGGAGCCCAAGTCAAGTGTTGGCCCTGCTGTACTCTTTGCTGGAGGCTCTAGTCACAGCCAGTAGCTATGACTTTTTTCTGTGGTGTTACATTTCTGCCTAGCTGACTACACCAGGAGTTTCTCCCATTTTGATTATACCGAGCCCATTTTAACAATCCGGGATAATCTCCCCTTATCAAGGACCTGGACCCTAATTACACTTCCAAAGTCTCCCTTGCCATGTAGGGTAAGATATTCACAGGGTCTGTGGACAGTGGTGTTTATTATTCTGTCCTTTTTTCTTTTCTTTCTTTCTTTTTTATTTACTTATTTTTTTAGTGGAGTACCTGGTTTATTCTGAAGCAGGTGAATCCCAGAATCCCAGCACAGCGGTAGATTGTGAAAGGAAGGTGGGGGTTTCTGGGTGTCTGGGTCTGGTGTAAGTGTAAGTCTGGAAGCCCTCGACCTGTGTGGACCCTGCTATGCTGCTTCCAGCACCTTGAAGCCCAACACCTATGCAGGGCTTGAGCCTGCTCCTACTACGTGTGCGTCGCCACGCAAGGTGAGTATCAGGGATCTCTGGAGGTCACAGGCCCACAGGGGCTTGTCCTTTAGTAGCCCGCTCCGCATGGCCCCTCTCGCCCTCTTCCTTCGGCTGGTCTTGGCAGCTGGTGACGTAGCACGGCACACCAGGGGAAAAAAGTCAATCACCAGCCCGGCGCTGCCCCAACTGTGCAGATAGGCCGGGTCGTCGTCGAACCAGGAGAGGGGAAGAGGGAGGGAGCCGGCTGCTGGCTGACTCAGATGGGCTTCCAGTTGCGTCTGGGGATTGAGGACTTTCTGTACAGGGGCACTGGCTTCGCCCGGGTCTCTGAGTTGTAGACTGACCTGCCTGGCCCTTAATAGCTAGCCTCCTTGGTATTGGCTGCGGTCCCCAGAGTGGCTTTGTGGGCTGCAGTGCCGGCGTTGGCGCGAACTCGGACTTCTGCGAGCTGCCTAGGCCCTCCGACAGACCGGCCTGCTGGGGTCAGGGGGCAGCAAATTAGGGTCCACCATGCACATGCTGGGAGGAGTGGGCAACGGTGGGAGAAACTTGAGGGGGTCTGGCAGCGAGTGTCGGCAAGAAACTCTGAAGCTCCTCGTATCTCCCTCTGAGTCCGTGGTGTCAAGGAACCGTGGGTAGTGACTCGCTCCCGGAGCACTCCCCTGGCCCTGCCTTTGGAGCTGCCGGGGGATAGGGGTGTCAGTACCGTGGGTACAGCCGTGCGGTGACCAGACTCTCGCGACCGCTCCGGGTAAGCCGTAGCGTTTTGAGGAGGCGGGGCACCGCGCCCGGGCCGCGCTGCGCGAGCCTCAGCCCGTCCCTCTTAGCGGTGGTGATGCGGCCGTGCCCTGCCGCGCAGCGCAGGCTCCAAGGGGGCAGAAAGGGAGTCCACCTCTGCGGGGCGCGCAGAGCCCACCCCTGCAGGCAGCCGTGGGAGTGACGTCCCGCCTGGACTCCTGGCCCTACTGTGGCTCAGCAGCAGCCGCTCACAGCCTTTGGTTCGAGAGCCAGAGCCGCTGGTGGCCTACAGCAGCTCCAGCGTTTTCTCCTCCAGACTATTGCTGTCTGCCCCGCTGTCTGCCCCGCAGTCTGCACCCCCAGCTCCAGGGTACTCTACAGGCTGGGCAGGCCACCACCTAGGGGACTGGGGAGCTGCCGAGGTGTTCCCTCCACACCGCAGGCTGGAACCTGGTGGGAGCTACTGGGTGCTTCCCTGTGAATGGGACACCGGGGCGTGGTGTGCTGGGCGCTCTGCTGGGCCTGAGTGCTGCCTGGGGACCCGCTTTCTTGACATGGACCATAGCGGAGGCTGCCCTGTGTACCTCCTGGGAATGAGTCTGAGGAGGTCCCCGGTTTACCTCCGAGGGGCCCTGGCTGCTTTTTTCGGCCCTATGAGGGACCTTGGTTGTGGTGGGTCATACATGGCACCATGGAGTGCTCATGGGCAGGCCTGAAGGGTGTCATCATTGGGCCCTTTCTTCTTCAAGCTGCCCAGGGAGCCCATGCTTTCCTTACAGTCCGCTTGCTGAGGTCCTTGCTAGATCCTGGGGGTTACCACAGTCTCTGCAAGAGTCCCGAGTTCTCCAGGGGGCCAGACCTTCCAGGAGGAGGGTGGGTGGAGTACAACCAGGGAACAGCACTCTTTTAGATGGAGCCATGGGGTGTCACACCAGCCAGGACTCCAAGAAGCCAGTGTGTGGTCGGTGGAGGCCAAGGTGGGGGCAGCTGGCCCATCCATGATTGTCCTCTGGAATAGAATTTGGTAGGCTTGGTTGGCAGCAGCCAGTGGTTCATGGTCAGGGGCATGGTGATCAGCCTGTCCAGGAGACTCAGGGTCAGCTCTGCCTAGAATTCATAGCACACCAGCTGTGAGTCATGTAGGCATTGAGAAGCAGGACACCCAGGGTAGGTATATAAAGCCTCACCAACGACCACTTTACCCTGCTAACCCAGCTTTCCTGATAGGAGATCATTGAGGCCAGGGAAGCTGCTTAAGTGGATCACCAAGATGGCTTCTACCCAGTCCGGGTCCCTCATCAGCTTCCAGAAGCTCAGTGGGGTTAGAGCTGCCTTTGACCAACATTGTGAAGCCATTGACGGTGAAGGAGGTGGTATCACCAAGGACTCAGGGGAAGATGTAGCAGCAGCAGCAGGACCCGTTGAGCTCCTGTTGAGGCTCCTGGCGCCAGTAGCTGGGTCATTTACTCAGAGATCTCCCAGGCCCTTGGAGGCCAGCAGCTGCATGCTACCTGCCCAGAGTGTAGAGTGCCAGTCTGTTGTGGACTTGTGTGGTAGCTACCAATTTTTACACCAGGGGTAGCAAGGAGTGTGTGGGGGGAGGGAGACTCTCTTATTCTCATAGAAGAGGTTTTAGCACAGGCTTTTTTCTCACTTCCACCCCACCTCGTTATCTCCAGACCCCCTTTTCGCCTCACCTATCATCATGACAGAGTCCCCAGATTACTTGATTGTGATTTTTGGAATCACTGCTGAGGCCACTTGTGGGGTCAAGCTGGGCTCTAATGAGAAGGAACTGAAAGTGCTATTATGGAAAATGTAGATCTGTACATAAAATAGCACAGAATACTCGTTAGAATGGATCTGCTAGAACTGATGGAAAAGAAACTAAGATCCATGTGAAAAGCCTGAGGTAGACTCAGCCCTGAGACAGTTTAACCAGTCAGTGAACAATGAACTCAACACTGGGGTGGGGACTCTCCTTCTGTCTCTATACTGATAGGCAACCTCATATCAGGTAAATCCCACATCTGAAGGCTTCCAAGAAGAATGTATTATTGCCTGAATTCTTGTTTTTTCTATTTTTAAAAATTTTATTTTTTCTATTTTTTAAAATTTTATTTAAATCCAGGTTAGTTAACATATAGTGTAGTAATGATTTCAGGAGTAGAATTTAGCGATTCATCACTTACATGTAACACCTACTGCTCATCCCAACAAGTGCCCTCCTTAATGTCCATGGCCTATTTAGCCCATTCCCCCACCCAACACACCTCCAGCAACCCTTAGTTTGTTCTCTGTATTTAAGAGTCGCTTATAGTTTGCCATCCTCTCTTTTTTAACTTATTTTTCCTTCCCTTCCCCTTTATTCATGTTTTGTTTCTTAAATTCCACATATGAGAGAAGAATTTTTTATTGCCTGAGTACTTTTTTTTAATCTTTGAAGAGAATTCAAGAAATATTACCTGGTAAATCTGATATTGATAAACTGGATATTGCAGCAATGACTGTGTTTAAATTTTGAGAATAGGTCAGTCTCCCAGTATGGAACCTCTTAAGTTAGATGTGGGGGATATAATGTTAGCAATGATTTCAAAACCCTATCATCACAGATTTTCAGATCCAGAGATAGTAAGTTCCAAATTTGGAAGTGGCACTTGCAGCAAGATGAAACTTATTGATGATAATACTGTAGTCAGGACTCAAGGTTTATTATGGCAGTCTTCAGATCAAGACTTTAAATGACTCAATATTGCTGTGGGAGGTACAGCAACTTTTTCTGAATGCCCAGGGTGAAAGGAAGAGAGAAGCCCCGGTCAGGTTTGTAAGTGAGGAGTACAGAGACCTAGTACTACAGAAGCACACACATCACGTGGAGACCCAATACACTGAGATTTACAAAGCAACAGGTGATATTTTCTTAAATTTGCTGGTGGTACATCCAAAGAAGTAGCCCAATTTCTCTCCAAGGAGAAAAACGTCATCATCTGCATGTGAGTGCTCACATCTGATGATGTGGTGGCCTTTTTGGACAGCATTGCCCCATCAATGGGGGTGAAGGAAGGCATCCTCTTTGTTACCTCCTAGATCAGTAGGCCAATAGGAAATGCTTTTGTCCTCTTTGCTCATGAGGGATCTACACAGAACACAATGAAGGAGTATAAGGACTTGTTAGGTAAAAGATACATTGAACTCTTCAAGAGAATAGCAGCTGAAAGTCAGCAGATGATGAATCATTTCTCAGCCCCTCTCATTCCTCTTCCAATCATTATTCCAGTACTACCTGGGCAGTTTTTACCCAGGTTACAAATGTTAATGACCATATACAGCTTTGAAATCTTTCCTGTGCAGCCACAACTGAGGACATTCTGGACTTTCTTGGGGGAGTTTTGTCCAGATATTCAAGCTCACAGGGTTCACATGGTTTTGAATCATCAAGGTGTCTTTATCCAGATGAAGTCTACAGACAAAGCATTTATGGGTGCATAGAAATGTCCTAAAAAACTGTGAAGGACATGCTAAAGTCTTTCAGCATTTAGCTGATGAGATAAACTTTGGATTCATGGGATAAGGCACATTTTGTTTTTTCACATTTACTAGTTTATTATATGATAGAGTATATTATACAGGATACAGACAAACAGCCAGATGAAGCAGTACATAGAGTGATGTCCTGAAGTATCCCAAGGACAGGAGCTTCTATCCCCATGGAGTTGGGGTGTGCCACCCTCCTGGAATGTGAATATGTTCACCAACCCAGAAGCCCTCTTGAACCTCATACTAATTGATATTTTTTTAAATGGAGGCTTCATTACAATTAATTATTATTAATTGATAATTAACTCCATTTGTAGTCCCTCTCCTTTCTTGGAATGAAAGGTAGGGCCAAAAGACCTAAAATTCTAGTCATGGCTTGGTCTTTCTAATGACTACCCCCCATCTAAGAACCCACCAAGAGTCACCTTGTTAGAACAAAAGACACTCCAGGATATTTCAAGGGACTTAGGAGTTTAGTGTCAGATGCTCCTATTAGTTAGGAAATTGCAAAGGTCTTAGGAGCTCTGTGTCAGCAACTGGAATAAAAAATGAAATGTTAAGAAAAAAAAATATCCTAGTACTTCTCTTATAAGGAGTTTGGGGAGCTTTGAATCAGGAACCAGGAACAGATACACACACACATACATACACAGAAACATACATTATTTCACACTAGGTAATCTGAGTCTGTTTTTCCCCCCACACATCACCTTTACTCCCTCCCCAAATACGTCATTGATCAGGTTGAGCCAAAATCCTAGACTGTTGAGATTTTCTTAGGAGAAGCCACAGCTATGGTGCCAAGAGTCAGTGATAGGATGTTTGTGTTAGTTTTCAATTGTTGCCTAATGAATTTAAACCAACTTAGTGACTTAACACCAATTTATTCACAGTTCTATAGGTCAGAAGTCAGTCAGGCTTGACTGTGTAGCGTCTCACAGGGTCAAAAAGCATGAGCCAGGCTGGGCTCTTGTCTAAAAGTCATCGTTTTTTGTGCCAGCCAAATAGCCAGATGTGGAGCCAGTGAGCCCTGGACTGAGACTACCTTACAATGACTGTTCTCCACCCTCTTTGGGAGAGAGAAATGCTGACTGTACTCTGAAAGCTCCCATCTGCAAAGTTTGCTCCTTTAGCTGTTGTGGTTGAAAGGAGCTTGGGAACCCCGCCTCCTGCATTGGAGCTTTTGCTTTCTGCATTCCACCTCCCACTCCTGTGCTCTGCTAGGTGGGGTCCTGTGGCTGCAGAACTTTTTAATCTAACTTAGCACAGAAGCTAGATGCTTGGCACCAAAGAGAACAAGTAAACCAAGAAGATGTGGAAGGTGCCATTTTTGTTCTTAATTTTATAAAGCACATCACTTGGGGCACCTGGGTGGCTCAGTTGGTTAAGCATCCGACTTTGGCTCAGGTCATGATCTCACAGTCTGTGAGTTTGAGCCTCACTTCAGGCTCTGTGCTGACAGCACAGAGCCTGGAGCCTGCTTTGGATTCTGTTTCTCCCTCTCCCTCCTCTGTATGCGTGCACTTTCTCTCTCTCTCTCTCTCAAAAATAACTAAACATTAAAAAAAGAAAAAAAAGAAAAAGAAAGCACATCACTCTGGATCCTAGTAGAAGGAGTCAGCATGGTCTCACCGGAAAAATCATATTATGATTTCAGGTATGAAAGATGGCATGGTGACTCCAAGTGCCTGTGAAAAGCCTTATGAGTCTGCAGGCTTGATAGCTCTGGTGCCAACAAGTACAGAGAGTATGACATTCACATAAAAGATATGCCAACTCTAGAAAGCATAGTCCATCCCCAAGAAGAAAGTCAGAATACCACAACCCCAAATGTGGCAACTAGTAACTTCATGGAGAAAGTGGATGGAGAGATATGGACAACAGTGAGAAGGATGGCGTGGTGACAGTGACCTTGGTTGGAATCATAGTTGAGGGTCTTATTAGCCATTGTCGCTTTCATGAGTGGGATCATTATTGTAGTTGGGTGAACAATGTCAGAAGGATACCCGGAAGAACTAAAGAATTGTGACATTTGGCCAACGTGTTTAAAAAAGAGAGTTTCCAGGGTCACCTGGGTAGCAAAGTTGGGTTAAGTGTCCGACTTTGACTCAGGTAATGATCTCACAGTTCATGGGTCCAGCCCTGCATTGGGCTCTGTGCTGGCAGCTCAGAGCCTGGAGCCCACTTTAGATTCTGTGTCTCCCTTGCTCTCTGCCCCTCCCCCAGTCATGCTCTGTCTCTAAACAAATAAACAAACAAACAAACATTAAAAAGAGAGAGAGAGGAAGAGAGTTTACAGTTTTTCCTGTCCCTGAGCATGTGGCAAGAGATGACCCATGGACATTTGAGCCACTTCACTCAAAATTCATGATCCCTCCACTTGCCAATAGTAACCAAAGGAAAAATAATTCACAAAATGTGCTCCTCTAAACATTTGTCTTCTGATTTTTTTAAATATGTATTTTGTGAAAGATGATTTAAAAGACAAAATGCATAGAAAATGGAGCAAAACTATATAAACTTATTTGTAACAAATACAGACAATGTAATTCATTGTTAGAAACTATGATCACATCCTTGTTCTAACCATTCTGTTATTGTTAAAATACAAAAAGGATATTTATACCAATTGAGTCCTTGGATTTAGTGCTATGTCAGTAAATGGCACAAACACTTGGCAATATCTGATCCGTGAAAAACATTATTTTTCTTTTTTTAGAGACAGTGAGCTCAAGCTGGGAAGAGGGGCAGAGGGAGAGAGAGAGAGAGAGAGAGAGAGAGAGAGAGAGAGACTCTAAAGCAGGCTTCATGCTCAGCATGGATCCTGACATGGGGCTGGACCCTTATGACTCTGGGATCATGATCTGAGCCAAAATCAAGAGTCTGAGCTCAACCACCCAGGTGCCCCTATTCTATTTTTAAAACTTGATTTGGTATGAATGCTCAACTAAAAAAAACCAAACAACAACAACAACAAAAAACACACTAAACATGGATTGTATGTAATGGGTAACTGTCTTCCACTTGCTTAGATACATCATAAAGGCATCTATTTTAGATCCTAAGTGGGAATACATTTGTTTCTCACAAGGACATAAGGTAGCCTGCAGGTTTGCTTTACTGCCTTCTCCAGTAATGACTTGATGACTAAAAATTTCCCCTATCTGCCACCTGTACTTCTTTTGGATGAAGGGCAGGCAGAGCTAAGGAGGCAGAATTCTTTCTTTCCTATGCAATAAGTCCTTCAGGTTGGCTACTTTGTTTTTGGAAAATGTATATCTCTGTCTTGTATTCTGAGGAAGCTGCTGGGCACCCAGTTTGATAGGGGCTTAGAGAGTGTTCTAGAAAGTAGGAACCAAGATGGCTCCCAAACAGAAAGAAACTCTGTGTGTGCCTCTAGCATGAGAAATAGAACCTGTCAGTTTTCTAATGTTTACTTCTCCTTCAGAGGACACATGCGGGAAAGCAAAAATAATCTTGCAAAATACTAATTTTAAAGATGCAGCTGGATTTAAAGACTTGACTTAAAATAAAAGATATTCCCAGTCTTCATGATATTCCACATATTTCTGTAGGGTCATAATTGAAAGATCAAAATAATGGAGCCAGAGCTGCCATTCTGTATTGGCACCACTCAACTTAGTTTATTTCTTCTTATTGATCTGTTTAATCTCTTCCTTAAAAAAAATAAAATAAAATAAAAAAAGTTTTATCCTGAGATGTTTTGTTGTGATTATGGTGGCACAACTCTGATATCTTCTAAACCTGTACAAGTTCATAAAACAGGAAAAAGTAAACTATCAGTCAGAAAGCACAGTTTATACCTCCCAATTTTTGCAGTGTTATATGGATGTCATTTTAAACAGTGTGCCTTTGTGTTCCCAAATCCAGTTGATCTTACACTGGACCCATTACCTGGTAGGACAGGATCGTAAGTTTCTTGGTCATATCTGTGTTGGTGCTTAATCCAGTGTAGATATGTTTTAAAACTGTATACATACATGTACACACACACACATCAAAAGATGTGCAGACCAAGAAAATTTCTAAGCACAATTATTTATTAATGATTTAAAACTCAAACTGAATATCATGAATATCATTAGTCTAGAGTAGATTAGTCTTTAATTGGGAAAATTGATAAGTATAGGTTCTTATTATCTTTTTCTAAAGTCTTTAATCTAGGAATTATAAATGTTTTGTAACCATACTAAAAATAATTGTACCCAAATCAGTGTTAATGTTAACAAAGGGGAAAGGAGGGAAAAATAAGTTAAAAAAAGAGAAGGAAGCAAACCATAAGAGACTCTTAAATACAGAAAACAAATTGAGAGTTGCTGGAGGGGTGTTGGGTGGAGGGATGGGCTGAATGGGTGATAGGTATTAAGGAGGGCACTTGTTGGGATGAGCACTGGAAGTTATATGTAAGTGATGAATCACTAAATTCTACTCCTGAAATCATGATTACACCATATGTTAACTAACTTGGATTTAAATAAAATTAAGAAATTAACAAAACAAAACAAAAACATAACCTAGATTATTCACTGTCAGAGAATGAAATTGCAAATAAGCAAAGGAGGAACAATGGAAGGAACCCTATGGTGTTGAATCAAGGTAGGATGGATTAGTGTGCACTTATAGATTAAAACAAAACAAAATGAGACAACAACAACAACAAAAAACAGGGGCACCTGGGTGACTCAGTCAGTTGAGACTCTGAGTCTTGATTTCGGCTTAGTTCATGATCCGAGGGTCATAGGATCAACCTTAGCATCAGGCTCCATGATGCTAAGCATGGAGACTGCTTAAGATTCTCTCTCTCTCTTTCTCTGCCCTTCTTCCCCCTCATGCTCTGTCTCTAAAATAAATTAAGAAAAACAAAACAAAACAAAACACAGAGGTACCTGTGGCTCAGTCAGTTAAATGTCCCATTATTGATTTCGGCTTAGGTCATGATCTCATGGTTCATGAAATCATGCCTGGAGTCGGGCTCTGTGCTGACAGCAGGAAGCCTGCTTGGGATTCTCTTTCTTTTTCTCTCTCTGCCCCTTCGTTGCTTGTACTCTCTTTCTCTGTCTCTCTCTCTGTCTCTCTCTCTCTCTCTCTCAAAACAAAGAAACATTAGAAACAAATAGAAAACAATGGATATAGATAGGGAAGGAGGGAGGGAGTTATACATGCAAATAAAATATAGATGAATATGTGTACATGGATTAGTGTGTATATATATATATACATACAAAACTAGAAGTGGCATTCAGGTAGAAAAGAGCATACTTGATGCCCAAACTTGGTTTCTAACTACCATGCTTTGATAAAAGTTGCTAGCACTCCTTGGAGAACTCTGATTCCAGCCCTGGTATCAGAAAAAGTGCAAGATAAATGTGACAAAAGTCTTTCCTAGATTTCTTGGTGTTATCATAGAAACCTTAGCCTCCTGAGCCATGGAAAATATACCATAGAGACTGAATGTTTGCTTTCAAATCCCTTAAAATAGAGACTGAATGTTTGCTTTCAAATCCCTTAAAATAGTTTATATTTCACATGCAAGGAATAGATAAGCAACCATTTGTTTTTTTGGGTTTTGTTTGTTTGTTTTGTTTTAATGATGGAACCAATTGATTCCACTTAATAACCTCTCTTATCTCCCAAAGATGCAGAAACTTGCCTTATGTGACAGACATTTGGAATGACACTTGTTGGGATGAGTAATGAAGTAATGAAGTAAATACCTACTTCCTAGGTATTTACATTTCAAAAGTGATGGAATCCTCTACAGTGGTGGCATCTTTAGGTTGTGAAAAGGCTTATCTTCCCCTTGGAAACATAAATATATATGACAAAGTATTAACCTAAGGATCCTTTCCTACCAGTTTTTTTTTTAAAGGGAAATCAGAAATTCTGACTTCTTTCATTCTTTTCATTCTTTTCTTTCTTTTCTGTTCTTCTTTCTTTCTTTCTTTCTTTCTTCTTTCTTTCTTTCTTTATCTTTATTTATTTCTGAGAGACAGAGAGAGAATCCCAAGCAGGCTACATACTGGCAGTGCAGAGCCTGATGTGGGGCTTGAACCCACAAACTGTGAGATCATGACCTGAGTCGAAATCAAGAGTTGGATGCTTAATTGACTGAGGCGCCCAGGTGCCCCTTTCCCACCTGTTTCTACGGCAACTTAGAAAAGAAGAAGTAGGAGTGAAAAAGAGAAATGAATGGTCTCTTT
This sequence comes from Cryptoprocta ferox, assembly GCA_028646485.1. Taxonomy (NCBI): domain Eukaryota; kingdom Metazoa; phylum Chordata; class Mammalia; order Carnivora; family Eupleridae; genus Cryptoprocta; species Cryptoprocta ferox. Next base: position 87,282,618 of record CM053577.1, on the reverse strand, counting down.
CCCCTTTTTAAGTGGAGGAACTTCCTCTTTATCCCTTGCTTACCAAGTGAGACTGCCACTTGCATAGGATGGTTTTCTACCTGGCTCTTCTTGGGTTGCTTTTGAAGACACTGATGCTGCAATATTATTCTGGCTGTTGATTGTGCTGTAAGGAGAATCATGTTTTTGTTCTTGGGTTTTTTCTCTTTCTTTCTTTCTTTCTTTCTTTTTGTCTGTTATTGGTGCCTCTTGATATTAAGAAAAACATATATATCTCAACAACTATATATGTTTATATATATAGTTTATACATAGTTTATATATATATACATACACATATGTGTGTATGTATGTATGTATATATATATATATATATATATATATATATATAACCCTTAACATATGAATCTGGAACATCTGTGGTACCAGAAAGTAAGAAGTTTCTTAAAAAACAAAAGAAAAAAAAGGATGGGCAGGCCTAAAGAACACAGGAACTAAACTCAAAGAACTTCTATAACTTCCTAAGGTCAAAGCAATAATCATTTGAAGAGGAAGAGAAGAATGATGATGATGATGACGATGATGTTAATATTGGATTATAACCTTATCCAAGTGATCAAGATTAAGATCTCCAGCAATAAGAGTGTAGAGGATGATCCAACATGGTGACCTAGGAAAATCCTGAACATACCTCTTCCCACAACACTCCAATCTCCAGATACATATGGAACAATTCCTTCTGAAAAAGACCTGAAAACTAGGTGAAGCCTTCTTTATAACAAATGATAAACAGACTACATCAAAGATGGGTAGGAGAGACAGGAATGTGGTTTTACCAAAAATCCCCATCCCTGGCAGGGTAACCCATAGTCAGGAAAGATCTCACAAATCAGAAGCTTCTCCCTGAGGAATGAGAGGTTTGTGCCCCACATCAAGGACCCTAACCCTTGGGACTTAACACCAGCGACAAACTCCCAAAACATCTGGCTTTGAAAACCAGTGGCGTTCATGTCTAGGAGACCCAAAGAGATGTAGGGAAATCAGATACTGCTCTTAAAAAGCTTGCACTCAAACTCACCCCAGGGGACCCAACACAAAAGCAGCAGTTTGAAAAGCTCCTAGACTGTAGGTAAACAGTATAGTTTTGCTAATTTAAAGCATCTGCCAGAAGGGCAGATGCTTGTTGAGACTTTCTACAGGAACAAATGTACTGGTGGGCACCATTTTTCATTTTTTTCTACATTATTATTGTCAGTGGGTCCATGCAGTCCCTGCAGTTTCTCACTGCCCCACTAAAACTTGGTGTCCTACTCCCAGTGTCTTCTTCAAGCTGAAGGATATACTCTGGCTCTCTGCTTTCTCTCTTCCTCTCTAAATCCAAAAGACATGCATAGTCCACAGAGAGGGACCTCTTTGATTACCTGGCTTTGAGACCCAGGGAGATTTATGTTCTTAGATCCCATGAGACTATAAGGATTAGAGAGACAATTCTTGTCAGAATGACAGTTGCCAGGAGAGGGCTTGGGGTAGGTGAAAGGGGTCAAGAAGTACAATTTTGCAGTTATGAAATAAATAAGTCATGGAGATGTAATATATGGCATCATGACTGTCGTCAATGTTGTAGTTCATTTTTGAAAGTTGCGAAGAGAGTAAATTTTCAGTGTTCTCATCACTAGGAGAAGGAGAAGGAGAAGGAGAAAGACTCATTGATATCTTGCACCCCTATTAGATCACATTATCTCTGTGATAGTCATGGTCCCAATTTAAAACTTCAATATAATTTTGTGAAAACATCAGACAAGCACAAATTAAAGAACATTTTACAGAATCAATATACTACTAAATTTTTGCAAAAATATTAAGGTTTTGAAAGAAAAGGCTGACTGTTAAAAATTGGAGGAGTCCAAGAGACATAGCAATCAAATGCAATGTTGTATCCTTAATAGATTCAAAAAATAGAGAACAGGACATTTGTGGAAAAACTGGTGAAATTAGATTAAAGTTATAGTTTAATTGACATTATTATATGAATGTTAATTGTACGGTGGTTGTGTAAGATGTTAATATTAGGAGAATCTGGTTAAGGATGTACGGGAACACTATTTTCACAAATCTTCTATAATTCTAAAATTATTTAAAAATGAAATTTAAAAATTATGGCTAGAAAACAATCATGAGAAAATAAACTAAAAATATGTTGTTCAAACTCTGTAATATAAACAATATTTTACACTATATTTTATATTTATTTATATTTCTACATATCAAAATTGAGGTACACATATATTATAGTATTTACGGCCACAATACTATTTAAAATATAAGCAAGGAAAAACTGGAAAGAATACACAAAAGTATGAGCAGTAGTCATATATATTCAAAAATGATTTAGTGAGAATCTCCTATGTAGTAGATACTGTGATAGACTATAGAGAAGCATGAGTGAACAAGACAGAAACAATCTTTGCCTTTAGGGAACTTACATTCTATTTTGAGAATAGATTAAAATAATCATATAACATAATCAGTATTCAGTAACTAAAATAAATCCTATAAAGGCAACAAACCAGTGGGCAAGATGGAGATTAATGTGTTTGGACAGACCTACTGTGGAAAGAATAATCAGGAATGGTTCTGGGAGCACATCATGTAAGGTGAGTCCTGGACAATGAGGAAAAGCAGGCCCTGAGGAGAAAAGAGAGATAAAAAAAAAAATCCCAGGAAGAAAGGGGGGAAAAAAGCAAGCATATATAGCAGTCTTCAAACAGCTAAAGATGGAAAACTGAAAAATGAAAAACAGTTAAGTGATTTGAACTTAGTATGTGGTAAGTGTACAGAGACAGGGAGTAGTCAGACATGCAGGACCAAAAGACAGTGAAAATGTGTCTGAATTGTTATTTTTTTGAACAAAATGGGAAGTAATTGAATTGTTCATAGGGAAATAAAAGTTGAATTGCAGGGGGAAAGAAGGTGTGGACATTCAGGAAGTATTTATCTTCAAAATTCATGTAATACATCATGGTTCCCTGGGCTGAGGGCTTACACTGGAATTGTAGAAAAAGAGACAGCTTGAAAAAGCTTTGCAGATAGACTGTTACAGTGACCTACATATGGAGAGTGAGGAAAAGGGAAAAATTGAGACTGACTTAGAATTTTGTATTGAGTAATACTTGATAAGAAGTAGAAGGAGAAAAAAAGAAAAGAAGGTGTAGTTTTTACTATTTCAGCAAGGGCATGCTAACCCTCCAAGAATTATTTTGTTGTTAGCCATGATGGAAAGTTTAGAATCAAGAGTGAGCAGGAGTTGGGAGAAGGTAGACACTACCATAAATTTATTTTTAAGAAGACTATTTGAAAGGTGTGCTAGCAGCATAACAGTGTTTTTCTAGTAGAATATTAGAGATGTACTGGGTGTTTTTTTTTTTAACTTTAACCTTCTTCTAATTGCTAAAATACAATATTATTCCATTATGGCAGTGCTGATGTCTCCTTAAGTGATGTGTATATGTGGTAATATTTCTAGCATGGATAAGAGGTAGGGAAGAAGTAAAGATTACTTTTGGGTAGATGAGATATGTTTTTCTTTCCATCCTCTATTTTAAAATATTTCATGGAGTGAATATATATTACTTTAAAACTTAAAGCAATGGTAGTTATAATGTTTTAACTAAAGAAAGTGTTTCAAAATATGTTGACTAGGTGGAAAAATAAACTACAACCAAATAATTGTTATATATGTATATCAATTGATTTCAGATTAAATACTGTTTTTTTTACAAGACTTGTAGACTGAAATTTTATTTTTATTAATTTTATTTTTATTAATTAAATTTTGTTTTTATTAATGCCCATGTGAGTCCTAGAAGTTTCCTAAATTTTACTTATTAAGTATTTTTAATCAAAATTCAGTTATTATAAGGAGAAATTGACCAATATGATTTTTCTTTCTACTCAAGTGTTTTTCACATAATTCACATGAGTGGTTGACCTTGACTTGGCTTTAAAAAGTTAAGTGAAGCTTTCATGCTTAAAAATCTGTTAAGAAGAATTATATTATTCTTTTCCAAGCTGTTAAGGTGCTTTGAAGTTCTATAACTGATATCTAGATTTTAAAATCACATGATTTACTTTTTCAGTCACATCTTCCCCAGGTGTGAAAACTAACATATCCTATTGAATATATATATTTTACATTTCAGTGGCAAAGAAATTATATACTTCTATTGAAATATAAGTACCTTTTACTTTTGTATGGGTTTAGTTCAACAAATATGATTTTTTTTCTTTTTTATACCATGTTTTGGTAGCAGGGAAATGAAAACCTACTCAAATTACCTGATAGAAAAAATGATTTTAACATTGAATAAAACACCCGTATAGAAGAAATGGCACCCACAAACAAGAAATGAACTCTAATATGAAATATAATCAAGTCATAGAATGACTAGAACTGGTGGCTTGTCACTCACATTTACAACTTTTTTGGTATTTCTACTTCCTTGTAGAGACTTGATTCTGCTTACAGTACACTTGTATCTGGTGCCAGTAGCTGGTTTGCACATGATCCTGGATTTTAAAAGTCTTTATCCTGTCATTAATTTTCTGTTAATCTGGACCTTCAATGTCCAACAATGTCTATTCTTCACAGACTCAGGGGCTTATTTTCTATTAAGAGTAAAGAGAATTTAATTGATAACTGACTAAGGCTGTTTCAGTTATCTGAAGCTCAACAGTTAGGCTAGGGGTAAATGTTCCTTTATTACCAAGAAAGAAAACACAAATCAGAACTTTATCCATTTTCTTCAGTTTGGAGGCTATTAAAGAGTTTCAGACTTGCATCCTTGACCAAGAGTATGCAAATATTAGTAATTCTATTAAACCAAATTCTGTTAACATTTATTGAAAACTAGCATCAATAAATGTTATGTCAATTGATATGTATATCAATTATATATTTACTGAGTATAGTGTTGAGAAGAATCCCAAGGCTTAATCTGGGTTCCGTAGTCAAAGGTGCCATGTTAATTAGTGATATGGTTAATTGGCATGGGACAATGAGAAAGAGACTAGAATGCCACACACTTGCCACTGAACAAGAAATAGAAGAATGTCGGTCCTTAATAGCAACATTTTTCTATTGTTAGTGTACTAAGAATCATCTTGTGATCCCATAAAAATGTAGATTAAAGGTGTCCACTTTGGGGATTATGTTTCTTAATCAGCATTTCTTTCAAGCACCCACATGAGTCTGATAACAGTAGAATGATATTGATACTTTGAAAGCAATATTCTGTTTAACAAATTTTTTCTGTTGTCCCCCAAAATGTCAATCAACTAGATTGTTCATTAAAATGATAAAATGCCTGAACTAGTGAAAATGCTAGGGGCTAGTCCAAATATCCAATCTTTTACATGAATTCTTGCTATAAACAAATAAAATCTATTTCATTCAGATTATTTATGCAAATGTAGGTATGGGGTATCTTTGATGTCCTAGAGTATCGACAATGCTTTTATGGGTCAAGTCAATTTATTTGTAGATTCCAGCAACTAGACCCCATTCTGACATTTGGAATGAGCTCAAGTGATTCTAATCACTTTTTCCACAAGCAGCCCTCTTATAATCTCTTTTCCAAGAAACCTCCTTTCTTTAATATTTTCCTGTATGTGTGACTTAAGTCCCTTTTCCAGCTAAGTTGTTTGCTAATGACAGGCACAGTGATTTTTGCCCAGGTTTAAACATAGTTTTCCATGTGCTTTGATACACCAATAGTGCAGTTTGATCCTGTTCATCATCCAGGCAGTTTATATCCATTAGAGTAGCAGTTCAGCAAAATCCTAGAGAGATTACAGTATAGTATAGTGACTAAATACTTGAAAGTTGGCCTGAGACAGAAATGGGTTTTGAATATTGGCTCTATTTACTTAGATGTCTGAAATCATGTCAGATTGTTACATATGGATACATTGGTAAAGAACTTTGGAGGTATTGTGTTTAATTCATTTTATTTTCATAATGCTGAAAAATTAATAGAAAATTTGTTGATATGACTGTCCGATGAAAAACTCAGTTTTTAAAGTAATTTTCACTGGAGGAAAATATTTAATGAAAAAATTAGAAATATAATTGTGACTATTTGGTAAGATAGTAGCTGTACAGGGAATTTGATTATAGAACCAAATTCTTATCATTCCAAATTGAACTACACCCAATTAGCACTGCAGACACGATCTTTTCTAGAGCCAATATTCCCTTTGCCAAGATGTCTTGTTTGCTTGGATCATAACAACAAACTGGCAGACCTGCCAAGTCATGGCAATTGCTCGCCTGCATGCCTCCTGCCATTCAGAGACCTGAGCCCCATGCCAGGTGACCCAATCTCCCTTACCCCAGTCCATAGCTCCTTTTATTTATTTATGTTTTCTTAATCATATATTCAGAATTATATAATCAGTGTCCTTAATCCTTATGAGAGAAACTGCTGTTTGCTTATTCTTTGTTGATTCTCATCTTCCTTCTCACCAACAGAAAGCTGATTTTGCTGGGAGCGGAATGTGACTGGCAAAGAAAACTGCATTTTCTAGTCCCCTGTACAGCTAAGGGTAGCTTGTATCTGAGACCTGGTCAATGAGCCTTAACAGTAGTTTTTGTTCGTGAAAATTGGGAACTCAGAAGAGGAGAGAGTTTAAGTCAACTGGCATATGTCATTTTGTCTTTCTTCTTTCCTCCTGCCTGAAAAGCAAATGGGATAGTGAGAATCCTAGTGATCATCTTGTAAGCATGAGGTTACTTTGAGGGTGAACCCTAAGGATGGCAGAGCACATATATGGAAGCAAGTAGAAAATCAATAATATCATTGAGTTATCCTGAAAAGCCTAACTCTACATTGCATTATTTGAGAGAAATATGAGTCCCTCTCTTATTTTAAGCATTATTTCCCAGTTTCTGTTACTCAGAGTCTACCACCTTGATACATCACTCTGAGAGAGGTAACTCAGATAAAAAGGATTCTGGTAATGGCTACTTAGAATCCTGAAGTTTTCCAAAGGGACATTTCTGGTTTGTAAACATATTTATTTATTTCAAGAAAAGGGGAATTATGAGGAAGAAAGGGATTGCTATTTGTTTCTGTTGTCAAAAATTTAGAGGAAATTAAATTCAAAGCCAAACATTTCCAACTTCCTTATGAAACGTATTAGTGAATAATGAAGAACTATAAAGATTTGAAGAACACAATAAATAAACATATGTGATAAAATACTTTCTATAAAATTCCTAATCCACAAGATATTCACATTCCTTAAAATCTGTAAGGAAAAAAACTTGTTAGTTTGGAGAAATTATTGGAACTTTGGGTGTGACAATAAGTTGTAGTTAAGAGTTGCCCTATTTTTTGCAGAAAGCTTAACATTTCTGGATTCCATGCACTAAAACAATATTCTACCCCCATTCAATATAAGTGTCAAACACCGAGTTCTGACGAGTTATTAATTCTTTGTCCCTCCTTCCGTCACTTCTTCTTCCCTCACCAACCCTGCTTGTTGAAAACCGCTGTGTCAGGTGGAATCTGAGACAGTTTTGCCTTGAGAACCTATTTCATTTATTCCCTTATTTACTTCACTTATTCCACAATCACCTCTCAATCTCTATTGATTTAAAATATGCAAGTCAGGTAACCTTTATTTTTCTCTAATGAAATTCTGTCCATCCATCCCTCCCTTCCTCCCTCCTCTCTTGATTCCCATACAAAATGTTGATGATGGTAATTAATATAAATTTAAAGAAGTGCATATTAATGAAATAGTTAGGGGGTCTATAATGGAAACAATAGGGAGTATTAGTCTAGATCCACTCCTAATTTGCTACAAACCTCATAGAGTTTTTATTCATCAGTGAGGTATGGTTAACAATATCTTCAATTTCAACCACCTGTTACTATTATAAAAATCATATGGAATAATGCATGGGTAATCATTTTATATGAAACACTGGGATAGTGATATTTAGACAGATACCATTACTACTTTATTTTAAAGATGATAAAAGTAAGGCACAGATATAGTCTAAAGAGCTTTTAAAAGATCATATAGCTATTACTGTAGGGATCCACACTATAATTCAGGTAGTCTGACTAAGGAGTTGATATTCTTAACCATTGACAATACAAAGAATTTATGCATTTTATGTAAAAATTATTTTGATAAAATAGTCATTCCATTTTAAATTTTTTTTTTTTACACTTTATAGTTTATTGTCAGGTTGGTTTCCATATAACACCCAGTGCTCTTCCCCACAAGTGACCTCCACCAAGACC
>CM053577.1:87221096-87273824 GCA_028646485.1 Cryptoprocta ferox | reverse complement strand
TATATGGGGAGACGGGCGAGTTTTCCCTCCCTTGGAGATGGTTCTAGGTGCGTTTTTCGTCTCTCTTTCTCTTCCCCTGGTCTCTCCGGGGCACAGCACGTTCTCCCTGTGTTGGGCTCGGGGGCTCCTTTCCCCTTTACCCCCAGGACGCGCCCGTCCCCTAATTTCCCAGATCACAGTCACTTACTCAGGCATCTTTGAGGTTGTCTTCTTTCTGGCGTCTGTTTCTTCTTTCCCCCACTTGCATATCCAAGTTTTATCCCTTCAGTCCTTCTCAGTTCAATCCATACGGGCGTGCGCAGATTACAGAGCTCCCTGCCTCTCCGCCATCTTGTCCTCTCTGGCCCATTTTAAATTCTTAAAAGGAATTTCAAGCTCTAAGAATTGAGTATTCCTATTGCCACCCAGTAGCTGTTATTTCAAAATCATATTCTTTACTTTCTTCAAAAATAAATATCAGAATTAAATGCCTAATGGAGGGGTACCTGGTTGCCTTTGTCAGTTAAGCATGCAACACTTGATTTTGGCTCAGGTCATGATCTCACAGTTCATGAGATTAAGCCCTTTGTCAGGCTCCGTGCTGACAAAACGGAGCCTGCTTGGGATTCTTTCTCCTCTCTCTGCCCTTCCCCGACTTATCCTTTCAGTCTGTCAAGGTAAATAAATAAATATATTTAAAAAATTCCTAATGGAGGGTACAATTTGTGAATGCTTTACACTTAACCCTTGAACAATGTAGGGGGTGGGGCACTGACCCTCACATAGTCAAAAATCTCCGTGTAACTTTTGGCTCCCTCCAAAACTTTACTTAATAGCTTACTGTTGACTGGAAACCTTACTGATAACATAAACAGTTAACACATATTTTGTATATTATATGTAGTATATATATACTACAATATTATAATACAATAATCTGGAGAAAATAAAATGCTATTAAGAAAATCATAAGAAGGCCCCTGGATGGCTCAGTTTGAGGTTCAGACTTTGGCTCAGGTCATAATCTTGCCCTTTAGGAGTTGGAGTGCAGCTTCAGGCTATGTGCTGTGAATCAGAGCCTGGAGCCTGCTTAAGATTCTGTATCTCCCTCCCTCTCTGCCCTCTCCTGCATACTCTCTCTCTCTCTCTCTCAAAATCAACATTAAAATTTTTTTAAAAAAGAAAAGAAAATCATAAGGAAGAGAAAATACATTTACAGTAATGTACTGTATTTATTGAAAAAATCTGCATATTAGTGGACCCACATAGTTCAAATTCATGTTGTTCAAGGGTCACCTATATTTATTTTCCTCTTGCTATTTTTGTCAGTGATGGAAATGGGATTTTTCCTTATATATAGTAGCCAGCATTGTGTCAGCTGAGGGTTTTGGCAGAAAGAAGAGATGGAAAACATTATTCATAAGGTATCAGTATGCTTTTAAATAGAAACTGTATAAAATGCTGTAGATATTCTTAATCTTTTTCCAATGACTCATGACACAAAAATGGGGAAGGAAAAGATAATATTAAATTGTAAACATATTATGCTAACATTTTAAGTAACGCATCATTCCATATTTTTATATATCACACATTTGAATGAAATTTTATATAAAAACCAGTCTCATGAAGTAGAACCATTAATAAATTTGATAACTTTAGTATTTAAAGACTATGTGATGCTACCAGCAGCTATTATTTTTCTAGTTTTCTTAGAATTTAATTTCAGAGTATAAGTCAAAGCACGGAATCTATTTTCCTTGTTTAAAGCCAGTTAAAATAGTTACAATGTTAAGATTAGTATTTTCTGTTATATGGAATCATATTCTTACTATCAATATGCAGCATAAATCGCTTATAATTTCTAGAATTAAATTTTGAAGTAGTATATCATTTTAATGAGTCTTGGTAATTTTAAAAATTGGGGCACCTGGGTGACTCAGTTGGTTGAGCATCTGACTTTGGCTTAGGTCAGTATTTCATGGTTTGGTTTGTTCCCTTCCACACATGCTAACCTCAAGGGGACCCTCCAATAAACATCCTGCAGGCTGATCACTGTCTCAGAATCTCTTTCCTAGAACCTGGGAACCTAACCTGTCATAGTAAGGTACGCTCTGAGCCGACAGCTTCAGATTCTGTGTTTCCCTCTCTCTCTGCCCCTCCCTTGCTTGTTCTCTCTCTCTCTCTCTCTCTCTCTCTCTCTCACACACACACACACACACATACACACTCCATCCATCCCTCCCTCCCTCTTTTTCTCAAAAATAAATAAACATTTAAAACAATTAAAATCAATATATAAAATGGAATCCCATCCAGTTATGGATGCTATTTCTGCTAACATGAAGTTTATAAAAGTGACTAATAAACCATTTCCTTTTCTAAACAACTCATCTCTTTCTTCTTTGTTGATATGGTACCTGACATACATCTGATAACAAGAGTGATGAGAGAGATATTTGGATAATTTTACATAAAAATTTATAGCCAAAAATAATAATTTGAACATGAAAATTAAGTCTCAAAAAGTGGCTTAAAATCCCACCCTCGCTCAAGGGGTGGAAATAAAAAATATACTTATATGTATTATATTATTTTAAACTATTTCCTAGTAAAAAGAACTAGCAAAAATCCTAAAAGATATTTAACTTCTGTTTCATGATGTCAGATATATTTCATGATTATGAATTATTAATGAATATAATGAAATATAGATGATGTCAGAAAAGGAAATTCACTAGCTTTTCTGCTACATTTTAAATATAAGGAAATTGTTCTTATAATCATCTTAGTTTACTTTCTGAGTAAATTCTGTTATTAATAGGAATATAGTTTCTTTTTGAACTACCATATTTGGTAAATACTTTTTTAAAAAAAGATGCCTATAAACAGTTACAATCTTTTGTCTGTGAATTAGGTGATATGTAAATGGAAATAAGTATGAAATAAATAATTGTTACTGAATTTATAATTTCCATAATAGTAATCTCATATCCTATAGTTCTATGCTTTTCATGTGGTACTTTGTTTTGGTGATGTCTGAATATTTAATAACTTGTATGGTACAGGCACAGAACACACACTACTAGCTTTAAGAAAAAGAAAAAAAAAAAGGCCAACCATATTGCACAAACAAAATATCAGCCCTGGTATATCACATTGCAGTTCAACAGTGAACAGGTTTATTTGCACATGTTCTTTTCCCTCTGGGCCTTTCTTTTGGATACCCAGGTGACTTACTCTCTTACCTTTTAAATATTTGCTCAACTATTACCTTCAAAGTGTAGATCATTTGACTACCTTATTTAAAACTACATGTTGTGGGGCACCTGGGTGGCTCAGTCGGTTAAGCTCTGGCTTCGCTCAGGTCATGATCTCACGGTTCGTGGGTTCAAGCCCTGCACCGGGTTCTGTGCTGACAGCTCAGAGCCTGGAGCCTGCTTCAGATTCTGTGTCTCCCTCTCTCTCTGCCCCTCCGCTGCTCACACTGTCTCTCTCTGTCTCTCAAAAATAAATAAAAAACATTAAAAAAATTTAGAACTACACATTGGGGCCTCTGGGTGGCTCAGTGGGTTGAGCGTTCGACTTGGGCTCAGGTCATGATCTCATGGTTCCTGGGTTCGAGCCCCAGGGCTCTGTGCAGACTGTTAGCTCAGAGCCTGGAGCCTGCTTCGGATTCTGTGTCTCTTTCTCTCTCTCTGCTCCTCCCCTGTTCACTCCCTGTCTCTCAAAAATAAATAAATGTAAAAAAAAATTAAAATAAATTAAAACTACACATACACTCCCCATCACCCTTATCCTGCTTAGATTTTCCTCATAGCACTTTTTTATAAATAAGATTTTATTGGTACACAATCATGCCTAATTACTGATGTATTGTCTGTCATTGTTTTGCCCCGACAGTAACAGATTTGTGTAGTTATGAGAGAGACTATGTGGAAAACAAACGCTAAAGTATTTACTATTTGGCTCTTTACAGAGTGGGGGGGTGGGGAGACCTGGCTGTCTATGCCCTAAATAATTTGCTTATATGTTGCTTCTTATCTTACTTCACTAGATTATAAATTCCATGAGGCAGAGATTTTCTCTGTTCCTTTTTTTTCCTTTCTCTTTATCAGTTCACTATACCCAGTGCCTATAATAATACCTAGCATGTAGTAGGCAATTAATAAATATTGATGTATAAAGGGTAAATAAAAAATAAAGGAATGGAATGTTGATCACTTTTTCCATAACTTTGCTCTCTTCACTCAGCAATCCTTTAATATTTTTACATCAGTTTTGCATTTCTTAAAAAATTGCAGCCATATATAAACTTAAAAGATAGAAATGAAGTAGCATATAAGATTATTTACAACAAGCATTATAAATTGTGCCAAATTGATCACAATAAAAATAAAATAATAAACTATCAAATTATTTATAACCTGGCTTTTTTAATATTATAAATATGCTATGTATTCTAATTTTATGTCAAATTGATATAAACCACTGACAGGGAGAAAAATCAAAGTTCTTTCATCTCTTTGAAAATAGAATTGACAATAGATATTGCTACTTTGCTTTTAATGTGGCCAGAAATGAAAAATGAATTTATGATGTGGAAAGAATCTAAAAAGAAGAGGCTGCTTCATTTTAGTTTTCATAATAGACAAGGATGGTAATGTGAAGAATTGTCAGACTTGAACAAAAGATATTAGGAAAGTAGATTTCAAAAAGGTCATGGAAAATATAACATACAATTCCAACAGGCTTTAGGTGTGACCATAGCTTAAAATGAATGGAAAATGTGTTAAGAGAATTCTGATAAAACAGTATGAGCCACGATCAGTAAGGAAGAAAATAATAAAAACCTAAGAAATCTGAGTAATTGCTCAAGGTACTGGTTATGGTAAACGCTTATATACATAAAAATGTCAAACATTTTCAGTCAGGAAAACCTGAGAGGAGCTGAGACTTAAAAAGTGATGAAGGTCCAAAAATGCATGTTCCCCTTTCTAAGGGCCAAAAGAGGAAATTGAAAATAATTGTGCCTACTGATGGGGGGAAATGGTGTACAGCTCTACATTGAAAATGAAAAAACATAATTACTTACCTTACTATGACAGGTTAGGTTCCCAGGTTCTAGGAAAGAGATTCTGAGACAGAGATCAGCCTGAAGGATGTTTATTGGAGGGTCCTCTTGAGGTTAGCACCTGTGGAAGGGAACAAAATGGGCAAAGGGAGAAAAGGAGTTATAATTGCAACAAAAAGGGCACACTTGGGGTGCTCTGGAGATGTGATGGCCCATCAGAATTGCTCTAAGTTGGGGAGAGATAACCAGGCCATCTTATACTTATGTTGATCAGTCATTGAGTGAGGCTGCCACTGGAAGAAATACTAGTGTTTGTCAAGGTTGATTTCTTCAGCATAGCAATCTGCAATAGGACTTAAAATTGAAAATGTCTTTTGGCAGCACTCACAGTTTTGTCAGTGAAGGCCAAGCTGTGCGGTGGGGTGGGATGTGGGGGGAGTTCATTCTTGAAAGGAGATCTGGGCAGGACATTATAATGTAAACTATAGTCCACTTATATAAATAGGTGGTGGGGTTAGTTCCTCATGGATCCCAGAAGAACCTCTTTAACTAAGGTACTTAGAAGATGGTTAGTTGAGTAAGTATGAGCCCTTGCATCTGTAGCTAATATCAGGACAATAACAGACAGCCATCGTCTCCATTCTCTGCTATACATTGTTAATTCCCCTGACCTTCTGATGCTTTATTTTGTGTCATGAAATCTAATCCCTGAAGGTTCTAAAACTTTGGTTACCATGTCCTTCTCAGCCTGAGGTTTCTTCACTCTTCCATTTATTCTTATTTATCATGTCTTCTATACCTTTGCTGATTTGTGGTCCAGTAAATGTATCCATCATTGAGAGTAGGTTATTAAAGTTCCAACTATTACTGTTCATTATGTTTCTATATGAGCTTTGTTTTTACATGTATGTATATTTAAGCATACTGTATCTTCATAATAAAGAACATTTTTATTATTATGAAATATTTCTTTGTCTCAAGTAGCATATTTTATAACTCATTTTGATAGACTTTTCAGCTCTTTCATGCTTTCTTCTTGTGCATTGTATTATATTTTATTCTCCATTATCAGCCTATTTGTGTCTTGATTGGAAGTAGAATTTCAAGTTGCAGTTGACAGCCCTTTCTCCCTCATCATTTTATTGATATCATTCTATTATCGTCTACTTTCATAACTTGAGACTAGAAATTTTCTGTATTTCTTATTTTTCCCCCTTAAGTATGTCTCTTTTTCTGTGATTTCCTTCAAGAGTTTTTCTCTCCCTTTATTTGAAGGTTTTGAATGTTACCTATCTAGGTGATTTTGCTGGGGAAGTATTTATTCTGCTTAGTTTTCTCTGAGATTCTTGGATCTGTGGATTGCTTTTTGCTATTAATTTTGGAAATTTTTCATCCATTATGTCTTGACATTTTTTTCTTCTCTTTTTGGGATTCAATTTCATGTATAATATTTGAGGTTGATCCATAGCTCTTGGTGATCTTTTTCTAGTTTTACCTCTGCCTTATTTTTCCTCCTTGTGTTTCAGTATGGATAATTTTTAATGACTCCTCAGTAAGTTCACTGAATCTTTCCTTGGATATGTTGAATCTACTGAAGTGCCTGTCAAAGACTTTTTTTTTCATAGCTTTAAAAAAATTTACACCATTTCCATTCTAGTTTTCCTTTTAGTTTTCATCTCCTTTTTGAAATTTCTCATCTGATTTTATACCTTTTTCATTAACACAATAAACATATTAATTATAGATATTTAAATTCTGTCAGTTTAATGTCTGTCATGGCTGTGTGTGGTTCTGATGATTGCTTTGTTATCTTTTGAGTGACCTTTTTCTTGCCTTTTATTATGTCTTTTTATTGTTGTTATCAAAAGCCTGACATCTTGTGTACAGACTGAGATAAATAGTTCTATGCCTAGAAATGGACACTGCTGGGGTGCCTGGGTGGCTCAGTCGGTTAAGCATCCAACTTCAGCTCAGGTCATGATCTCACGGTTTGTGGGTTCAAGCCCTGCATCAGGCTGTGTGCTGAGAGCTCAGAGCCTGGAGCCTGCTTCAGATTCTGTGTCTCCCTCTCTCTCTGCCCCTCCCCTACTCCTGCTCTGTTTCTCTCTGTCTCAATAATAAATAAACATAAAAAATTAAAAAAAAAAAAGAAAGGGGCACTCCTTTCCTTCTACTGATCCTTTACTGCAAGGTATTAAGTTAGTTTAATTAAAGTAAGGATAGATTTGTTTGTTTGTTTGTTTGTTTGCTATGACTATTCTCAGTGAGTCACTGGTTTCAAATTCCTGTAGATATATCTCATGTTAAGGTGCATGTTGATTTTTTCAGAGTAATCCCATAGAAGTGTGAAATTTAAGTTTTTCTTTGTATTGTGCCTCATAGAAGGTTGTTTGGATTCTCTTATTCCTTTCCTGTGCTTCATCTAGGAGTAATCTGCCACTACTGCTTATTATTCAAAGTTAGTTGGCTTAACAGAAGGATAGTTAGAGGAGTTAATTCTCTGTTGTTCTAATTAAACTTCACCCTGAGGGATATACTGTGTTCCTGGGTCTCAAGAATGTGCCCTTATTTTTCCTCACCCTTTATTGACTGTAGTTGTGGGCAAATGTATATTCTTGACCTTCTCTTAGGAAAAGTTTTCTTTTCACCTTTCTTCTTCCCTGAGATGCAATGAGTTTTCACTGATACCTTAAAGGCAGCAATACTTTGTGTCCTTAAACCTATATACTACAGCTTTGTTTCACAGTGGTGGTAGGAATGAAAGATCCTAGTGAAACTTCTTACAGTTTCTGCAAAGCTACCATTTCCCTACCCCAAGTTTGTACCTCTGTGAATAACTTCTTAGAGCTCTTTCTGATCTTTTTTTCTGAGTGCTCAGTGGAGTTTGTGGAAAAATAACCTTCAAGAGGATGTGGATTTCCTCAATTTTATAGTCCCAGGTCTCAGATTTATACAGTCTATAAATATTTAAAGTTTACTTTCAACCTTTACCAATTTACTGACTATTCTATTGGAATTCTTTGAGGCCCACTTGTGTATACCCTGGTTGAGCAAGTATTCACATCTACTCTCTCACAACAGAAATCATCTATCCTTATGTTTGGCCAATTTATTGTTCTGAAACCTAAGCTATGCAATTAGTTTGAAAAAAATGTTATTTTCAGTTATTTATATCCAGGAGTATAAGTATACTTAATTTTTAAGTAATTATATTTTAATTATACTTGAATTTTAAGTACGTATTCTCAGCTTTTAATTTTTTCCAGATTGTATTAACAGTAAAGCATAGCAATATCCACCCAATTTGATGTCTTAATAGCCATTATTTCTCCTATATTATACTTCTCATTTAAACATTGCATCATTTGTGTTACTGAATGTGTTCATTTCATAATATGCTATATTGATTTGCCACCAATGAAAGTTTTATAACTTACATACCTACCTTTTAGGTAATATCAGGTAATGTGTATGCTTCATCCATCTACAGTAGGATTCTTGTTGTTTTCAAGGCAGCAAGTGTTACAGCTCCAAATTTTCATCTTAAATTTATTTTTGACTATGTCTGTCACCTACTCATTCAAGTTCAGTTCTACAGGAAGCAGAATAGAAGTCATAGCTAATTGTGAAAAACATTTATGGGAGAGTGCTCTTGGAATCTATATCTTTGGAAGATACATAAAGGAAGGAACACCAGACATATGGAGAATTGTAGCCAATGTAGTTCCAATTAAGGCTTCAATTCATGTTCACAGGGATTTATGATGGCATGTGAGTGCCCTGAGTTGAGATAAGGAGTTTTATACTTCTGTATGATAGGTCACGAGAGGAAACTTTTCACAGAAGAAACATGACATTGAGAAAAATAGTTTTCTTAGATTGAGGCTCATAGGCAAGACTTGCCAACTGGCAACACTGTCAGTAGGTGGGGGAATAACATATTTATTCAAGAACAGAGATTTGGGTGGCATACTATAGTACCCACCATATTTACTCTTACTTTTTTTTGTTTTCTATAAAATAAAAATAGCTTAAAATTAATAGCCATAATTATTACATATCTTGGAATTAAAATATTCACATTTCTGATTCCACAGAATCTACTGACTATTTGGGAGACAGAGAAGTAAGCAGGGAATAATTACTATAGGGTGAGCATCTATAATACCATTTGGTTGGCACATTTCTATTCTGAAAAATGTTACTGCCTCTTCTTAGAAATAGGAGTGCCTGCCCGCCTACACTGTTGGTGGGAAAGTAAACTGGTGCAGTCGCTCTGGAAAACAGTGTGGAGGTTCCTCAAAAAATTAACTATAGAACTCACCTATGACCCAGGAATAGCCCTGCTAGGGATTTACCCAAGGGATACAGAAGTGCTGATGCATAGGGGCACATGTACCCCAATGTTCAAAGCAGCACTTTCAACAATAGCTAAACCATGGAAAGAGCCTAAATACCCATCAACTGATAAATGGATCAAGAAGATGTGGTTTATCTATACAATGGAATACTACATGGCAATGAGAAAGAATGAAATCTGGCCATTTGTGGCAACGTGGATGGAACTAGAGGGTGTCATGCTAAGTGAAATAAATTAGGCAAAGAAGGATAGATACCATATGTTTTCACTTATAAGTGTAACAGGAGAAACTTAACAGAGGACCATGGGGGAGGGGAAGGGGGAAAATAGTTGGGGAGAAGGAGGGAGGCAAACCATGAGAGATTCTTGAATACTGAGAACAAACTGAGGGCTGAAGGGGGAGGGGGAGAGGAGAAGGGGGGTGATGAGCCTGGAGGAGGGCACTTGTGGGGATGAGCACTGGGTGTTATATGGAAACCAACTTGACAATAAACTATAAAAGAAAAAAAAAGAAATAGGATTGCCTGTTTCAATATAGCTTAAATATTTGTTACAAGAAATACTCACCCAGGAAGTTAAGATTGCAAAACAATAAATAACTTCAACTATTTGCTTCAGGATATTGTTGTAACAAAAGTATCTGAGAAAACAGTTTGCTTATCTGAGCAAAGAACTGTCAGACAATATTTTTCATACCTGGAGAAACAGCTCATTTATCATGACAATAGTTTCATCAAAACTTACCTCAAAATCCTTATCCTACTTTGTCAATTGATACTATACTATTCTGTAAACTAATAAACAAAAAGCCATTAGTTCTAAAAACTTTTCCACCTCAGAAGACCCAATTTAAAAACCACTTGAAGTTAGACTTATAATCTTATATATTCCACTAACTTCCTCTGAGACATTGCTAAGACTGTGTCAAGGTACTGTTCTCTGTTGTTACAGCAAATTTAATCAGTTTAGATTGATTTAGTCAGTAGTTTTGTTTAATTTTATTTAGTATCAGTGCACTATTGGTTTCAGGAGTAGTATTCAGAGACTCATCACTTACATACGATACCCAGTGCTCATCACAAGTGCCCTCCTTAATACCTATCACCTATTTAGCCCATTCCCCACCTACTTCCCTCCATCAACCCTTAATTTGTTCTCTACTGTTGAGTCTCTTGTAGTATGTTCCCCTCTTTATTCATCCCCCACCCTTCCCATATGTTCATCTGTTTTGTTTCTTAAATTCCACTAATATTAGTGAAATAATATGCTATTTGTCTTTCTCTGATTAACTTATTTTGCTTAGCCTTATACATTTATCTCCATCCATGTCATCCCGAATGGCAAGAGTTCATTCTTTTTGATGGCTAATACACACACACACACACACACACACACACACACACACATATCTACACACCATATATTCTTCATCCATTCATTAGTTGATGGAGATTTGGGCTTTCTCCATAGTTTGGGTATTGCTGATAATGCTGCGATAAACATTGGGGTTCATCTACTCCTTTGAATTTCTTTTTTTGTATCCTTTGAGTAAATACCTAATAGTGCAATCGCTGGTTTATAGGGTAGTTCTATTTTCAGTTTTTTCCCCCCAATGTTTGTTTGTTTATTTTGAGAAAGAGTGTGTAAGCAGGAGGAAGGGCAGAGAGAGAGAATTCTGAGCAAGATCTGAGCTGTCAGCTCAGAGCCCGACTTTGGGATTTATCTTACGAATCCTGAGAGCATGACCTGAGCCAAAATCAAGAGTTGAACACTTAACTGACTCAGCCACACAGGTGCCCTATTTTCAGTTCTTTGAGGAACCTCCATAGTGTTCTCCAGAGTGGCTGCACCAGTTTGCATTCCCACCAATAGAGTAAGAGGTTCCCCTTTCTAAGCATCCTTGCCAACACCTGTTGTTTCTTGTGTTGTTAAATTTAGCCACATTCTGACAAGTGTGAGGTGGTATCTCATTGTGGTTTTGATTTGTATTTCCCCGATGATGAGTGATGTAGAGCATCTTTTTATGTGTCTATTAACCCTTGGGATTTCTTCTTTGGAAAACTGTCTATTCGTATCTTCTGCCCATTTCGTACCTGGGTTATTTGTTTTTTTGGTGTTCAGTTTCAAACGTTCTTTATAGATTTTAGATACTAACCCTTTATCAGATATGTTGTTTGCAAATATCTTCTCCCATTCTGTATGTTGCCTTTTGGTTTTGTTGATTGTTTATTTTGCTGTGCAGAAGTTTTTTTATCTTGATAAAGCCCCAATAGTTCATTTTTGCTTTGTTTCCCTTGCCTTCAGCAACGTGTCTATTAAGAAGTTGCTCTGGCTGAGGTCAAAGAGGTTGTTGTTGCCTGTGTTCTTCTCTAGGAATTTGATGGTTTCCTGTCTCACATTTAGATCCTTCATCTATTTTGAATTTATTTTTGTGTATGGTATAAGAAAGTGATCCAGTTTCATTCTTCTGCATATCGCTGTCCAATTTCCCAACACCATTTATTGGAGAGACTGTCTTTTTTCCATTGGATATTCTTTCCTGCTGTGTCAAAGATTAGTTGACCATATAATTTTGGTTCCATTTCTGGGTTTTCTATTCTACTCCACTGATCTTTGTGTCTGTTTTTGTGCCAGTATTGTACTGTTGTGATGACTACAATTTAGTAAACAGTTTTTTTTTTTTTGGTGGTCTGTGGGGGAGACTATAATTGTCAATTCTGAAGATCACACCAAGGGCCTCCTAGTATTTTCTTTCTGGCATCGTTTACTTCCCTTTGCTCGTAAATAATGTCTCCTCTAAGGCTTTATATCCCATCCAAGCTAACCACAGTAGTAACTCTGACCACAGTAGTAAATTAAACCCCATATTTGGTGAGTTCTAATTTCTGTTTGTATAGGTGAAGGATTTTTCAAGGTATAGCCTGCAGGCTATACATGTTCATTTATGTCTATGGCTTCTTCCGTGCTGCAACAGCAGAGCTGGATAGTTGGGACTGAGGAAATTATGGTCGCTATAGCTGAAAATATTCGCCAACTACTTTCTTAGACTACATGTAAAGTGGCAGAGTATTAATTAAGCCTTGAAAAGATGGACAGCATTTGAAGGATGAAATTGACTGGTAGCAACATGACATGCAAAGGTGATTAAAAGGGCAGAAGTACAAAGTCAAAAGTGTGCAAGATATTTTGGGGGTTCCAAAAAAGGCATTGATTAAATCATGTGTTTTATGAGACAGTGGTAGATGATATGGCTTAAAATATAAGTTGGGGTAAATGACAGTGTTTGAATAACTAACTCATTTAGACATGCCATTAGAAGTAAAAAACATTAATTAAAATATTTGGGTAGGTGAATGGCATGGTAAAGAAACATGAATTTTAAATGAGATGCTTAGTCCATTGACTGGGTCGGGAAATGAACACTATTGGTTAGAAGACTGGAGAGGCAACTCAAAAGAGATAGGCAAGATAAGTGACAGTGTTCATTAGATCAGTGGTCTAATTGGGATGGAGAGCACAGAACTGAAATACATTGTGGGGACAAAGAGGGCAGGATCTTGTATTCAATATATGTGGCAAGAAAGGAAGAGGGATGAGTGAAAGGTGAACTGCAGTATTCCAGCTTGAGTGACAGATTGAATGACTTGCCACCAAATGAGAGGTTAGTCATTAAAGGAAATTTAGTTTTAGGAGAAATGATGATACATACTTTCTGAATATGCCATGCTTGGAGTGATTTATGGTGAGGAGAAAATTATGGGATCCCTCAGTAGTTAAAAGGTGGTTGAGGAAAAAGCCTTGAGGAAGACTGAGGGGGAAAGTTTAGAAAGTTTTGAGGGGACACAGAAGAGCAAAGATCTCATGCAAGCCAAAGGAGGAGTATTTCAAAATGCAGTGAGTGATCAATGATGTCAAATGTGGCAGAGATGTCCCATAACATAAAGTCTGCCAAGATAACAAAGCATTCTAGTAAAGTATTAATCTAATGAGGCCCTTAGGTACAGTTTATAAAGAATTGGTGAATGTTTTTCTGGAAAAAAAATCCTTGATTTATATTCATTACAATGCAGTGCAAGGATAAGATGCTCTATTTATTGTAATAAATTGTCTCTAGAGCACATTGAACTTCCCAGTTAATTAAATAATGCCATAATTTATTTCGATTTATGTTTTATTATTTTTCCCTGGTGGAATCTAAAGCATCCTTAATATCCTGGGCCAGAATGTATAGTGCATTTTTGGAGCTACATTAACTCTTTCCTCTTCATTCAATGCATTGAAGACAATAATCTATTGGCATACTCATACAAATGTAGGCAAATTGGCTTCAATCATCTGTGTGATCAAGGGCATTTTCACATTAATTCTAGAAAGGATCTCTTAATGTAGTCAATCCTCTTAATGTATAAATTACTTTCTGTGAGAAGTGAATCATTTTTGAGTCAACACTAATGTTTACAGATCATGATTAGTCACTGATGTAGGCCAAGTTTAGATAACAGCTACAAAAGCAATGTTGAGAAGGAAATTGTGGGCCTTTAATTTATACAGACACATAAACATGTGTAAATGCACACATACATACAGCCAGATTTAATCAGAATATAAGGTAACAGCCTTCTAATTTATCCTGTTCCTTTTTCTGAACAAATTCATTGCTCATTAGCTGGTTGAATAGTAGATAAATTAATTTAATAAATATTCACTGATTGTGTACTATGAGCCAATACTAATATCTATGGACATAGCAGGGGACATAGCATATACGTCCTTTCTTATCGTGAGGCTTACAATTAATGAGAGCTATAAATGATAAATAAAATAAGTAAGTGAATAAAAGTAGTTTAAGTGGTATGAAGAACCTAAAATGAAGGAATTTGATAGGAAAGGATAGGTTAGGAGTATCTAACATAAATTGAATGATACTTTTTTTTGGTTGCCCAGGCAACATCCATTCTTCCTGTCTCAACATAACTACATTCATTATAACACCATACAAGGGGTGATGATTCCATTCAGAGCTCTAGCATGAGTTTTACTTAACCATAGTCCATCAGAGCATGCATATCTTTGCTAACTGTTGCGGTCCCAGGGTGACCACCTGCCCAAAATTTGTCCAGTCAGGTAGAAAGGAAGGACTTTATTTCATAGACGACTGAAAGATTGAAAGGCTCTTTGTCTTACAGGTAGTGATGTGAACAGTAGAACATTTCCTTGAAGCCATTCTATAGCCACAGAGGAAACAAATCAGGATAAAGCTAGCTGGTTAATGGTGGAGTAGAGAAAAAGACTGAATATAGATTTCTAATGATATTGTTAAGCCACTCAATCAACCAGTTCTGAAACCTATCTGTATCTGAAGATTTGCTTTCATGTAAATACATTTCTTTATTATTTAGTCCAGTCTGATTTTAAGTGAATGTTCCTTGCATCTAACACATGTTAATACTAATACACCTAGCATACTAACTAATAGAGGGATATCCCCTTTGAGGAAGATATATTTAATTTGAATAGTAAATTCAGGAAGGAGACAACAATGTAAACATCAGAAGATGGAACATTCCAAGTAATAGGATTAGTGCAAAAATATATGAAAGAAGTAAATCCAAAATGTTAGAGTACGACAGAAAGAATCCTAATGTGGATGCAGTTTATTGATTGAGGGGAACAGATTTTTGAAGATGTTATAGAAGTAAGTGGGGCAGATCATATAGAGCCTTGTAATCATAGTTCATAATATATAAAAGTCATGAATATATAGACAGTATGAGTTAAGTATTCTATATCTTATATAAAACCCAAGGAAGAAGGATAATGCATCAAGCATTCTGTGAGAGCTTGCTGTAATTTTTTTTTAAATAAGGAAGCACTACATAAAGAATTGGGGCCATTTTTGCCATTTTTAAAAAATTTTAAAGCATTAAAGAAACAATAAGTTACTTGCATAGCTAAAATGATATGAGATCCTGAGAAAAGAGAATGAGTCCGGAGTATGTCAGTTTGACTATTCACTGCAGATACAGATTCATAAATATGTGGCAGGAAATTATAACTAAGAGTTTTTTCAATTTATTACATATCTCTCTGAGAATAAACTCTATAAGATCTTATATCTACAGGAAGTGAGTGAATGTTCTTTCTTTTATCCTTTCTTCCTTTATTCACATCTCAATATCAAAATCCATATTATTGGTAATAATGATGCTATTAATTTTGACTATCATTTAATTCTTAAAAATCATTAAATACCTCCTAAGATCAATCTTAATTGTTTTGATCTCATAGTATTCCTATGGATAGATACTCTCATTATCTATACATTTTACAAATGAGAAACTAAATCATAGAAAACTTAAGTAACTTACCTGATTCAACACAGGTAGTAAGTAGGAGAATAATAAAACCATGCTGCCTGACTCAGAGTCTGTACTGGTAACTAATATTTTGTTTCTAACTGGGCTAAAAATGTATAAATAACAATAAATGGAGCAGTTCCTTTACTTTAGATATCACAAAATATAACAAAATAATTTTATATTTAAAATTAATTACAACTGTGAGCTTAGTTATGATATTACTTAAATTTGTATAATACTACTAAATATATAACTATATAATTTTTAAAAATTTAATGTTTATTTATTTTTGAGAGAGAGAGAGACAGAGTATGAGTGGGGGAGGGACAGAGAGAGAGAGGGAGACACAGAATCCGAAGCAGGCACCAGGTTGGGAGCTATCAGTGCATAGCCTGATGTAGGGCTTGAACTTGCGAACTACAAGATCATGCTCTAAACCAAATTCAGATGCTCAACTGATTGAGCCACCCAGGTGCCCCAAATAATGCTGAGTGGTCTGGCCAGATCAACCCTGCTGCACATATCTGTCATCCTTTTAGCCTAAGTGGGGTCTTTTTATGATGATAGCAGAGTAAACAGTATAAATACATACAGTTAATTATACACACACACACACACACACACATACACACACACTATAGGATATAAACATATCCTGTATACCATGTCTGAATGACAAATAAAGGTGTAAACAGCAGACCTGAATGAGGCAAATCTGAGTCCTTCCCAGCCATTTGATATACTAAAACATGGAAGAATAATCCTTTATCATGTAGGATCTCCACACTGCACATTTTTTTTTGGATAAAAATCCAGAACTGTACAATTTTTTGTTTGCTGGCAAAAAGAGAAAGGGTCCTACAGTAAGAGAAAAAGATGTCAACACAAAGGGATAAGCAGGTATTAGAGACAGGAAAAAAGAGAGCGCTAATAGTGCTTTAGTCCCTGAAGTCGGTTATTCTTAACACCATCATCTCCACTCTTTCATTTCTATAGTGTAAAAGCTTGAGTAATGTTGCTAGAGACAGACTTTAAAATGTGAGCGTTGTTGGGCTGAGACATTGAGAGGGGTAAGATTCTGAGGTAGGAAAATGGACTCCTTGCTATGCACTAGCAAGTGTTCTGTTTTGTTTTTGTTGTTTTTTTTTTCCTAAGGGACTCAAAGCAGGGACTACATAGTCTTAACATTTGCCCCCCCTTTTTTTATAATATTTTATTAATATGTTTTTTAGCTCTTTAGAGCAATATGAATTATATTTATGCTTTATTTGTATGTATATTATATTTTTATATATAAGGTAGAATTTTACTTTTAATAGTAGATAGACAGTCATCCTAACATCATTTGTTAGTCTGTTCTCTTTGAAATGTCAACTTTGTTATATATTAAGTGTCATATACCCTTGGATCTGTTTTGTTTTTCAATTTCGGATTTACTTACCACTTTGCCTTCCCTTCAATTGATACCAATTGTTTTAACTACCAATTGTTTTAACTACTATATATTTTATATTGATATGTATGTTTATATATTTGATATAAATATTTAGACCCGCTATGACCATTTTTCTTTTTCATGATTTTTTAAATATTCTTAACATTTTATCTTCCAACTGAACTTTAGATTCAGCTGGCAACTTATTTAAAATGCATTTTGGGTTGAATTTATAAATATGAGGAAACTAGATGCCTTATAAAATTGAATCTTCTCGTCCAGGATATGTTTTTTCTCTTCATTTCTTCAGTTACTTTTTTATTTACTTTGGTAGAGCTTTACAAATTTATTTATGTCATTAGTGCACATCATTTTTTAAAGAATGTATGTTCAGAAGATTTAGTAGAAAAGTGTCTGGTTATTGAATCTTGTTTCCTACTCTTTGTGAACTGAAGTAATGTACTACAGGAATGCAATAGACTTCAACTTAAGGAGGCCATCTGAAAGAAAAAAAAATAAGAGAGTTATATAGCTTTTCTAATAAAGATTCTTTATGCCTCTGCTTAATGCTTCTAGACAGCTGACAAGTGGGCAGACCAGAAATAGTGATATTTGAGAAAGCCAGAGGGATGGAGGAAACTATTCTTACAGACTTATTTTTAAACCTTCCTATTGTGAATTTATCTCCCGATAAAGAAAATCCACTGAGACATGTTTTGGGGGTCAGAAAGCCAATTAGCACTGCTTCTCAAAGGAATGTATTTTTTCATGTTGGTCTAAGGTAGAGAGACCAAGGCAGAGGCCTTTGATCTGAGGGCTGGATGGTTGATTGGTAAGAAGGAAATTTTGAGTTTGCAGACTCAAATATCACTGCCTTAACAAGTCTAATACAGACTATGAAGCAATGGATGTGCAGGTATTAGAGGAAGTGGAGAGGACATGAGCACTGGTTGACCCCTTGAGCAGGATCCAGGCACAGGCTTCTCACTGCCTCCTTTTCCTTGGAATGTGCATTCCTCTTCCCTTCCCTGCTCTCAGAAGCTGCCCTAGGGATACAGCTTTGAGATAGAAAGGTGGTGTTGAGTCTATTTGGACAGTATAAGTGACTGAACCCAGCTAAGACCTCTATATAAACTTTTAAGATCTGGTGGGCATGTATGGAAATCTGCTCATCTTGTGGCTGCCCAAGACAAACCTAGTAGGTAAGGTTATTAACCCTGTTGCCTACCAATCTGGAGTGGTATACCTCTTTCTTTGGGCTCTTCCTGCCTTCAGCATATGGGAAAGATATGTGTGTGGGGTGGGGGAAGGACTGGTTTCAGATGACACCCAGAAGCTTCCTAAAGAAGGTGTAAACCAATAAGAGTCCTTCAAATTGAAAATAGATGGCCACCAGGGGTTTTCAGGGACTGGTATTGAGAAACCCTAATTCTGGCAAAAAAAGAGCCCAATATTTCTCAACATTTAAAGCATCTCCTAAGTGCTTGTAGCTAGTCCAATAGGAAATTGCATCTAAATGATACCATTTTCAAAATAAGAATCTGGTGTTCTATTTACTGTCATTTGGACAGTGCATAAAAGAATACTGTAGCTCGAAAAAAGCAAGGAAAACTGGAATCATCAGCATAGGTGTTTTTTCCACCTCCTGGAACATAATTGAAAAAAGGAACATACCGGTTACATCTCTGACTGTCAGTGTATGGAATATACTTCTTGTTAGTAACCACTGTGCATTGCTTCCTATTTCTCCATTTTATATGTAGGATTTTTATTGTGATTATGATTGCATTTGGTTGTTATGATAGTTTTGTTATTTATTGGATAGTTTGTCATGTAAAGAAAACAAAAATCATGGGTCCAAAAGCAGAATGCTGAGAAAAAGTTTTACTGTTAAGCAGAAAGTCCAGCTTAGGGTATGTAAGCTAAGAGTGAAGAATGGAAAAGGAATCATTTTTTTTAAAAAGTAGAAAATAACAATCTCTGATCCATATTTAGAAAGCAAAATCTCTGAGTGATACTGATTAGTTGATAATATCTAGACCAAATGCTGAGCATTGGATAAGTTCTTACTTGATTGTGATTTTTCCAGAAAATGGGTTTTGCTGGTTACATGAAATAACCAGTACAGGTTTATGGAACACTGCCTATCATTTTAGTAGAAGTCAGGTTTGTACTGTTATCAGTAGATTAGGTAGCCATGTCAAGATTCATTGGATATATAACAATGGAGGCAACACATCTAAATCTTACTGAATAAAAGCCTCTTCATCTAGAGGTTCTCTACTCAGAGCTATACATATTAGTTAGGTATGGGTATACCCTTTGGGGAGAATAGGACATTATTTGAAGTTATATTTGGGGCTATTATTTTATGTGTGATGTTGGTTTTTTTTGGGGGGGAATGCATAAGAATCATATTTATGAAATTAACTTCCAAAGAGACAACTAGAGTTACGTGTGTGTGTGTGTGTGTGTGTGTATGTGTGTGTGTTTGGGGAGGCGGTGTTATTTCTTTGTTGTTTGCTTGCTTCCTTGTTTTTTTTATCAGTTTTATCCCTTGGCCTCACTTTCACCTTTCTTTCAGTAATAGCCCTTCCCTTGATCCTTATCATAAAGGAAGATAAATAACCTAGCCTGGGATAATTATATTTTTCTAACTCTATGGGCATGAAGATTGGACTAAGATAAACGTGTATCTGATGACACTCTGGGATTTTATGTAGAGAATATACTCACTTTTCAATAAGTATTTTTGAGTATCAATTATATGATAGTGTTTTTGGTACACTAAGAATACTAGTGTGTATATATATATATATATATATATATATAATGAAAAAAATAATCAGGGAATAAGAATAGAGATTTTGAAGAGGAATAGAAAGTTGCAAATTTAAAGGGAATGTCTCCTGTATTGAGAAGATGAAATATGAGTAAAACCTTGAAGAGAAGGAAAGGCAAGTAAATGTTTGGATATTTGAATCTGGGTGAAGTGCATCACTCTTCCTTAGTATTCAATGTCAAGAACTGTGATAGGTCTGAGATTTTATTCTATTTGTAAGCTAATGCAGTAGCATCCCATGATTATGAACACTGGTAGAAGATACTAGACTCTTGAGGCAGAGGTAAAAGACAAACTATTACTCATAGCACTAGCAGTAGGCAGAGAATCATCATTGTAGCACCCTTTCTCAAATATCCAGTCCCTATTTGGTGACAGAAGAGGGATAGATTACATGCATATACAAGTAGGTTGTGTGACATGAGAGGAACCATGAGTTTAGGGAAATCAGTTATTTTATGTTGGTGATAAGCATAACTGATCTATGTTCTGGAGGGAGATAGTATTTCTGTCTCCCAAGGCTGTTGACTATAAAAATATCCTTGAAAAAATTGTCCAAAACAAAGAGTAGTTAGTGCTTCATTTTGTAAAACATACAGAAACAAAAGGCCAGATTCTTACCGGACTTCACATGATTTTAATATTTATATTTTATATATATATACATATATATATTTACAAATGTTTTTAAGCATATATATTTAGGCTCTTTTTTAGTATAGGCTTGTGATTTTCCCTCATTTCCCATGAAGGATCATTGGACATCTTTCTGTCATTCTAAAATTGTCCAATTGGATTAGTATGTGAATTGTTACTAGTGTTTATTAAAACTTCCCTAATCCATATTTTATATTAGATAAGCTAACATTAGGCTTTTTAGGAAAATCTTGGGAACTCTGCAGTGTCAGCTTTACCTACTGCTTTTATTGCATTTTGAGTGGCTTAAATCCTACAGAACTAGTAACTTTAGATTATAGTCAACTCTTTTTGGGTACATGAACTTGAAATTGATAGTGTAATTTTAATAAATTGCATTTCTCATGTATTTTCCAAATAGCAGCATTGAGAAATATGTTTTATTTGTTTTACATACTTTAAGACATTAATGAATACTTAAAATGTCAAATTGGTAGAGAGGTTTTTTCAGGTCATTTAAATACTGGTCTTCATATAGAAGGCTCATGGACATCATTATTAGGGGATATGCTAAATACATATTGCACCACCTTAGCCAAACTGCCTGGGTTAAAATCCCAATTGTGCAAATTACTAGCCTTATGGCCTGAGACAGTTTATTTAGCTTCTCTATTTCTCCATTTCTGTGTATATGTAAAAGGGATAATTATATTACCTGCTTCTGATGGCTACTGTAAGGAATTCATGACCTTTTTTTGTTTTTTTTAATTTTTTTTTCTTTTTCTGTATATCAGAATAGTGTTTGGCACATAGCAGTAATGCAGTGTTTTACTTATAATCCTCATATTTTATCTCATTTCCTTGTGACCATATGCATGTATCTAGAAGATGGTCACCTGAAGTTATAATACAACTTAGAGGTGTTGAAGGCTTTCTCTGGGCATAGCTAAGTAGTCCATACGGAAATCAAATATCTCATTCACTTTATTTGAACCAAGCTAAAACCAGATGAGCAAATTAACCTGGATACTGAGTTGGCTGCAGTGGATAAGTCATTTAATAAGGGAATTGATTTGAAACTGCAGTCTCATCCGTTCCTGAACTTAAAGTAAACACATGCATACTACTCTGGGTCACTTGTTTACATCAGATATACCTACATCGAATTATTAGTATTCTAGGGAGGCCTTTTCTGTGTAAGAACAGATTTATTTATGTTTCAAAGATAATAGGCCTATAATGGGAAGGGTAATGTAGATCTGTACTGAGGGCATAATGCTACGATTCTTGTGGCTTGTTAAGATCAGTGGGTGCACACAGAGACAATAGCGCTAAGAAAATGATGAGATGATCATTGTGTGTTTTAAACCACAGTTAATTACACAAATTACACATATTAAGTGAAAGAGAATTAACTGCTCACTTTGTATGTGCCTATTTGTAACAATAGGTGGCCTGATGAATATAAGAAAACAAGAAAGTAAAAGAATACCCATTCTTTCAAAAAAAAAATCACAAGAACCAGAGCAATATTGTTTGGTTCATGCTACTATTAAGTGTACTTACTCTCTAAGTTCACTGTAAAAAATGAGAAAAACAGTATAGGTGTCTATAAAAGTAGCAAAATAAAAGTTAATATAATTAAGTTACACACACATACACACACATTCCCTCTCCTTCAAGTCTTAAAAGTCCCAGAATTTAATATTGACTGGATCGTTCTCCCACATTTATAAATGCTGTTAAAACATCTCTAGAATTAAGTTCTGGACTTTGCAATCTATGTAATAACATGGATCAAAGAGAACTATTGTAAAAAAAATCAAAAGTTTCAGAGTTTGAGTAAGAATTTACAGGGAGAAGAATATGAAGAATTTTTACTTCTTAGCCAGGGGAAGAACAAGGAGGCTTAAATAGATTTCAACTATGGAAACTATTATTTTCCACACATATTTTCTATACTTAATGGACTGTGAGAATTTTAAAATATTAAGTTAACTACTGTTTTGGATTACTACTTCCTTTTCTTTTTTTACCTAACCTGGAACCAGTATGTAGAAATCTTCTGAAACTACATATGTGCAATATAGGCAGTGTTAGCACCAGTATTCTGGCACCACCCTCAAAATTTCAAGTTTTCTGTATCTTGGGAATCAGCAAACCCTGTCTCATGGATTCCATGAGTATAAGATCTAGATTCAAAAAAGCTAGAAATTTTAGACAAATGAGTGCCATGGAGGAATAATCACAGGATTTTAAAGAGGGTGAGCCTCCATTAATTAATTTGCTCATATTTTAAGTCTAATTGTGTCTATATCTTGAGCATGATAGCATTTGCTATTTTCCCTGAGTGGCCTGAGGGTTTGGGTTGGACAAGTCTTTGTGCCTTCTCCACAGCTGTGTCACTCGCCTGTTCCAAGTCTGTACCATTAAAGAAAGAGTTATCCTTTCAAAGTATGAATTTGGTCTCATTGGGACTCTACTCAAAAATCATTCAAATTTTTCTCATTTAAATCAATGAAAAGGTCAAGTTTCTAAATTGTCTATAAAGACCTATATATTCAGTCGGGCCCTGTTACATTTCTGAACTCATCTATTAGTCACCCTAGGCCCTGCTGTCTAGCCAGAGTTCTTCTCATTGGTAATAAAACAATCCAGATATCTTCCCAGGTCACCGTTGCACATGCTTTCTCAATACCTAGACTGTTCTTCCTTCTCAAATACATACAGCTCATTTCCTTTCTTTTTTAAGCTCCTAATCAATATCCCCCATCAGTAAGACCTTTGCAGATCATCCTACATAAAATAGAAAGACATTACCTCTACATGTTATATATTTTGACCTGCTAAACATTTCTCTATAGAGCTTATCATTATTTGAGTTATGTATTTACTTATTTTCTGTTTCTTTCTGTTACATGTTGCATGAATGCAGGGATTTTATATGTTTTTTTTAAATTCTATGTATCTATCATCTATCTATTTTCTATCTACCTTATATCTGTCTATCTCTGTATACATAACACTTAAAACAATGCTGAACACAGAGTATGTCTTCAATATTTATCTGTTAAATGAATGAAATGAAGCATGAATGAATAGTATTTTAACTATGTATATACTTGTCCCATTTTCCTTACTAAACTTTAACTCTTGAGAGGGTAGTTCTTTCTGTAGTTAGTTAAAAGGTAATAACTGAATAAGCAGTGAGTGATTAATATGTGTTTGTTTACATTTAAATTGCTAAGAGAAAATGGTGGTAATTCATAAAAAAGGAACAATATGAAAGAAGAAATGGTTCACTTGTATTTTAAGATGTTCAGATGAGAATAGTTCTGGTCTTAATAAATAGTCTGAAGAGCACCTTAGGATTGTTGTAGGTCAATGTTTGTGTCATAGAATAATCATTCAACAACTGACAGTTGCTTATTGAGTGCCTGTGTTATGTTAGACATTGTGCCAGGGCTTGAGGGTATAATGGGAAGAAAGACACTATCTCTTTTCTCCAAGGACTTTCAGTCAACTGGGGATACTAGGAAACCAGGAGGTGAATACAGTCTGATAAGACATTGTGTAGGATGACACCTAACTCAGTCATGGGGATAAGAGGAATATTACTGAAGCACATAATACAACTTACCACACAAGTTTAAGAATGAATAGTATGGCTTTAGTTAAGCACAAGCTTAGTTAAGTGCAGATTAATATATATATATATATATATATATATATATATATATATATCACTTTACTAAGATGAAGTTTAAAATAAACCAATGTGAAGGGAGAATACAGTGAAAAAAAAACTGTTGGAAAACTGTAAAGCTAGAAAAGGAGTAATAGACTAAGCAGGCCAGATAAAGCTAAAAATTAAGGCATTAGTTGGGAGAAATTCTCAATCAGGCTAACTTGAACAAAAGAAACCCTGAAAGACAGAAATTATCTGTGAAAGTTGTAGCACAGTTAAAGTGGGAAATAGGAGAGCCAGTTAAAGGTCTATATGTAAAGCCAATTCCTTATTTTCTCCCCAGCCTCAAAAGTTGGGAAAGTTTCCCTCCTCCAACCCAAAATAACAAGGTAAAATTGAGACTCAGGAAAACTAGGCTTAGCTGAAAAAAGTATGGATACTACACTAAAGAAAAGATAGATTGGGGTGCCTGGGTGTCTCAGTTAGTCAAGTATCAAACTCTGGCTCAGTTCATGATCTCATGGTTCCTGAGTTTGAGCCCTGTGTTGGGCTCTGTGCTGAGAGCATGGAGCCTGAAGCCTGATTCGGATTCTATGTCTCCCTCTCTCCCTGTCCCTCCCCCCACTATGCTCTGTCTCTCTCTCTCAAAAATAAATAAATATTTTTAAAAACTTTTAAAGAAAAATGGGTTAAGATGGAGCAAGAAGACAGAACTTCAGAAGGGACATTTTGAAGAAGATAAAACAAAGATTTTCTTACAGGCTTGGGTATATTTCAAGGAGATACACGCTTCTGGGGGCAAATTAATTCATAGGAACAATGAAAAATATGCAAAGTAGCAAAGCATTTGCTCATTAATGTAAAAAATTACTTTTTATAGAAAAGGGAAATATGACCATAATATGACATAGTGACCTGCCATGAGGATTACTTTCATAACCATAATAATTGTAGGTACTGAATAATTTTTCAACCCAAAAATTATGAGGAGAAGAGAGGGAAAGTACCTCATCTTTCATAAGAAGTTAATGAATAATGTCTAAAACTTAAAAATTTACAGTGGTAGTATAATTAAATTATTTAGAAATGTATTTTTTAAATAACCAAATGACCTGAAAATTATTGTGGTACATAGAAATTTGAGTGGAAAAGAGTGAGGCAGGAGACAACTATTCTCCACAGTAAGCCAGGTTGGACTTGTACACTTTTAACTTTAATGAACATAAAACAAAACAAAACAAAAACCCCAAAACCCAAAACAAAACAAACAAAAAGATAAATGTGTGAAGTGATGGGGTGATGGATATGTTGATTGACTACATTGGAGAAATCCTTTTATCACAGTTTTTAGTATATCAAATCATCACAATGTACAATTTACATGTCTTAAAATTTCATTTGTCAATTATACTTTAATAAAGCTGAAAAACTAAGGTTGTCTTCTAAGAAAATTAATAAAATGATAATAAATAGAAGCAGGTCATGTAAAAGAGAATGGTCAATAAGTTTGTAAGGCATGTGAAGGTTTTTTATTTGTTTTTCGTTTTTGTTTTGTTTTGGTGATTTTAGTTTTCTTGTAGGCACTATTGGTAGCTTTCCTTATCCATTCAGCCCTCTCTATACACTAAAGGGTGCGTACTGTAATAACTTGTGACTCAGCCTCAGGACATTTATTTTTCCTTTTTGGATTTTGAGTAAAATCATCACATTCTCCAGGTAAATCATAGGTCCTAAGGTCAATGTCTTCAGAAACCACCATCAGATAGTGATGGATGGAGAATTAAGAATTAATAACTCAGTGTTCTGGTCTGTTACATTGGTATTCCCACCCACCCAATGAACCAGATCTGTTTATTCAGTCTTATGATGTTCAATCATCAAAACTAGGCTAGCTCTGTAGCTCTTTTTTTTTTTTTTTTTTAAGTTTATCTATTTTTGAGACACAGAGAGACAGAACATGAGCGGGGAGGGGCAGAGAGAGAGGAACACAGAATCTGAAGCAGGCTTCAGGCTCTGAGCTGTCAGCACAGAACCTGACACAGGGCTCAAACCCACAAACCATAGGAGCATGACCTGAGCCAAAGTTGGATGCTTAACTGACTGAGCCACTCAGGTGCCCCAACTTTGTAGGTCTTTTTAACCAGTAGGATGCAGTGTCATAAACTGAATTTTTTCTGAATTGAATATATTCAATTGAACTACCTGTGTGATGCCCAGTAGGCAGTGGTACATATGTGATATTTAGGATTGGGGTTACAGAGTGTGATATGAATGTGCTGAAGATAATCAATTAAAATTATCAATATTGGGGCGCCTGGGTGGCTCAGTTGGTTAAGCGTCCGACTTCGGCTCAGGTCATGATCTCACGGCTTGTGGGTTCGAGCCTCACGTTGGTCTCTGTGCTGACAGCTCAGAGCCTGGAGCCTGCTTCAGATTCTGTGTCTCCCTCTCTCTCTCTGCCCTTCACCCAATCATGCTCTGTTTCTAAATAATAAATAAACATAAAAATTTAAAAAATTATCAAAATTTAAATGGTACTTGGGTACTGATTTAGTATAAGGTATCTCAGTATAATAATAGTGATTAATTTTGTATAGTAACATAACTTACATAGTACTTTCCATATCAAATTTGGTTGTAAATTACTGAATATAATGCACAAAATTTCATTAGAACTCCTTGTAGATCGGGTAGTAGAATGTCAACAGATAACACCATTAAGTTATGGGTACTCCCTAAGATAAATCTCAATTGTCTCAATAATCCTACTACTCTCGGTTTACTGAAGAAACAATACCTATATTAGTGCATGGGAAAATATACAAATTAAAAACTCATAGGAACATATTACAAAATGGTAATTTCAACTATACTTGAAATACTCCGTGAAGACTGGACTGAAGCTTGTAATGCTATAGCAGTTTGATGATTTGGCTTAGGAGTGCTAGTTTAGCTAGGAAGTGAACTACAGCTAGCTAAGGAAATTCACCTTCTTTTGGAAACTGAGTAGGGTCCATGTTATGCTACTTCCAACTACAAATTTTTCTGAAGGAAGCCTCTCCTGAGAATGAAAGTCACCAATGGAAACAAAGTCCCTAAACTGCCATCTCCCATTCCTATCTTTCAAATCAACAAATCGAGACACTTCTCTAGAGCAGGTCTAGCTAGCTCAAATCAGTTCAGACACAGACTGATTCTGTAGATCATGACCCTAATTTTGTATAGTCACTTTGAAAAGAATGGACTCTCTCTGAATTTGACTTAGCAACTTCTTTTCATTGAATTACTTTGAAAGCTACTTCTGTGTATAGCACATTTTCCACAATAGAAATTCAAGGATTTTTCTATCTCAATACTGTCAGCCCAAATGACTTCAAGCAGTTTCAGTTCTGCCATCTGTAAGAGATGAATTTGTTCAATCAAGTTAAATCACTGTACCAGCTAAGTCACTGCACCAGAAAACATTCTGGTTTTGTCTGACCGTTCTTATTCCAAGGTTAAATTCATGTCTAAAGTTTCACATTTTGCCCCAAACCAGTCACTTATGTATTAGTAAAAATATATTTATAAAAAATCATTTAGCTAATTTAAGAAGTCACATGGAATGAAAAATATGTTTGGGCTCCTACTAAAAACATACTTTAAGATTCATTTTTAATTAAAAGAAATAATATTTCTCTATTAGCTGGATTTTAACCTACATAGTTTATTGTTGCAGGGTGATGTCGAAAGGACCACCAGAAAAGACCACCAAACACCAAATTGGAGCGAGGCAAGATATTATTTATGGCAGGGTCAAACCCAGTCTCTGGTCTTAAGGAGCAGAGAATGGCCCCAAACAAAGCCTGCAGTGAGATTATATAGACATTCACAGCATTCCAGGATATCCAATTACATTGTAATACACAGACGCTAGTTTTGGCGGGAACCTATCAAGTTAAAGTTCTTTGTTCTTTAAGATGACCAATCATAGTTAGGCAGTGACTCAGCGAAATTTTTGTTTGGGGGCTTGGCCTTGGTCAGATCTTAGCAACCAGGAGTGTTTAGCAACAAGTTATCCATTACGTTCCATACAAGGGTTAACCCATTACATTCCATAAATAGGTAGGAATAATCCATAAACTGACTTATTACATTCCATAAGTAAGTTAACCTATTACATTCCATAAGTAAGTTAGTGTAGTCTGCCTTCTTCATACATGTACACACGCGCGCACACACACACACACACACAAACACATACAGGCTCATCTGTAGAAGCCTCAAGTTCAGCTTACCTTTAAAATTTAAAGTTTTAAAATTTCCTGATCTTCTTTGCCCTATTCAGTTTACATCAGATCTTTTACACATCCATCTTTCTTCATCTTCATTTTCTTTTCATACCTACAATTACCTTCACCTGTCTTGAACCCTAACCTAAAGGTAGGAATTCATTTCTTTTTCTTTGTTTTATCATTTTCCGGGGGTGGGGGGGAGGTCCTAAAATTATTTGTTAAAGAACTGATAATACAGTAGGAAGACAATTTCAAAATCGCAGAACAAAGTACTTACTGTAGCTATAGGGAATAATCTTTGGCACCTCAGAGTATGTAGTGTACAAAAGCAACCAACTTCCTTTCCCAAGGCCTAATTTTTGGTCTTAATTCTAGCACTCTCATTTGCCTTCAGTCCTCTACACATGCTCTTCCTACAGCTATAATAAGTCTTCTTTCTTCTCCCTCCATTTTCTTGATTTATTCCTAAATACATTTCTGTTCTCAGTTTAGAAACTGCTTTTTTGGCTTAGAAACCTCAGATTGGTTAAGTGTCAATAATATGTGATCTCATAGTATATTTCTTACAGAACTAAGAATAAGCAAGAGCCTTAGGGGTTTTTTTTTTTATTCCCCTTCATTTTTCTGGTTTATTCTGCCATTTATTCTTATCATTTTTTTCATTATTTTTGAAATATTGCATTTTTAATTAATTTGTTTTCTTGTAAGTGTGCTATACATCCCCTGTGCAAACTTTGGAAAATTATTAAAAATAAAATAACTCAGTTGTATTAAATTTTTTAGACTCAACAATGACTTGTGTTCAGCATGCATGGGGTAGATATAAAGTGGCATGTCATTTTAAAATTACAAAATGCATTCCTGTGTAGTACCTGATTTAGATTTCAGAACTCTCCAATGAGTGACTAATATAGGTAGTGTAATCTAAATTTAGACACAAGGGTTTTGTGATTTGCATCAGCCATTACATTGATTTCTAGTAATTTTTACTAATCTCTATAAGTGTCCCTTGCATTCCCACCCAAAAATGCTCATTCAAGAGTAACATGAGTTTGAATAGTCCATAGATAATGGTTTTTTTCCAGTTTTACATATCAGGACATTATGATGTAGAGAAATTCAATTGTACAGCTAATGAAAGAGTCAATAATACAACTCTAGTTTTCACATTCAGATTCCAAAATTATTTACATTAATTGCTAAGTAACATAATAAACAGATAACATTTAGTACCCTGCCTGGAAAATAGCAAGTGTTCATTTACTATCAGCACTTATCATTACTTTGGTTATTTTAAAATGTAAAAAAGACTTTGTACTATTTTTGAAACTTCTCTTTAAGTTTGGCATTCTATAAAAATAAAAAGTTATCCAATACACCCCAATTTTTGTACATACCAGTCAAAATATTTGTAAACATACAGATAAGTAAAATATGATGATGCCTGGATTTGCTTTAAAATACTTCAGCAAAATAACACAACAAGTGAAGGGGGTTAGATAAAACAACAAAAGGACAAAAGGTGCCTTGTGAATACGTGTTGAGCTGGGTAATGATTACTTAGAAGTCCATTATACTTTCTCTCTACTATGTATATGTTTGAACTTTAGCAAAATAAAAAGTTAAAATTAAATATACATGTATATACTAGAACCACCTATATTAATTATCAAGTTACAGAATAAAGATATATGTGCTAACATTAATAAAAAGGAAGAATGGGGTATTATAAAAGTATTTGCATGTAAATGCATCAAATATCTGTAATACAACTACCAGAAACCAGTAAGATAAGTTCTTCTCTGAGAGAAGGACTGAGTGGCTGGGAAGCTGGCATGAGTGAGGGACTATTTACTGTGCCAAATAAAATATTTGGAACCATGTAAATGTGTTGCCTATTCAAAAAACATTAAAGATGAATAGTTTCTGATAAAATAAGTATTGGAAATTCTTTGAAGTGCTCACAAAAGTCTGTTCCCTAAGGTAATAGAGATATTGAACTTAAATAGAAAACTTAGGTATAAAGTCATTTACTGGGCAGACAGCCTTCTTTATCTTAAGCAATTGTATCATGCAAATACAAAAACAAAATACTTGCTAATTTATTCAATAGTATTTTTGTTTGTTTGTTTCTAGAATGTATTGTAGATATAAGGTGATAATTGCTGTCTCTGACCACATATGCCTCATAAACTAGTGGGGCAACTATATTTAATAAAAGCAAAACCAAAATCATAATTATCAATATTAATACTACACTACAATTAGATTCTAAGAGAAAATTATAATAAAAGGAGAGGGCTAAAGAAGATCTGAGGTAATTACATTTGGTTTCATAAAAATTAGGAAAAGAAAGAGGAAAAGAGTGTTCAATAATAAATAAAAGGGACAAATTTAACATGGCAGATTAAAAGCAAATGATGCTGGATATTGTAAATCATAGATTATCTGTTTTCTTAAATTCAGAAGAAATTCCTAAAAAAGTTTTGGAAGCCAACTGATATTGAGAGATACACATTAAAACTACGCTCCCAAGTGGTAAGACGGGAAGTCCAGCCCTGTTTAAGATGTATTAAAGGCAATAATCTAAGTGATATATTAGAGTGCAGGGAGTGAGAAGAACTATATTTGAAATATATTTGTAGGTAAAATCAGTAGGGTCTAGTGATGATTGACACAGTGTTAAAAAAAAAAAAAGAGAGTTGGCTATGTCAGTGACTGTTTTGTGGCATGGGCGATTACCCAATCGCCTGAAGGAAGCCTACCCGAAAGAAGTTGGCTGTTATTAGACATAGGAAGATAAGAAGAGAAACAGATTGGGGCAAGAGGAGAGCCCAAATTATAACTAACTTTGGAGACTGTTGTCATCAATTTGGGTGTTTTGGTATCAGAAGAGAAGCCTATGCTTAACACTAGGAATAAATCCAAAAGCAAAGAATGTTCCTACTCTTTTTTTCTCTCCTGCAGGCACAGTAGATCTTCGTTTCATTACTGTCTGGCACGGACCTCTTGCTTCATTTAGAATTATCTGATATGAAAATGAGCTCACTGCACAGAAGGAGAGATTCAGACTAGGAAAATTGCCTCCCATATGGCAGGATAGTAAATGCTGTTAAGGAAAAAATGAGGAATATTATCACCTTTATCAGAAAATGACACACAAAATGTCTCAAATTCCCAACGTCAATTAACCTGTTTGTTCAATGTCATTAGCAATTATAATTTACTAAGCAATTCTCATTGTTCATTTGGAACATTTCTTTATTTAGCCTTTTAGAAGTCAATTTTGAATTGGCATGTCACTTTGCCCCAGTAGATACCATGGAAACTGGGCTAGGCAGGCTAAAAGAAGATTATTTTAAAATTACCCCTAAACCTAATTCTCTTTTATAAAAGTGTATATATATATAAATATATATATATTTTCTCCTTTAAACTGACACAAAACTGCTGACTGTTTTCTAAATTATTTTGTAAAAATGGCATTTTCATTTTAAATGACTTTAACACTTAAATAAGGTCACATCAAAACTTTGTGGTAATGATTTAACAATATTTAAATTGGTTCCAGCTTCAGATCAAGTTTTGACTTATGTTTAACTTTTTAAATGATAAAAACTTTAACTTATTATCATACTTCTTTATCCTCATATACTCTGTGCTAAAAACCACTCAAATAAGGAAAAGATTGAGAAGTTCCAATGTCACTGAGTCCTGAGCTAAACTTCAGGACTTTATTGTTAGAGTTTTAATTTCTCAACCCCCCATAAATGGGCTGTATCAGGACTGAGTTGAAAGTTTCATGTTCATAGACAATCCCTTTTACCCATGGCAGCTATGGTTAGAATCCCACCACTATCTATACAGAGAAATGATCTGCTTTTATTTACTTATTTTAAAGTTTATCTATCTATCTATTTATCTATATATCTATCTATTTTGAGAGAATGAGAGAGAGAGAGAGAGAGAGAGAGAGAGAGAGAGAGCACATGTGCATGCAGGTATAGAGAGAGGGAGAGAGAGAATCTCAAGCAGGCTTCACACTTAGTGCAGAGTCAGACACAGAGCTCTATCTCAGGAACTGTGAGATCATGACCTGAGCTGAAATCACTGACTGAGCCACCCAGGCACCTCTGGTCTCCTTTTATAAATGCTGGATTTAGCTGTATACTTAAGCTTGTTATTAATAAATATAGGCATAAATTCTGAAAGGAAATTGTTCTTCAGCCTTGGGAAAAGTATATCTTAGGAATGATCATAAATGAGCTGTTGTAGATCAAAATTATGCCAGCCAATTTGAAAATACTTGAATTGTTCTGTGATTTTCATGTGTTTCTAAGTGTGTGTGTGTGTGTGTGTGTGTGTGTGTGTGTGTGTACGCGTTATAAATGAAAATCTCTTTTAATCTGGGATTTGTATTGTATGATATGCATGTCTCCTTTTCTATCGGAGGATGGAGATAGTAGATATCAAGGCCAAGTTTTCCTGGCCAATTGCATGAGATACTAAAACAATGAAATGTATTATTAATATAGGTTAATATTATACTCTCTGTTACTCTTGGCTAATACCTGGTAACCTTGTGTCTTACCTTAGATGTCTCTTATTTTAAGAAGATATCCCTAAACACACACACACACACACTCAAAGTTACACACATTTGGTGAGTACAGCTATTACAGAACTTACTATTATATATTATAATGACCTGTTTTATTTTTTACTCTTTCTTCCTCATTAAGACCATTATAAAATTGAAAGCAAGAAACATATCTTCTTTCCATTCAAAATATGGCAAAATTCTTTGGGTACACCAAAGCTTATTCTATATTTTCCTTCCTGGACACACAAAAGATTATAGCTCTCATGTTTTAAAATGCAGCCAAGTGATTATTTCTGGGCAAAGATAGCTAAGTGACAGTTTTCACTTATGAGCTGGATCAGCAAATATCCCCCACCTCCTCTGAAAAAATCACCATGGGAGACTTGTGTTAACAGAGCATTCAGTAATCTAGGGTTTCTAAATAAACATGTATAATGAGGTATATATTACTTCTGTTTTCTAGTCACTGATATTTTGGTGTTAATTTGTTTACCACAGCTCATTTGTATCTATCCTGTGTAATACAGTGTCCTGAGAACATAGAAAGATATGTGGCTTAAAATATATAAAAAAATGAATTTCATGAATAAATGAACATCTATATCCTCCTAAATGGAATTCCAAATGTCACTAACTTTGAAAACAGATATTCATGTTGCAACGGTCCCATGGATCAAAGTAACCATCGTTTTTATTCTTCATGATTTATTACATAAGGTGCTTACTGATGTCAAGAACCTTGAAATATCTGAGATGTTACCCTACTGAAAAGCTAATAACTTAGGCTGCTACAGTTTCATGAATGCTGGCAGAAGATATGAGATTTCTGGGTCAGAGACAAATGACTTGTTAACCACAATAGCTAACAGCATATATTTCATGTTTCCTTTGGTTCTACTTACCCCTAATTCCCACAGAGTGATACAGAGTGACTCAGTGGATGCTGTGCAAGCAGTGAATTTGCATCACTTAGAGCTAAGAATAACCTAACCCTTTAAAATGGCTGCAAGAAAATCTATTTGGATGTTGGTTGCTCTGGTCAGCAAACAAATCTCTTTTGCTTTAGAGGAATACACTGTATTTGTCTTTTAAACATGTGTGATATGCAAGCATTCTTGAAAATATAGATTGGAATAAGAATTATCAAAATGTCTCTGCTTGGAAGACATACAGAAAAACAAGAGAGCCATAGAAATTTGTCTGCCAACAATTGAGAATACAGAGATGTAATGAGTTCATCTTTTCTAGGGATTGGTAGACTATATATTGCCATTGAAACATATTTCACATTCTCATTTACTTATTCAACAATTATTTATTGAGACATTTTCATTTTAACAAGTACAGGGTCTGGTGTTTAATACAAGTATAACTACTCAAAGTATATATTGCTTTCATAGATGATATCCATAGAAGAAATTTTTGTTTTTGTCTTTCTTTTTTTTTTCTTTTTTAGTTTATTGTCAAGTAGGTTTCCATGTAACACCCAGTGCTCATCCAGACAAGTGCCTTCCTCCATGCCCGTCACTTCTCTTCCCTTCTCCCCCTCTCCCATCAGCCCTCAGTTTATAGAAGAAATTTTAAGCATTCCAAATATGTCAGATTGAGGATGGGCAAAAATAGGCAGGATTCAGAAAGTGATAAAATTAACAACAAAAATAACAATACATAATGTTTTTGACACTTTTTTTGTATTCCAAATGGACTTTAATAGATTATGCCTTTCATAAACAATAGTTTAGTGATGAATACACTGTTATTATCTATATATTATTTGTGATGGGTTTAGTAGTAACACTTAGGGCTGGAATTAGGATGATATGAGTAAGGCAGGGTCAGCAAGAATAGGCTGGATCCTGTCTTTTGTTAAAATTTTGATATTTTGTTAATGCTGGATTCTTGATGGCACTATTCTATCAGATATCAAAGAACACTAGCATTTTTGGTTGAGACTTATAATTATTTATTTGGATTCTGATAGAGAAGATGTTTGATGAACAATATTTATCCATTTTATCCTAAGCTTGGGTATGTATAGTAATCTTCATAATTTGGTATTATGAATGACCAATGAAGTGAAAACTTGTATTTGAGAATACTTACTATGTTTAAATTTTTACTACATAGTAAATTTTCAATGAACCTTATGTTGGCATACATATTAAAAATTTTTTTTTTCTAGACAAGAATAGCCAGGGATATTCTCTCACTGAATAAGAAGTTTCTGCAGAAAGAAAGCAGTCAAGTGGCTTAGAAAAGCTCTCTAGCAGGCAATATGACTTTGCTGGTACTCAGGATCTATGCCTTTATTAAGGCAATACCTTAGAAAATTTTCTTAAGTATTCAAGAGATACAATACCCTACTGCTTCTAAAGTGTAACAAGTGGACCTCACTCACCAAGATGTAGGGGAACATTTCTTTCTAATAGCAATTGATGCCTACATTTGGAGAGTTAATGTCATATTTATGCACCCTCTGATTCTATGATGAAAGGAAAT
The DNA here is from genome assembly GCA_028646485.1 of Cryptoprocta ferox. NCBI lineage: Eukaryota > Metazoa > Chordata > Mammalia > Carnivora > Eupleridae > Cryptoprocta > Cryptoprocta ferox. The sequence continues at coordinate 87,238,075 of CM053577.1, read as the reverse complement.
GAAAGAGTCTTGGAGAAAGTTTCATGCCAAATGTTTTCTACTTTGAAAGACTAGTCATTTTTTAAATAACTCTTTCCTTCTCTAATCCAGTTCTTGGTCAGTCCATTATAGCTTGGGGGCAGGAGCAGAAAGATGGAGCAGGAGTAAGGTTGGGAATGGGGAGATGCTGGAGAATAGCAGCGATCAGTACAAAGGCAAGTAAAAGCAGAGAATAGGAGAGCAGAAACAATTGTAATGTCTATTATTTCATTTATTATTTTATTTGAGTACTCTCTTTTTTTCTTAGGGAGTCTTTGTTTCATTGATCCCTTTCATTGTTTTTCTGTTGTCTATTTTATTTATTTGTGCCTTTGACTTTATATTCTCCTTCTTTCTGCTAACATTAGGCTTAGTTGTTTATCTTTTTCTAGTTTTTTGAGATGTAAAATTAGATATTTTAAGATCTTTTTTTTAATGTAAGCATTTAGGGCTATAATCTTTCTTTTGAACTTCTTTGCTGCATCCCATAAATTTTCATATGTTATATTTCCATTTTCACTTGTTTCAAGATATATTTTTCTAAATTTTTTATTTTAGAGATAGAGAGGTCATGTGAACAGGGGAGAGGGCAGAGGAAGAGAGAGAGGATCTTAAATGGAGATCAGTCCCACAACCCTGAGATTGTGACCTGAGTTGAAATCAAGGGCCACCCTGGTGCTCCTCAAGATAAATTTTGATGTCCAGTTTGATTTCTTCCTTGACTCATTGGTTGTTCATAGATGTGTTGTTCAATTTCCACACATTTGTGAATTTTCCAGATTTCCTCCTGTTAGTGATTTCTAGTTTCTATCATAGTGATCAGAAAAGATATTTGATATGATTTCAATCTTTTCAAATATTCTCTTTTATAAACATTTATTTATTTTTTTGAGACCCAGAGAGAGACAGAGAATGAGCAGGGGAGGGGCAGAGAGAGAGGGAGTCACAGCTCCAAAGCAGGGTCCAGGCTCTGAGCTGTCAGTACAGAGCCCAACGCGGGGCTCAAACTCACGGAACTGTGAGATCATGACCTGAGCCGAAGTCGGACTTTTAACCGACTGAGCCACCCAGGCGCCCCACTATTGTCAAATATTCTAAGACATGTTTTGTGACCTGAGAAATGCTTGATTCTGGAAAATATTTCTTGTGTGTTTGAAAAGAATGTATATTGTGCTGCTATTGGATGGAATATTCTATATATGTCTTTTGAATTTATTAGGTCCATTTGATTTAAGATGTAGTTCAAGTTTACAACTGATACTACAAAAATATAAAGGAGTATGAGACAACTATGAATATATATGCAAACAAATTGGGCAACCTAGAAGAAGTGGATATATTCCTAGAAACATACAATTTACTAAGGCTTAATTATGAAGAACTAGAAAATATGAATAGATTAATAGCAACTAATGAGATTGAAGTAGTAATCAAAAACCTCCCAACAAAGAAAATCCCAGGACCAAGTGGCTTTACAGATGAATTCTTCCAAACATTTAAAGAAAAATTAATGCCAATATTTCTCAATTCTTCCAAAAAATTTCAAGAGGAGAAAACACTCCCAAACTCATTTCATGAGTGCAGCATTACTCCAATACCAAAAATCAGGTAAGGGAATTACAAGAAAAGAAAATTATAGGCCAATATCTCTGATGAATACAATTAAACAATTCTTAACAAAATACTAGTAAAGAAATTCAGTAGCACATTTCACCATGATCAAGTGTATCTTTTAAATCAATAAATGTGATATATCATAGTAATAGAATAAAATATAATCATATAAATAGATGCAGAAAAAACATTGTATAAAATTCAATCTCCTTGGTGATAAAAATGCTCAACAAAGTCAATATAGAAGGAATGTACCTCAACATAATAAAGATCATATATGCTAAGCCCATAGCTAATACAGTACTTGATGGTGAAAGATTGAAAGTTTTCCTTCTAAGATCAGGAAAAGGACCAGTGTGCCTACCATCACTTCTATTATTCAAGACAAAGAAATAAAATGCATCCACCTTGCAAAGAAAGAACAAAACTTGTCTCTGTTTTCTGATGACATGATTTTGTATATAGAAAATCCTAAAGACTACCAAAAACTGTTAGAACTAAGTAACAAATTCAGTAATGTTGCATTATACAAAATCAATACACAAAAATCAATTTGTGTTCCCACACGCTAACAAGAAAACAATCCCATTTATAAGCACATCAAAAACAATGAAATACTTAGGAATAAACTTAATGAAGTAAGTGAAAGCTTTGTGCACCAAAAACTATAAGATATCTTTGTTAAAAATTGGAAAAGATGCAAATAAATATCTAATGTTCATAGATCATGAGTTAATATTGTTAAAATGTCCATACTATTCAAAGTTACCTATAAATTAAATGCGATCCCTATCGACATCTCAGTGACATTTTGCACAGAAATAGAAAAAAAAGATTCTAATATTTATATGAAACCACAAAGGACTCTAAATAGCCAAAGCAATGAGAAAGAACAAAGTACAAGAGGCATCACCCTTCCTGACTTCAAACTATACTACAAAGCTATAATAATCATATCAGTATGGTACTCTCATAAAAACAGACACATAGACTAATAAGACAGAATAGAAAGCCCAGAAATAAACCCACATATCATCTAATATTTGACAAAGGATCCAATAATACTTAATAGGAAAAGGATAGTCTCTTTAATAATCATGTACAAATGATTAAAAATGGGCAAAATACCTAAAGTGATTTTTTTCCAATAAAGATGAACAAATGACCAACAAGTACATGAAAATATGCTCAACATCACTAATCATCAGTAAAATGCAAATCAAAGCCATGATATATCACCTTGCTCTTAGAATGGGATTATCAAAAGGTGAGAAATAACAAATGGTGGTGAGGATGTGGAGAAAAGGGAATACTTGTACATTGTTAGTAGGAATATAAATTGGTATCACCACTAAGGAAAACAGTGTAGAGGTTCCTCAAAAAATTCAAAATGGAAGTACCATATGATCTAGTAATTCCACTTCTGGATATATAGCCAAAGGAAATGAAATCAGGATCTAGAAGAGATATCTGCATTCCCATGGCCACTACAGCATATTTGACAAAAGTAAGACATGGAAACAATCAAGTGTCCATTGACAGTTCAGTGGATAAAAATAATGTGATTATATATGTATATATATATATTGTATATGTATATCACATATACACACATTTATTTAGAAATAATATATATAATAAATAACATACACTTCCATAGAAATTTATATATATTTCATATATGTATATATACACATTATATCTATATAATATACATATATTATGTATATCTATATATATACACATTATTCAGCTGATAAGAGGAGGAAAATCCTGCCATTTTTGACAACATGGTTGGAACTTGTGCCATCATACTAAGTGAAATAAGTCAGATATAGAAGACAAATACTGTATGATCTCACGTATATGTTGATGCTAAAAAACTCATAGAAACACAGAATGGAACAGTGGTCACCAGCAGTGAGGGAATGAAGAAAAAAATGAGGAGATGTTGAGGCCAAAGGGTACAAACATCCTGTTATATGGGGAATAAATTCCAGGGATCTAATCTACAGTACAGTAACTATACTTAACAAAACCGATATTGCTGTGTACCTTAAAGTTGTTTAAGAGTAGATTTTAAGTGTTCTCATCAGAACAACAAAATGGTAACCATGTGATATGAAGACTATGTTAACTATCTTATTATAATAATCTATATTCATGTATCTCATCATCACATTGTATACCTTAAACTTACACAATGCTGTATAGCAATTATATCTTGGTAAAATGGAAGAAAAAATATGAAAAATAAACAGAGAGAACAACCCACTACTCACATTTCAACTTGAAGTGTTCCAATATGGAAAACACATAAATCTGAGAATTAACTCAGCTGGGCTAATAATCCTTGCAGAACAGCTACAGCTATGGTGAATTTGACTTTGGGGAAAAATATAGTAATTTGGTGAAAGTTCATTTGGAGAATCATTTAAGAAACTTTCATTTGACAAATTTGCTTTGAATAAATTGCTGATTTTTGCTAATTGACCAGTACTAGAACAACATTAGGGTGTTGTTTGGTCAGGAGTTAGCTTTGGTGGCCTCTACACAGTGTTAGGTTGGTTCTGTCTGTAGAGAAAAAGTATACAAAGTAAAGGTGTATGAGGAGGGAATAAAACAGAAATAAATATTAAAGCAGTTTTCCAAACAGCTATTACTTTTTAAATGTCAGTGTAAGGTGCAGCAGAATAGCTAGGAGTAGGCCTGGAGAGATCAGTAAATGGTCTGTCTAAGCAGAAAAAAATGTTTTTTGAATCTGTAGGAAGATTAAAATAAGAAATGTATAGCTAGAATTGTTTAAATTATAGAGCTAAAAGTTTTGTTTGTGTATTTGTCTGAATGAGAAAACAGTAAATTATTTTCATATTTATCCTTACACATCACTATAATTCTGAGTATCAAACTAAAATGCATATTGGAAGCATCTGAAGTTGAACTATTATACATGAGAATTTTCTTAATGTACTTTTTTTTTAATTTTTACTGTTTTAAAGCTGGTGATATTTTGTGTTTCTTTATCTTTATCTTATTTCTTTGGATATACTGTAATTTTATTTTTAGCCATACTTAATTTTGTTTCTCTATTAATGTTTTCTTTTATATACATTTTTTTAATTTTTAATTTTTATTTATTTTTAATTTTGTTAATGTTTTTATTTATTTTTGAGAGAGAGGAGACAGCGTGAGCAGGGGAGGGTCAGAGAGACAGGGAGACACAGATCCAAAGACAGGCTCCAGGCTCTGAGCTAGCTGTCAGCACAGAGCCTGATGCGGGGCTCGACCCCACGAACCATGAGATCATGACCTGAGCCAGTCAGACACTTAACCAACTGAGCCACCCAGGTGCTCCAAATTTTTTTTTTATTTTTTTTAAAATTTATTTTTGAGAGAGAGAGAGAGAGCACGTGCATGTGCATGTGAGTGGGAGAGGGGCACTGAGAGAGGGAGACACAGAATCCAAAGCAGGCTCCAGGCTCCAAGATGTCAGCTCAGAGCCCTACGTGGGGCTCGAACTCACAAACTGTGAGATCATGACCTGAGCTGAAGTTGGACGCTTAACCAACTGAGCCACCCAGGTGCCCCTATATATATTTTCTTTGAGACAGAGAGAAAGAGCACGAGTGGGGGAGAGGGGAAGGGGAAGGGAGGGGAAGGGAGAGGAGGGGAAGGGAGAGAAAGAGAGAGAGAGAGAGAGAGAGAGAGAGAGAGAATGGATGAATGGAGTCTGATGTGGGGCTCAATCCCATGACCCTGGGATCATGACTTGAACTGAAATCAAGAGTGAATGCTCAACCAACGGAGCCACCCAGGTGCCCAACCAAACAGTATGATTTAGGACAGGATTGATAAAATTCAAATTTTGCTTGTGGTGAATGAGGAAGTCTTATTGTGTCATCTGTGTATTTTTTTTATGTTTTTCTTTTAATGTGTAAATATCAAACATAATGTATATTCATCACACAGCTTTACTCATACAAAACTCTGAAATCATCAAAAGGTATATACAAGATAGGGGTGCCTGGGTGGCTCAGTAGGTTAAGCTTCTGACTTGGGCTCAGGTCATGATCTAACTGCTCCTGGGTTCGAGCTTGCATAGGGCTCTGTGCGGACAGCTCAGAGCCTGGAGCCTGCTTCAGATTCTGTGTCTCCCTCTCTCTCTGCCCCTCCCCGACTCGCACTCTTTCCCTCTTTCAAAAATGAATAAATGTTAAAAAAAAATAAAAAAGATATACAGGAACATTGACAATAAGTCAATTTGAGAATAATTAAGACTTTACTGTCCTATTGTTTGTGACTGTAGTGTTCACTATTTTATTTTAGTTTTTAGTGAGATTTTTTCAGTAAGTTGCATCATTTCCTTTTTTTCTCAAGTTTTTATTTAAATTCCAATTAGTTAATGTGCAGTGTAATATTAGTTTTAGGTGTAGAATCCAGTGATTCATCACTTACATACAATAATACCCAGTCCTATGGCAACAAGTACCTTCCTTAATACCCATCACCCATTTAATCTATCCTCCCGTCCACCACCCCTCCAGCAACCATTAGTTTGTTCTCTATAGTTAAGAGTCTGTTTCATGGTTTGCCTCTCTCTCTTCCCTGACCCTACATACATCTATTTATTTCTTAAATTCCATGTATGGTATTTGTCTTTTTCTGCCTGACTTATTTCACTTAGCATAATACCCTCTAGTTCCATCCACATCATTGCAAAATGTCAAGATTTTCTTCTTTTGTTTATGGCTGGAGAACATTCCATATCTATTCAACAGTCAGTGGATATTTGGGCTTTTTCTATAATTTGGCCATTATTGATAATGCTGCTATAAATATTGGGGCACATATGCCACTTTGAATCAGTACTTTTGTATTCTTTGGGTAAATACCTGTTAGTGCATGCTGGATCATAGGGTATTTCTGGTTTTAACTTTTTGGGGAAACTCCATACTATTTTCCAGAGTGGCTACACCAGCTTTTATTTCCATCAACAATGTAAGAGGGTTCACCTTTCTCTGTATCAGTTCCTTTTATATAAGTGGTGTCCATATGATTTTAAGACTGTAATTTGACTTCACATCGTCTCAATGAAGTATCCAGGGAATGTGATGCTCTTCCTAAAATAGTATGCTGTTGATTTCCTTACACATTCTTTTTTTTTCTTTCCAGAGAATCATATCTCGTATAAACTTTATTAAAAGGAGGATTGCCTTTATTGGCCTCAAAACCTTAACAAACTCATATTATCTGTGGATATGGTATTACATACACCAGTGTCAAAACATTATTTTTTTTTCTCTTCTGTATCTTCTTCACTTTGCTTTGTTTTGCTTTGTTTTTTCCTTTACAATAAAATGGCATAATGTAGAAGACAAAATCTGTGGATCCATGTGTGGACTTAAAAGGATGAACTAATCTCTAAAATTGTACACATATTTTTGTGCATGCATACATGGGTAAGAACATTTTCTTTTCCTTGGGTAGGGATCCCATAGCTTTCACTAGTTCTCTAGGAGTATATGATTGGAAGACAGTTTAAAAACCTATAAAGTTATTTCAAAGGGATTTAAATTATTTACCCCTTGGCATACAAGCAATGCCATCTAAAATTTGGTGGAAAAGTGGGCTTTTCATGTTTTACCATTTTTGAGGGGCTTTCTTTCTTTTGGTCTTTCTTTCTTCTTTCTTGTCATAGTAATACAAATATTCTTAAGACACATACATTTCTACTTTTTAAGGCATATACATTTTTTATTGATAAAATATGATCCATAGCTAAATTTCCAATTGAATTTAAAGTAAATCTTAGATTTGTTTGATCTTTCGAGTATTTGTTTTATATGTTTTATTAATTAGTTTTGAATTTTGTATTTGATAGATTCATTACTAGATTATTGATGTATAGTGTAGTGAAAATATTACAAAAAATATAATGGTTAGTATTTTGGCAAAATTATAGGTGAAGGAGAGCAATTTATTTATATTTGTTTATGTGAGAACAGATCACTATCTAATCAAGTACCACTATTGATTTGTACTTGATTTGGTAAATCTAACCAAAGTCATTTATGTTTTCCTCTTCAACTTAATTGACAATAAAGCTGATAAACTTTAAGCACGTACTTGGCTTGGTCTCTCCAGCTATAGAGAACAGAGGGCTTTTCTGTGCATACTGGATTCCAAATAGATGTTTATCTTTCATATAGAATGACAACAGATCAGAAAATCTAAGACAAATAAAGTGTAATATAAAAACTTCAGGTGCCACATAGTCCAAGCTTTAGAAAGGCTTTCCAACAGATAACCTGTCAGAAACAGGAACAATATGCATTTTCATTGTTTATAATTTTTGACAATAATTTAAATGCACCATTGTAGGCTAGAACAATTATATATAAACAATGTACACTTTCAGTTCAAAATTCTCATTGTGCTTGATAGTATGAAATCCATAGAATGATATCTTCTGTGAGCTTCTGTGTTAGAAGTTAGTTTAGTCTATAAATATAAAGAAATTATCACGCTTATTAGGAAAATCCATATTTGATAGGTTATTTTGAAGTGCATACATCTTCTACTTTCTATAATATGTCCCAGGTCTTATATTTTTAATTGTTAGATATGACATTTCATCTCCACTTTGATACTGGGAATAGAAACTAAAGAGTTCTAGGAGCAACTGGATACTGGGAATAGAAACTAAAGAGTTCTAAGAGCAACTGGAGGAGAGAAAGCTCTGAAAGTGATGTCATCCTGCATTTCAGTGTACATTCTCCTTAGTTTTGGATGATTATGTAGCTTTTGCCAACTTGTATTCATTTAACAATCCATGTTGCCTCAACGTGTGTTAATTTGATATGCTAGACAAAACAGTGAGTTAAAAATAGAAATATAATGTAAATAAGAAAATATCAAAATTTATCTTAGGGAGAAAAATTTCCCACTTAATTAGATCAATAAGTGATCAAGACTATTATAAGATACTACTCTATTTAAATTTCTGTTATTGAAATTTTGAAAAAAAGAAAACTGTATTTGAAAATTTTTAAAGAAATAACATGACTGATACTTGATTATTTGGTTAAGGATGTTTTGTAAATATTTTTATTATATGTATAAACTATATTAATGCAGTGAACAGTGAAAAATATATATACATATATATGTATGTATACATATAGATAGTAGATTTTAAAATAAAATAATTACAATTTTGTTTTAATATCTGTTACTAACTAGATAATAGCATAAATAAGCTAAAATAAGGTATATATAAAAAGTATCTTCAAAAATACTAACAGTTTATAACCAATTTTTATTGCTAAATGAATAATAGAAATGAAATGATAGAAACATATTTAAGATTTTCAAAGAGTACAAGTCATTATAACCCCCAAAATAAAATAAATATCCATGAGCCCATACTGATACTCATTAAGAATGATTAAATGTATAGGTAACTTGTGAGTAAAGGACTAGTTTTCCTTACAGAATCTTTCCAACAAAGGAATGTCCAACTAAGGTGAGAAATAGATAAACATTGTAAAACTAATGTAATAATTACTATAGGGAAGATCCACTGTTGAATGTTAAAATTAGTGGGGAAAAGCTTAAAGATGATATTTGCATAACCTAAAGTATCCCCTCTCAAATATTTATGAATTACTATGTTGGTCTTATAACAGTGTTCAAATATTCTTTGATTTTCCTCACCAGGAGGTTGAGCTCAATTTTCTTTTTGAGGGTGGTTTCAATGTAATGGGTTGCCGCTAATGAAAAGGGTATGGAAAGAGGAAAATAGTAAATTTCCACTTCAGTAGCTTGGTAGACACTGTCTTAATTAGGTGATCAAGATGAACATCACTTGTAATAAGACATATTAGTATCATGAATGCCTAGATATGATGTCATGAGAAAGGTGTATCACATCACTGATATTTTCCCCCAAATCCATAATTCCCATGTAATCACAAAAAGTATCACAGAAACTCAGTATGAGATCCATTCTAAAATATACCTGATCAGTATTTTTCAATAGTGTCCTGGTCTTGGGGCACCTGGGTGGCTCAGTCAGTTAAGTGGCCCACTCTTGATTTTGGTGCAGGTTATGATTTCAGGGTCATGAGTTCAAGCCCAGCATCAGGCTTTGCACTCAGAGTGTGGAGCCTACTCTGGATCCTCTGTTCCTCTGTCTCCCTCTTTCTGCCCCTACCCTGCTCTCTCTCTCTCTCTCTCTCTCTCTCTCTCTCTCTGTCTCTCTCTCAAAAATAAATAAACGTTAAAGAAAAATAATGTCCTGGTTGTGAAATGCAAGAAAAGACTGAGTACCTTTCACAGATTGAAGAAAATAAGGAGACGTGATGACTAAATGCAGTATGGGCTTCTAGATTAAATACGAAGAAAATAGTTATGTAAAATAAATAGGTTCTGAAGATCTGATAGTACAGTGTCTATAGCTAACAATACTGTATTATATACTAAAAAATTGCTAAGAGGCTAGATCTTATGTTGTGTTTTACCACACATTCAAAAAATACATACATGCACACATAAAAACAATAAAATAGTAAAGGGGTTGGCAGGTAACTTTGGGAGATGGTACATATGTCTATGGCCTTGATGGTGGTGATGGTTTCATGGATGTATATTATCCCAAACTCATTAAACTGTATATATTATGACTATTTACAACATTTTACATATCAATCATACCTCAATGAAGTGGTCTGTTAAAAAAATGGGACAATCTTAATAAAGTATGTAGTTTAGTTGATAGGATTGTGCCAATATTAATTTCTTCATTTTACTTGTTATACCATGGTTATGTAAGATTTTAGCACTAGGGGAAACTGAGTGAAGGTTATTTGAAACTGTGCTACCTTTTCTGGTCTTCTAGACATTTAACATTATTTCAAAATAAATTTTGTCAGAATTAGTGCTATGTTAAATCTGACCTCGGTGGCTTCACTGATACCCTTATCTCACCTCATACCTGGGAAACATACCCTTGCAAAATGTTCCCATATATTATATGCTTTCCCACATCACAGTGCTCATAATAATTATCTTGGCCAATTTTTGAATCCTGAAGAAATCCAGTATATAATGAATTTATATATATGCATATCTGAAATCTATTATTAACTATTTAAAAAGAGATCATATTAGGTCTGTCACACTTTATGGCATACTCAGTATAAAATCATTTATTTTGCTTGAGTGTATGAAAGAACTGTTTCAAAATCAAAATGACTTCATTAGATTATTAACTGACTCAAATTCATTTTTCATACATTTATTTCATATGCAAAACAATTTGGGAAAGTTTTTCTTTGTAATTTAGTAAAATAAGATCTCTGATTTTCACAGTATCCAATAGCTTTATTGAAGATGTATAATATGTTCTATATTAAAAAATTTTCATCTTAAACTTGTTACTGTTTCAACTGCATATTAAATTTTTATACATGTACCTTTTTTTCCCTCAATTTCAAGAAAACTAATCAAAGCCTTTCAATATAAATCCCTAACCCTCTAGGCACTTCTAACAACTCATTATATTGTTACATGGAAATAATACAACCATTTTAATTATTTCTAAACCTACTGAGTACTATTACAATTATTTTTAAATAAGCCACATGACAGTGTACCAATTGTCCTGAGAAATGCAGGTTCATTAATTTGAGTGAATGAAGTTGTTTAACAATAGACTCATTCCTGCCTCATAGGGAATCTCAGGAAATAGATATAGAAATTACTAGTAGATTCTAGTAGTATTCATAAAAATATATATAATTATACCAAAATATTCAATTTTGGTTTTACAAATATTAAATTATAAACTTCATTATTATCTATACTCTGTGGACTCTTGATTTATATGTTTTTAAGTACAAATATTTTCAAATAATTTCTCCATCATTTATTTCAGATTTTTCTATGTTTGGGAATTATACTTCCATCATGTATTAAGTTGTGTTATTTAAATACATGATTTATATTATATATCTTATTTATTTATAATAGAAGTGAACTTCTACATAAAGAATCAAGTTAATGAAAAGAAAATAGTTTATTTTAATTTATAGGAAATATAGAGAAGATAATTTATTAGAAGGAAGATGATACTAATTTTCCAGTACTTCTGAAAGATGATATGATTGGTGATGACGTTGATACTGAGACTGTTGGTCTTGAAGAACATAATAATAACATCTGTACTTTGTCCAATACCCCATTTTGGATAATAATTTTTACCCTAGATAACCCTGATGCTCTCTCTGTCTACACAGTATGTATTCAGTATTTGCTATGGAACCATGGGTTGGGCAGAGAAAAACGTTTTTGGCTTTTTGAATTATCACTGGACTTAATGACATTTTTGACTCTGCTAATTATATATGTTATAAATAAGCAAACGTAAGGTAAGCTTGTTAAAAAGTGGTTTTGGATGAGAGATACAAATCTGAATGCTGGAATTTGTTAAGCCTGAGTTTAGAACTAACTTCTATCGTCTTATGGCAGGGATATTCCTTCAATGATATCTTCATGCTGGAAATAATTATCTGTATGACAAAGACCCTAAAGATTATAACAACAGGATAGTGTCATGAACTTAAGCTTTTTCATTAACAGAGCTAGTGACTACCTTATTATGTTTAGGACTTTACTTTCTTCTTAATGAAAGAAAATGTTAAATACTTATTTTGTATGAGGAACTATGTAAGAACTTTTGCATATTTTATCATTAGGTTGGGAAAGATCTTATTGAAATACTCATGGCCTAATAAAGCTATATGTTAAATATTGTGCCCCATCCAGGGTTATATTTTCTAAAGATATCAAGACTTTTTGGTACCTTTGGAAACAGGTTCTTGGTCATATATCCTTACAAATTATATCCAATAAACTTTTCAGATACTATGGTCATGGGATTTAACACTTAATTCCCTTAGGAAACCTCCCTAGTACTTTTGCTGCTTAGACTGTCGCAGAACGTAGCAACTTAAAAAAGAAAATATATATAACTTTAAAGCATAAGAATACTAATAAAAATTTTAATAAATGTGGTAAAGAATCTCTGTATAGAGAGAGCAAAAGTAAAGATTATGACAGGTTTTTGCTAGAAATCAAAAAAATTTAAAAAAAGTAGTAAAAAGTCTTGTAAGAGAAAGATCATAAATTCTGATCCATCATTTCCTTATCATATATTATGATCATTTTCTCTGCCACAACAGTCTTCTATAATTCTGTTTTCATCTCTCCTTCTCAGGAGCAAAGCCTAGGAGAAATGCAGAGGAGAGGAGAGTAAGTTTAATAACCCTTTATCTGATTAGTGAGATGAGGCAGCATGATTCAATGCGAAGAGCACAAGCATTGGAATTAGATATACCTGTCTCTGAATCCTAACTCAAGCCACTTACTTAAACAAAAATTTTTTTTAATTTTTTTAAATTTTTTAAATTTTTTTTATTATTTATTTTTGAGAGAGAGAGAGAGAGAGAGAGAGAGAGACAGTATGAGCAGGGGAGGGTCAGAGAGAGAGTGAGACACAGAATCCAAAGACAGTCTCCAGGCTCTGAGCTAGCTGTCAGTACAGAGCCCGATGCAGGGCTCGAACCAACAAACCATGAGATCATGGCCTGAGCCCAAGTCGAACGTTTAAAAATTGACTGAGCCACCCAGGCGCCCCAACTTAAACAAAATTCTTAATTGTAAGCTTCAGAATGGTATTGCAAACCAGTCTCATCATGCAAACATGCATGCATACATTGAGAGCAAATTTATGGAAAGATCACTGGAATATGTCAAAGAAATAGAAAATATTGATCAGTAAAGATTCAAGAAGTGAGGCAGATGGAATTTGTGAATATTTATCCATGTGACATTTATGTAACTTAGGTCTCACTTCTTTAGGTGTCTCTCAAATTGTTGAGCCAGAGAACAATATTGATTCTACTTATATTTACACTTTTCTGTTATTTATGTATAGTTAGACGGGTATAATGCAGAAGTGGTTTCTAGTGTCATAACAAGAGGGACTTCTTTTTTTATTTTGTTTTGTTTTTTTGTAAAGCAGATTAGTGTTTTGTTGAAGCCAATGAGTACAGAAAATGGTCTAGAGAATCATAAAACAAACAAACCTGAAAGAGAAGGAAAGGGAGGGAGAAGAGAAAAGTTAGCATCTTCAAGTTCTGGATATACTGCACTGTTTCAGGAAGTTGATAGTAATAGTCTAAGATTGGACTGCAGTGGCCTGCAAAAGGGGGTTCTTTTACAAAGAAGTACATAGTCCATGCAAATTCTGTAAAAGAAACACACTACATTTGACTTATTAGTTGCTCAGGAAGGCTCTTTTTATGTTTATAAAGTCCAAATAAGACTCAATTTAACATGATCTGACTATTTCAACTGTTTTAGATTATTTTAGTAATGGTTATCAATTTGTCCCTGCCTCTTTGTATCCATATCCTGATTACAACATGACTTTGACTCTCTTTTCATTAAAAGATAAGTCTGATTCTCCACCACTTGAATAGGAATTTGCTTTTGATTTGACTTTTCCAATGGCCAATAGCAAATATACACACCAGGACTTGAAACATTGTTTTCCACTGGTATGTACCTTCCCTTAATGATGGAGTCTCTTCTCAAGTCTGAATAAGGAAGGAGAGAGAGGTCTTAGTCTTCTCAGATATCCCACCTCCCAACTTCACAGACATGATTGAGGTACCCTAGACATTCAGCCTCAGCTGACTTGGATCAGGGTTAAAGAACTACCACAATCTATAGATCATGAGAAAATAATAAATGTTTGGATTTTAATTTTCTTGGTGTTAGGGTATTTTTTTTATGTAGCATATGTTGACTGATATAGAAATTGAAAGTGGAGTGCTGTATAATAAAACAATTCTAAAAAATTTTGAAAAGGTAATTTGTGGATGCTTGAAAGCAATGAGGAAACAATAAAAAGCTGGAAAATTGTACAAAATCTGTCAGTAGATGTTGGAAAATTAGTGAGGAAACTGCTATAGCAGGATAAAAATGCAGTATCTCATATTGAGTAACAGTGAAACAATTAGAAAATCATTCCTCTTTATAACATGGAAGATGGAAAAGTATAACTAATGGATTTATGGATCTGACTATGGCTATTTCTAGGCATAAAACTGACATTTTCAATTGTCTTCTGTTTGATACTCGTGATAAGATAGAAGAAGAGAGTGATCAACTAAAGAATATAGTTTCCAAGCTACCTTTAGAGAAAATATAGTCAATTAAGAACTTGCCTACTTGGAGAGTAAGACCCTTTTACTTCATTCTTTTGAAAGCAAAATATTCTTAAAGACTCATAAGATAAAGATCAAATCAAAAGAGTGGCTCTAGACCCTTTTTAAGGTATCTCAGAAAGATTTAAAGGGTAGGTTGTAGACCTTCTAAACTAGACAAAAGAGTTTTCAAGAATGTTAATTAAGGGTCATCTCATAGCAACATGTTATATGGATGGATACATATACTAATATATATGTGTGTGTGTATATATATAGGTATACATGTCATTTGGAAGAAACAAAAAAAAAGATGATAGAGAAGAAAAATGTAGAAAGACAATAGAGCTATAAAAATTTTTTACTTTAAAAGGGAGAAAAGTGAAATGGAAAAAAGATGATCCCTAAATCTTAGGATAATTCTAGAGCAAATTAAATACAGGCTATAATCCAGTTATCTTTTAAAACATAAAAAAATTACCCTAAAGCTTAAGGCTTAAAGTAATCATCTCAGTTGGTTCACCATTGTGTGGGATAAGGATTTAGGGAAGGTTTGACTGGAAGTTCTCACTTAGAGTCTCTCATGCAATTAAAGCCAGATGTTGGCTGTGATAAAAACTCAACAGGTTTGGACATTAAAGATGGCTCTCACATGTGCTATTTACAGTGGCTTTCAGCTATAAGTTCAGCTGGAAGTGTCTACTGAAGCACTTACATATGGCTTGTTCAGCATGGCAATCCCAGTGTCATCAGGCATGTTACACAGAGAGTTAGTATTTCAAATTAGAGTGTTCCAAAAGAAGTAGGGAGAAGAAAAATGACATTTTATGGCCTATTCTCAGTATAAATTACTTCAGCCATCACAATGTGAGTTTTTGTGCTATCGTTTGCTGCCAATCATAATCAGGTTTAAAAAAATCCAGATGAGGGATAGTATTTTTGTATATCCCATGGAACCAATTGACTGTATTTATTGGGGGTCTATTCCAGGACTCTATTTTGCCCTGGTGAACATTAATCTAATCTTTACACAAATATCACACTTCCTCATTTAATATAGTCTTATTGAAACTAATGTTTCTCAAGATCAGAAAATATAAGGCATCTAACTTTGTTATTTTTTTAAATTTTGTTTAATGTTTTATTTATTTTTGAGAGAGAGAGAGAGAGAGAGAGAGAGAGAGACCAGGGGAGGGGCAGAGAGAGAGGGAGACACAGAATCTGAAGCAGATTCCAGGCTCTGAGCTGTCAGCACAGAGCCTCACACGGGGCTTGAACTCAAAAATGGTGAGACCATGACCTGAGCAGAAGCTGGATGCTTAACTGACTGAGACACCCAGGCACCCCTGTTATTTTTTTTTAACAGTTGTTTGGGTATTCTAAATCTTTTGCCTTTCTGTATGGATATTTGAATCAGCTTGTCATTTTCTGAAAAAAATAATGTTTTATTTATTTTTGAGTGAGAAAGAGAAAGAGAGAGGGCAGGAGGGAGGGAGAGGGAAAATGAGTGGAGGAGGGGCAGAGAGAGAGGACGACACGGAATCTGTGAAGCAGGCTCCAAGGCTCTGAGCTATCAGCACAGAGCCTGACACGGGGCTCCATGACCTGAACTGGTCAGAAGCTTAAGAGACTGAGCCACCCAGGCGCCCTAAGCTTGCATCCATTTTGATTGAAATTGTGTTAAACAACTCTCGAAGAGCTGAATTTTTAACAATATTGAATCACCTAAAACAATTAATACAGTGTCTCTCCATCTATTTAGATCTTAAATTTTGTCTCAGCATTAGTCCATATGTTTCAAGGCATAGGTAGTATATATATTTCATCAGATGTATCCCGTACTATTGCATATTTTGATGCTTTCTAAATATTGTAATTTATGATTTTCTAATGCTAGCACATAGAAATATAACTGAATTATTATATTGACCTAGTTGACTACAACTTTGCTAAATTTGCTAAATGTGAATTTATTGCCTTTTAATGACTTTTTTTGTAGATTCTGTAGGATATTTTAGTATATATTATTTCCACAGAGACAGTTTTACTTCTTCCTTTTAATCTAGAAATTTT
>CM053577.1:87186249-87220996 GCA_028646485.1 Cryptoprocta ferox | reverse complement strand
GTAAGAGAGTGGTCTAGTTTCATTCTTCTGCATGTTGCCGTCCAGTTGTCCCAGCACCACTTATTAAAGAGGCTATCTTTTTGCCATTGGATAGTCTTTCCTCCTTTGTCAAAGATTAATTGGCCATACATTTGTGGGTCCAGTTCTGGGCTCTCACATGTATACTTTTGAAAATAAGGGAGTTAGAGTCTATTTCTAATTTGCTCTGATTGTTAATAGCCACAGCTATTGGTGGGTGCCTGGGTGGCCCAGTTGGCTAAGTGTCCAGCTTTGGCTCAGGTCATGATCTCGTGGTTTCTGAGTTTGGGCCCTGAGTAGGCTTCTGTACTGACATCTCAGAGCCTGGAGCCTGCTTCAGATTCTGCTTCCCTCTCTCGCTGCCCCTCCCCCACTCGAGCTCTGTCTCTCTCTCTCTCTCAAAAATAAATAAAAAATTTTAAAAATTAAAAAGAAAGAGTTATTAGATTTTGTCAAGTATTTTTACACACTTTGATAGGATGCTTTTGTTTTGTTTTTGTTTTCAGTCTGTTCATACTGTGAAATATAGTTACTGGATTTCAAATGCTAAACCAATTTTTCATTTTGGAAATAAGCTTCACTTGATTGCAACTTATTATTCTTTTTATATATGGTTAGATTCAATTTGCTAGAATTTGTTGAAAAATTAACATCTATGTTATAGTAGATATTACCCTGCACTTTGCTTTTCTTGTAATGCCATTATCTTATTTTGGTTTAAAAACAGGTAGTTTTGGTCTTTGTAGAAAGAGTAGGGATGTATTTTCTCTTCTTTAGATATCTGGAAGTGTTTATGCAGAATTAGCATTATTTTATCTTTATATTTGATTATACTTACCCATGAAGCCATCTGGCCCTGCTAGTTTGTTATTTAGTTTTGGTAGTGTTTATCTTTTAAGGGATTGGTTCATTTCATCTAAGTTGTTGAAATTATTGGCATAAAACTATATATGATATTCTTTTAGTGTCATATGCTATTAGAATATTTAATGAAGCCACCTCCCCTATTCCTACATTTGGTAATCTGTGTGTTCTCCATCTTATCTTGATATAGCTAGTGGTTTGCCAGTTTTGTTTTTTCTAAAAACTGTGCTTTTGTTTTATTGATAACAGCCATTTTAACAGGTGTGAGATGATATCTTGTGGTTTTGATTTACATTTCCCTGATGATTAATGATATAGAATATCTTTTCATGTACCTTTTGGTAATCTGTGTGTCTTTTTTGGAAAAATGTCTATTCAGATCTTCTGCTCATTTTGAATTGAATTTTTT
Organism: Cryptoprocta ferox; assembly: GCA_028646485.1. NCBI lineage: Eukaryota > Metazoa > Chordata > Mammalia > Carnivora > Eupleridae > Cryptoprocta > Cryptoprocta ferox. The sequence goes on along the minus strand of CM053577.1, from coordinate 87,219,705 downwards.
GTTTTTTCCTATTTGTTTGATTTCCACTTTATCTTTATTTTATTTTTTTCTTCTGCTTAGTTTAATATTTTAAAATGTTTCATTATGTTCTGACTCAAATTGTTTCTAATGAGAAATCTGCTGTCATTTTTGTGTTTGTTTTGCCATATCTGATGTACTTTATTCATTCTGGCTGCTTTGAAGTTCTTTTCTTTTATCACCAGTTTTAAGCAATTTGACAGTTACATGCCATGATGTATTTTTGTTACCTTTGTTGTGTTTGGAATTCAGTGAACTCTTGGATTTGTGAAATTGTTCTTTTCATCAGAGGTTCAAATCTGCAGACATTTCTTCAAATATTTTTCTATCTCCCTCATTTCTCTTCTGCTTTGCTGACTCTGCCTGTATTTATACAGCACTTCTTGAAGTTTCCTTATATCACTGATATTTTCCTTATATCACTGATACTTTCTTTCATTTTCCCCCAATCTTTTTTTCCTATATTTTATTTTGTTTATTTTCCATCATTACTCTTTCCTGTTGTCTTGCCTAATCTGCTAATCCCATCCAATATATTTTTTAATCTTATATATTATAGTTTTATGTCTAGAATTTCGATTTTAGTGTGGTTCTATATTTACAGTATTCTATAATCTACTTAGGTTCAATCTTCCAGCTGTTTGAACATATGGAAGAGTTGTGATATTTTAAAATTGTCTTTAAATATTTTCATTTCAGGGTTGTATTTTTTTCCTTCTTATTATGGGTTTTATTAATTTACTCAATGCTTTGAAAACCTTATATGATTTTTTAATATAATTTTATTTTCTAAAAATCAGACATAGCATTCTATTGAAGTATATTTTTCTATAGCAGTGACTTCTGAGGATTTTGTCCTCTGTAGCAAATTTGTAGATTCAATTTCCTTTGATAAGAATATATTTAATCTAATTAAAATGTATCAATTATTATTTGCACCATATATTATTATTGTTATTAACTTTACTTAATTGTAATACTTTATTATGTTGATAAGTTATTGGTAGAACAATTATATTTAATTCTAAAAAAATCCTATCTTCCAAGTAGAATGTTCTGTCTTTACAATAAAATTTGGGGTCACAGAATAAGCAATTATAGGGAATAAAGCCAATTTCATGACTGAAAATTTGATTTATATTTCCAAAATCAATAAGAAATAGTAAAGACTTATGTTAATGTGCTTTTTTTTTGTTAGCCATATACTTATAATTGTCACTTCAGTCATTAATGATCAGATTGACTAGATCAATCTTCAGTAGATTCTATTTTCATGGATAGCATTCAAAAGTCTCAGGATCACAATGTAGTATGTATATACGTATATTTTTGAGAGAGAGAGCAAGAATGCCAATGGAGGAGAGGCAGAGGGAGAAGAAGAGAGAATCTTTATCAAGTTCCATGCCCAGTGTGGATCTCACAACTGTGAGATTATGGCCTGAGCTGAAATCAAGAGTCAGCTGCTTAATCGACTGAGTCACTCAGGAGTCCCCACATGTATTTAAATTTTATATAGATGTATTATCAACCCATATATTGGTTCTATGCTGAAATTCTTTCTATATATTAATTTATCTTCTTTAGAAGAAATAACTATCTCAGGTGCCATATTCTTTCATATTCTTTTTGTTTGTTTGTTTGTTTGTTTGTTTGTTTTACTTTGAATCACCTAACAGATAAACTACCTAATTCCCTTGACTGTGACTATTTTTTATTTTCCTTGGAAAATTTTACATTTACTAAAAATATATTTTAAAGATAATTTTTGTAATCTTCATTTCATTAAAGTTGCCTGTACTAAAAATTTTGTGACTTCCTGCTGTAATATTAGTATGTTTCCTAAAATACTGAGATGAATAGAAGAATGGGATAACGTTCCTACAGTTAACCTCCTATATATAATTTAAATCACTACACTTTTTTTCCCCATATGTTCTGGCCCTTTTTCAGAAGATCACAGATTAGTGGTCAGTTTTATGATCTTTTTAACTACAAACAGTCCCCAATTTAAGATGGTTTGACTTATGTTTGTTTTATTTTCTTCCTGTTTTATTTTTGTTTGTTTTTGTTTTTTACTTACCATGGTGCATAAGTGATACACATTTGGTTGAAACTGTACTTCATTCAAATTTTGCATTTTGATCTTTTCCTGGGAAAACACTATGTGGGAAGATACTCTTTTGTGATGCCTGGCATTGTCCATGTGCCAAAGCTTTTAGTCAACTATGTGATAATAAAGATAAACAACTAATATACTTAAAACTGTTCTGTACCCATACAGTCATTCTGTGTTTCAATTTCAGTACACTATTCAATAAATTACACAAGTAATCAACATTTTATTATAAAATAGGCTTTGTGTTCGATGATTTTTGCTCCTTTGTACGCTAAAGTAAGTGTTTTGAGTACATTGAAGTAGGCTATGCTAAGTTATGATGCTTGCTAGATTAGGTATATTAAATGCATTTTTGACTCATGATATAGTTTTCAGCTTACAACTGGTTTATCAGAATGCAACCTCAATGTAAGTTGAGGAAGGTCTGTATGCCTTTAATAGAATGTCTCATGACTCCTTCTCTATTTTCCAGGGGAAATATAACACTCGTGGTATTATGCTTTCCTTTTATTTAGATACTTTCCACATTCCCCCCCCACCCCGTTTTGTTTATTTGTTTGTTTCTTTTGGTTCAACCTGCTTCTCTCTAGGAGCAGTTTAAAATGTGTTCCAAAGTTCCCAGTAGTCCTAAAAACTCTTTCTGTAGGTCTCCAATATCAAACTATTTTCTTGTTCACGGTTGGCTCTTTAACAACTCAAGGGTTAATGCACTGACCTTGCAGCTAAAAGTAGCGTATAACTTTTGACTCTTCAAAAATTTAAATACTAATAGCCTACTGTTGATATATCATATCAGCCTTATTGATAATTTAAATAGTCAAATAACATATATTGTATGTGTTATATGTATTGTATGTAGTATTCTTACAATAAAGCAAGCCAGAGAAAAATATTTAAAAAATAATAAAGGAGAAAAACACATTTACAATAATGTATTGTCTTTATTAAAAAAATCTGTGTTAAGTGGGTCAGGGCAGTTCAGACCTGTGTTGTTCAAGGATCAGCTGTATTTCTCTTATTTGCCACAGCCTTTTGCCGACTATATAATGTGTGATGTTGCAGCAGGTTGTATGCTTTGTCAGATATGAGAATCCAGTTTTCTTCTATTAAGTCACATACTAAAGAAATTTGAGAAAATGTAAAACAATGAAAAAATGTAAGAACAATCCTACTACCCTTGTAATATTTTATTTGTTTAGAAAATAGTTATTTTTCAAAAAGATTATGTTATTTATGTATAATGGATTGATAATGATTGATTATTGTGTTAAAAAGAATTTATAAATATTTTTTAAAATTCAGTTTTAATTTTTACTATGGTAAATATCTATATAGCTATATATAGATATATAGAGAACTATATAGCCAGTGGTATGTTGGAACTAGCTTGCACAGCCTGATAAGAGTTGATTGTGCACATTTCTCTCCAATTGTGTGTTCAGTGACATCACATTGGTAACTTGAAATTGAACATGGTAGAAGTATTAACACCATGGAAATCAGTAAATGCTACTAATCAGGGTTTGCTTACACCATCCGCTTCCCATCCCTGAAAGACTATTATTAAATATTTGTCATATCACTGGAAAAAGCCCAAATGATTAAAAGGTTTTTGGGTTCTTAAGACCAAAAAGTTTGAGAACCATGACTCCATTGAACCCTTCAAATTCATTGCTACCTAAAATCAGTTTGGAAAATAAAAGATGTTTTAGTAAAAAATCTTCTGGTTTCCAATCTCCAAACCTCTTTAGCAATGTTATAGAAACATACAGAGTATAATAAGCATGGATTCTTCCTAATTTTGCTTCAAATCTGTCTATATTGGATTGATCACATACTGGGGAAATTCAACCACTAAAACTTGGATTTTTGAATAAAAGGTTTAGATGTTTAATTCTCAATACAATAAAAAACATAAAACAATTACATATAATTTTTAAAAAAATCAAACCTATTTTGTTTAGCCTTTTCAGAGAATATAGAGGTTATACTTTGTTTGCTCTAATGTAATGGTATGCACTCAGTGCTTGCATTATGTTAGTATGGCAGAGTACTTTAAGGAAGATAACTGTCTGCTAGAATTTAGAGAACTATGAGACTTAGTTGTGGTCCCACTACCTACTGGAAATTTGAACTGGTTGACTTTTAATAGTTAAATGGTCATGTCCAAGTTATCATCACTAGTTGAAAGTTGAAACAATTGTATCATTACTATCCAAATCATAGAGCTATTTTAACAATCAAGTGAGAAAACTAATATTAAAATTCTCTCTATATAGAACAGTTCTCTGCAAATATACCATAAAATAAAACCATATGTATACTGTTATTATGGAAACATAATGGAAAAATAGAAATTATATAAATGTACCTTTAAGGATCTATGAAAGCAATGTTATTCATAGCTGTTTATTAATACATAAAAAGTCACTTTTTATTACTATAAAAGTAACAGTATATTCAGCATGAAGCACTTCTTTTTCCTTTGCAAATAAAATATAAAATTCTGAATACTTTCTAAAATACTAAAATGCAAGTGATTATATAGCCCTCTATATCTACAGGTATTAATATAAAATAATTTATGGACATAAATTTACATATTTATATGCAATTTACATGTTTATAAGCTTATTATTATGAAATATCTTTTCATTACAAAAGTAGTCAAAGACAAGATAAAATTGCAGTCAAATTGTCCTATTGTACATTTTAATAAATAGTTTTTAAATATTTTATGTTTAAATGGACATACAGACATAAAGTTTGCATTATTCTTTGAACCTAATTCAATTTTATTATCAGAAACTAGCACAGTGGGGAATTGGTAAATTGGAAAATTGTAGATTTAGTTAATGTTTCTTGAACTTAGGAATGTATCTGGTTATACTAATGTATTATCAATTTTAAAATGAATATTTTGAAGTATGGAAACTTTATATTTTTAGGATGCCAAATAAACATGCATTTTGAAATGGTAAGCTAAGGTTTACAACATTTTCCATAATAAACCTCATTTTTCATGGGATGACAGGGGAGGAAATTGAAATCTGCTGCTCATTTTATAGCTGAGCAAACTTCTAAGAGGTAAACTTATTCATGTATTTCATATGATTCTCTTTATAAATGACTTTATTAAGACTTACGGGATTTAGCAATTTGTATCAATGAATATGTTTCCTTTATGAAGTGATTTTATTTAATTGTGACCCACTTAAACATTGCTTAACTTTAAACCCTATTTTTCATCTATGTTTGTGTTATAGCTCATTCACTTGATTTTTCAGTTGCTGAGAAATGCTTGGACAAATTATTAAAATGTCACCAAAATTATAGTTCCAAATATTTCTTATTGAACATAAGATATACAAATTATCTTTAGTTATCTCATAAACATCACATCTTGACAAAATATATATTGATAACCTTTGTACTCTAGCCCTTTTTGTTTGCTTCTATTTTTCTGTGAGAACTAATTTAATAGAAAATGTTTTGGAATTTGAATAATATGGAATTTCCATTTATGTAAGCCAAAATAATTCTTTAGAGGGGTGCCCTGATGGCTCAGTCAGTTGAGTGTCCCACTCTTGATTTTGGCTCAGGTCATGATCTCAGGGTTGTGGGATCTAATCCTGTGTCACGCTTTGTGCCAGAGGTGGAGCCTGCCTGAGATCTCTCTCTCAAATAAAAAAACAAAATAAAAAAATTCTTTAGAAACAATTTCAATCTAACATAACTATATATACAAAATATATAGTCATACACATATATGAATAAATTAAATACAAACTTATATTAAATTGTTTTAAAATGACTTATTTGCTTTCTTGCTTTTACCACAAATTTTCAAAAACAACTGGATTCCTAAATCTAGACTTTAGGGTAATTTTATAACATTATTATCTTTTATTGGTGGTATTTAAATTGATTTTTTACATTAGAAAATCACTGATGAGAATAATACAAGTGAACCACAACAATTTATTTGTTGTAAATGGCTTACATTTTATGTGAGTCAAATTTTCATTTTCATTCTATTAATTTATTTGCACTTTCAGAAGTAAATCTTGTAATAGCCAAAACATTTACTTGAATCAGATTGCAGCAACACTTCTCTCCCAACATACTTGTTATTTTTATTACAGTTTTACAGTCATCATTATTTATACCACATTGATTGCAGCCCCTGTCCTGCCACATTACTGCTGTCAGTTACTCCTACACTTCAGTTTGCTAATTAGTCTACTCACCCATTCATCTCTTTCTCACCCTCCTGTCCAATTGCTATTTTGTGGAGTGCACATTAATGATCTGTATCCATTATAGATTACACATCACAGTATTACTTTTTGTACTTGCTAATCTTGCTGCTGACTAAAAGGACATAAACAAATTTGTGAAAAAGTATTGATCATCGATTCATCTAATTTTTCCTAACACAAATTTATCTGATTGCAAAAAAATGCCCATATTTCTACACTTGAGTTTATGTTTCAGTATTTTTCAAGTATTTAATCGAAAGGACAGTACTTAATGGATTTTTTTTTAATAGTGTAGGTTCAGATCTAGACTCTTCAATTTCTAAGTGTATGATCTTGGACAAGTTAACCTCTAACAATTGGACTCAGTAGCAACACTTCTTTCATTATATTTAATTGATTTAGTATATTAAAGCTTTTACTATCCAGGTTGGCAAATTTCAAGTTCAAAATATGCTATTAAGCATTTTTATTATAAATATAGTGAAAACAACCAAAAACTTTCTTTTGTCCATGAATAAAATGTAATGTCCTTAGCTCTCATTAAGTGATTTTAAAAGTTATTTCATAAAACAACTAAAAAAATGTACACCCTTTTTTCTAAATTAGATAAAAATACAAATCATATTAATATATCTAATCTTTTTTTAAGTTTATTTAATTTATTTATTGTGAGAGAGAGTGAATGGGGGACAGGCAGAGAGAGAGGAAGAGAGACAATTCCAAGTAGGCTCCACACTGTCAGCATAGAGCCTGAGGCAGGGCTCTATCTCAGGCAGTTTGAGATCATGACCTGAGCCAAAATCAAGAGTGACATGCTTAACCAACTGAGCTGCCCAAGTACCTCTGGCTTTTCTTTCTTACCAGAAGGTCTGAATAACTCCAACCCTTCTTGGCTGGACTTTTTCAGAGGTGAGGTGCCCCATATCTCACTCTCTGCTCTAGACCCTTTTCACTCTATTTCTCCCCAGTGCATCATCTTTTGCATTGGAAAATGAGTGTGTATTAAGTTCACATTTTACTTCAAAAAACCCACGGTAAAAATTAACTAGCATTTGGTGTAACATAGGTTGGCCTCTAACAATGTCCCAAAATATTAATTATTTGAAATACTAGAGTTTCCTGATTGAAATTCTATTTTCTAGAAAAAATGTTGCCAAGTGATAACAAAACCAAATTATATTTCTATGTTTTTATCTTGTTGATCTAAAGAAGTTCATTGATCAGGGATGCACATTGTACTTCATTTTCCATAGTAACTTGAATGAATTCACAGAGGTCATGGGAAGCCTGGGTTGGAGACATATGAAGTAGAGTCCAGAGTCAATAGCAACAGAATTACTCTGGGCAATCAGTGATGGTGGCCACAGTGCTGACTGTAGCTTATAAAATAGATATGCATCTTTTGCAAATTCTGACACACATCTTTCAACTATTTCTTACCAAAATTAAAACCAGATAGCAAAGATTAATTAACCCCCATGTATGTATCACCCAGTTTCAATAATTATCAGCTAAGGACCAGTCCACCATCTGCTTCTTTTCTCTGTATTATCTTGGAGCAAATCCTAGATATAAATTTATTCCATTTCAGCATATATCTGAAAAGGACTCATTTATTGCAACATAACTGTAATACCATTATCACTTATAAAAAATACTAATTTCTTAATAGTATTAAATATCTAGTAAACATGTTACATTCATGAGTTTTGTTATCATGATCTAAACAAGGTCTGTATATTTTAATTGGTTAATTATTTTTTTAAATTTTTCTAATTTATATGTTTCCTTTCTCTCTCTTTATTTTTGTCTCTTTGTAATGAATTTATTAATGAAACTTAGTTACTTTTTCTATAGAGTTTGCCAAAACTTGGATTTGGAAATTGTATCCTCATGGTGCAGTTCTCTTGTTCTTTTTTCATCTATATTTCTTGTAAATTGGTAGTTATAGGCAGAGAAGTAATTAAAATTAGATTCTTGGAGAAAAAAGGAGTATTCGACTCTTCTAAATAATGCTGCAATAAACATAGGGGTGCATATATTTCTTTAAACTACTGTTTTTGTATTTTGGTGGTAGATACCCAGGAGTGTGATGACTGGATTGTAGGGTAGTTCAATTGTTAACTTTTTCAGAAACCTCCATATTGTTTTCCAACATGGCTACACCGATTTGCATTTCTACCAACAGTGTAAGAGGGTTCCTTTTTTTATGCATCCTCACCAATACCTATTGTTTGCTCTTGTGTGGTTGATTTTAACCCTTCTGATAGGTGTGAGGTTATAATCTTATTGTGGCTTTGATTTGTTTTCCCTGATGATCAGGGATGTTGAGCATCTTTTCATGTGTCTGTTGGGCATTTGTATATCTTCTTTGAAAAAATGTCTTTTCATGTCTTCTGCCCATTTTTAATTGGATTATTTGTTTTGGGATGTTGAGTTGTATCAATTCCTTACATATTTTGCATACTAAGCCTTTATCAGATATGCCATTTGCAAATATCTTCTCCCATTTTGTAAGTTGCCTTTTAGTTTTGTTGATTGTTTTCTTTGCTGTGCAAAAGCTTTTTATTTTGATGTAGTCCCAATAGTTTATCTTTACTTTTATTTTCCTTGCCTCAGGAGATATACCTAGAAAAAAATGTTGCTAAGGCAGAGGTCAGAAACATTACTGCACATGTTCTCTTAGGATATTTAATGGTTTCAGTTCTCACGTTTAGATCTTTAAATCCATGTTGAGTTTATTTTTGTGGATGGTGTAAAAGAAAATTTAAACGGACAAATGACCAGCAAGGAGTTTGAATCAGTAATCAAAAGACTCTCAACAAACAAAAGTCTGGGACCAAATAGCTTCACAGGATAATTCTACAAAACATTTCAAGAAGTTAATACCTATTCTTCTGAAACTTTTACAAAAAATAGAAGAGAAGGGAAAACTTCCAAATTCATTCTATGTGGCAAATATAACCTGACACCAAAACCAGATAAAGACACCACAAAAAAGAACTACAGGCCGATACCTCAGCTGAACATAGATGTAAAAATCCTCAACAAAATACTGGCAAGATGAATTCAACAATACATTTAAGAAATTATTCATTGTAATCAAGTGGGATTTATCTGGGATGCAAGGGTGGTTCAATATTCACAAATCAATCAATGTGGTAAATCATATCAATGAGAGAAGGTGTAAAAACCAAACGATTATTTCAATAGACACATGAAAAGCATTTAACAAAGTACAGCATCCATTTATGATAAAAGCCCTCAACAAAGTAGATGTATGGGATTTTTTTCTTAATTTTTGCTAGTGATAGTTCATTTTTTAAAATTTTGTCTTAGGGAATTTTTGTGTGATACCTCAAATTCTCAGAAGCTTGTACATATTTAACCAATGATTTAGTTTTGCATGATCAGAATTACACAAAATCTATCAAAATATTTCAAAATTAATACATGTAATTAGGTGATGAATATATAAATATTGAAGTTTTGATCCCCCCTGAATATGTATATAGTATATAGAGAATACTGCCATCCGCTGTATTTATTCTACTTTTTCTCCCATCAGCTGTATCATTCATCTACTAAGCCCCATTGACTTATCTTACAAATGGGAAGGGGAGTCCCTAATGGACAGGGAAAGGAATGAAAGTGGATTGGTACTGAAGTGAGAAAAAGAAAAAAAAGGGGACAAACTAAAATGATGTGATAAGGTGCTCTGTATCAAGGAGGATTTTTAACTCAACTTTAAGGAACTCAGGACTAGAAAGAGAAATGAAACAGATAAATAAATACATTTTTGATATACACAGGGGACTTTTGGGACTTCAGTCATGAGAAGGAAACAGCACCTTTCAAAAGATATTTACAATTTAGTATGGAAAACAGTATTTGACATAACATTTGAAATCTTGAAGATTTAAATGGGTTATATAGAGTGTGAGTAAAATATTTTGAAAATGATAAAAGAAACAAGTATAAATGTTAATTTAAAGGGAAATGTATGGTGTCTGTCCTGGCTTTATTTTTTCCTTTGGGCATTTATCTGTTTATATATCTCTCTTATCAGACTATCAGTATATAATATAGTGGTAAAATATTTTCTCTTTCTTTTTTTTTCTTCAGATACTTGAAACTATTCTGTTACTAAAATAATGTGAATTGGTTTAAATAATCTTTTTAGAATTTTTTAAATTTTTTTATTTGAAACAAACAAAAAAGAGACAATGCTGATTTCTCTCTTTTTTAAAAAATATTCTTCACTGTCTCTCTCCCCCCACCCCTGCCCTTAGTAACTTGGTGAAACAACAACAGCAACAGCAAAAACATTCCTTTAAAAGGACATGGTTTGAGCTCAGTGTCACCCAGTCTCAACTTACCACATGACATTCCTCTCACTACATTTGAATATGGAAACCTTTAACACAGAATCATTTTTTTGCCAACCACATATATTAATTTTTATAGTATTTGATTGAAGCCACTCAATGGAAAGGCAAACTTCCATTGAATTGACTAACATTTTAAATTATCTTTTTTTAATTTTAATTCTTTTAGTGTTTTATTTATTTTTGAGACAGAGAGAGACAGAGCATGAACGGGGATGGGACAGAGAGAGAGGGGGACACAGAATCTGAAGCAGGTTCCAGGCTCTGAGCTGTCAGCACAGACCCAGATGCAGGGCTCAAACCCACGAACTGTGAGATCATGACCTGAGATGAAGTCGGAAGCTCAACTGGCTGAGCCACCCAGGCACCCCTAAAAATAAAGAAAAAGAAACTCACCATAGATACATAAAATGAAAATAAATCATGTTTCATATACATATATTCTTCAACCTTTCACAACACAGAGCCACAAAAGATCTGACAAAAGGATATTTTAGATCTTTAGAAAATAGATGAATGATTCTTATGTTATTTACAGTTTCATACATACATGGATATGTGCCCCATATACAAAGGGACAATTTTATATATTTTCAATTAACACTTTAATAACAACATCTTGTATTTACATTCAATTTGGAAAAATAAATGTACCTAATTTAATTCAAAGATGATTCTGAGCCAACCTAAAAGGGCATTTGACAAGCTGTTTCCTTACAAGAATTATGGGTATACTAAGGTATACTTCAATAAAAGACATAGCAGAAAACACTGGATCAAGTAGAGACTGAAAAAAATATATGTTTAATGAGTGAAAGGGTGAATGAATGAAATAAAAAGACAAAACAAAACATAATTTGGCATAATAGAAAAATCACTGGATTGGTTTTATTGATTGTTTCACAAACAGTTGTTAAGTTCCTAATCATATAATTTACAAAAATCAATATTTCTCTTCAAGGTGAAGAGTCCATTTTAATAATGAATATAAAACTCATAATTATTTAGAATAAACTCTGGCTTTTAAAAAAGATGTTAAAATGAGTTACATGTGCCACTTTTCTACTACTCATGATTTTGTAGAAAAACATATTTTTCCATATATAAAAAATACAGTTGGAGGGGCACCTGGGTGGCTCAGTCTGTTAAGGATCTGACTTCGGCTCAAGTCATGATATTACAGGTTCATGAGTTCCTGTTTTGGGTGAGCTCAAGCCCCACTTTGGGTGAGACCTGCTTCTCTCTCTCTGTCCCTCGTGAAATTCTGTCTTCTCTCTCTGCCTTTCTCTCATTTATGCTCTCCCTCTCACTCTCTCTCTTTCTCTCTCAAAAAAAATACAATTGGAGACAAATTTCTACCTCTTCTTTTTCAAATATACTGATTGATGATTTTTTTGTATATATTCGAACCATTTGTTAAAAATACAGATGTTATATTTTCTGATTATTTTTCAAAATGACTGATTGATTCTTAAATGGATGGAAATTTGCCAACTAAATAACTAAATTGTAACATAACTTTTCTATTTTGGTAGATATTATTAGTAGGTAAAATAATAAATGCTTATTATGATGCTTATAGATAACAGGACATTTCTTTCATATGGCCTATATATCCTTCTCAGTCATGGCATCTATTGAAACCATATATTTAAACCAACTGAATAAATATTATTGCTCTCACTACAATTATTATTTAAACATAAGCAAAGCATAAGCAAAAACAGGAATCTTGAATTATAAAATAAGAGCATTTTGAAAATATATTCATTGTTGTACAATGTGTATTATGTTTGTGTACATGTATATATAGTATAGGACTACATAAATAAACATATATTTGGTTTCATGCTAGAAATTAATTTATTGTTATGGATAAGTAACTAAAAACTTTGGTGATTAAAGGAATAATAGATAACCCAGGTCTTTTTAGGAGTCAAATCCAGGTAAGTTGTGTTATAACTCCTGTACAGTGAAAAAATTGTGATATTTTCAACAACCAAACATCCTAAGTACCTATGATAAACTAATTGAGGCAATGGAATAGGAGGTCAAATAAAATGCTTCAAGGACACTGTGTCAGGCAGCCTGAAGCAATGGGATATCAGGGCAGACAGCTGGGAAACAATGGTAGCTGACAGTACCAGCTGGCATTTAACAACCAGGAAAAGAATGGTTTATACATTTTAGGAAGGAAACAAACTGAAAGTATTAACATGGAGAGCAAATGAAAGGCAAGTAGGCAAGGTCTGGCCTTTAATGGAGTCTCACTGAGTAGGGAAATAGTAAAAATTACATAGCTTCAGTTTTTGCATTTTAAACACAGTTTAAATAAGAAATCTGTAATGTGTAATTATGGTTTTAATTTAACCTGAAGTAAGGGAAAAGTTGTCAATAGCTTCTTAGAGATATTGCCAAATTAGTAGTAAAAATATAAATTAAATAAAACATTCCCTTATTCCCTTTATATAAAAATACAGATTAATTTCTGATAGTGGTCAAATTCATTACTGTTTTATAGAAATGCATTTTCATAAAAAATCAGTAACTTTCAAATAAGATCAACAACTATATGTCATCTATTCTATCTAATGCTTTATAGTTTGTGGAGAAAATATTTCAGGTGTTTTCTAGCTCCTAGGTATGGTTTATTTAAAAATAAACAAATACAATTTTATTACAATATGAAATAATAAAAATAATGCTAGATTCTAAGCTTTGTAATCTCAATGTATTACAAAAATAAAGTTTATGTGTTGTACATGCAAGAGTCCAATGTGGGTATTTCTGGTGGGATAGTTTTCCTTCAAGTGATGATATGGGAATCCTGATTGCTGCCATTTGAAGTTCTACAATTTTCAACACATATCTCCAAATATTATTCTGGGAAGGGTAATACATTAAATCAGAAAGAAATGGAAAAAATGGAGAAATGTGTTTGGGAATGTCTCTGGACCAATCTTGAAGTGGAGTTCATTCTTTCTACCCAAGTATCTCTGGCTAGAAATAAATGAACTTACCATATCTAATTTCAGGTGAGTGGAAAATGTCTACCCTTATGCATAGGCAAAAAATGGACTTGTCTACCAGTTAGCTGTCTTTTCTTCATATTTTTTAGAATTTCATATTTAAAACAGATTTGTTTTTATATAACTTATTACATATTTTGATTCTTACTAGATAGTAAAATCTAATGGGAAGGCCTCTGGAAATTCTAGGTTTTCTTATCCAATAAGTCTTACTTTAATTTATAATATTGGAATTGATGTGCTCTACCATTTTGACTACAAACTTATCTAATCTTTTTCACTCCATGAACTTCTCTGTTTTTGCAAACTTGTAAAATATATTTTAATCATCTTAAAATGTATAATTTTTACATAACTTTTTCTATTGAAACAATATATATGGGTTTGAATTTCACAAAACTTAAAAACTTCTTGTATTAGTCTACTTGAACTGGTGTATCAAAATGCCACCAACCAATGTCACAACAGAGATTTATTTTTGTCACAGTTCTGGAGAATAGACATCTATGATCAAGTTTCTGTCCAATTTAGTTTCTGTTGAGAGGTCTCTTGTTGGTTTTTACATGGCTGCTTTCTTGCTATATCCTCACATATGTACAGAGAAAGGGGTAAGAGAGAAGGAGACAGAGAGAGCAGAGAGAACTCTGGTGTTTCTTCTTATGAAGATATTAGTCATATTGGATTGGGGCCCCACCTTTATGGTCTCATTTACCTTAATTACTTCCATATACCAAATGCAGCCACCCTGGGAGCTAGAGCTTCAACACATGAATTTTAGGGAGAAATAAACATTTAGTCCGTAACAATCCTGAATTCATATAAAATGACTGTCTTAAATACTTATGGATATTATTTTTCTTAAAAGGAATTTTAATGGTGGGTACCGGGGTGACTCAGTTGGTTAAGCTCCCAACTTTGGCGCATATCATGATCTCCCAGTCTGTGAGTTCAAGCCCCTCATCAGGTTCTGTGCTGTGCCCTCAGCGTCTAGAGGCTGCTTCCTGTTCTGTGTCTCCTTCTCACTGCTCCTCCCCCAATCATGCTCTATCTGTCTGTCTCTCTCTCTCAAAAGTAAGTAAACATTAAAAAAAATTAAAAAAAGGAATTTTAATAGGAAACCATTTTATATATCATGCATAGTATGAATAGTATGACACTTACCTTAACTTTTATAATTATTTTCAATACATCCTAATAATTTTGTATATTTAAAATTGTATAAATTACTTGTACATTTCTCTAGAATCACCAACTCACTATTTCTAGTAAAAAAGGAAAGATTGTTGCTTTATTTTCACATTTCCCTTAAAATATACATGAATTAATTATTTATTTATTTATTTTCCTTTTGTAAAAATAAAGACCTTGAAAAGAATAGGCAAATGTTATACTATTGATTCTAATACCATCATCACCACACGTTACTTAATCTTCCAAAACCTGTATTTTCTCATTTTAAAATTAAGGTTTGAATACATGGTCTCTAATGCTCTACCAACTTTTAAAACACTGGTTAAGAGCATCATTCTTTGTATCACAGTACCATATCCAACCAATATTAAAATTAAAATAAGTAACTTATCAGAGAAGTACTTAAATAAAAAGGTGTATATAAACATGAGATGTATCCTTCTTGAAATGCTTCAATTTAATATTCAGTCTCTAATTAAGCTTCTGAAAGTTTGGAGCATGGTGTTAATGAATTGCAAGCAGAGGATGTGTGTCTCTCCAAACAGGTTAGAGGAAGAGCCCATAAAAGGAGCAGACTATATTTGGATTTTATTGTCCAAGGAACAATTTCTCAGAACAATCTGATAGTCAATGACCACTACAGAAATTCACCTTTTGCTTCTCTACATTGAAAAGTTGGAGTAAGGGTTTTTATCCCCTCCGTGATACTTTGTAGTTCTTCATAGAATTAAAACCAATACCTGCAACTTGTATAAAATAAACTTTCTTATGTAATTCATAAACTCCGCATTAAAAAAAGCATCACATCTTACAGAAAAGAAGCTTTAGTGTAAAATATTAGTTCAACTAATTCACAATAAAATTATAAACACTTAACAGAAATATATTGTACAGGTGAATTTATTTAGCTTTCCAGTGTGAATTAAAATCCAAGTGAAGAAAAATTAAAACAATTGCCTTGTGAAATAATGTCTATTTTATTTAGAATCATTTTATCATGAAAACCAAAGCTTTGATCATCAATAATAAGACTTTTCTCATGAATTATCTGAACAGTGACTTCAACTCTTTATTCCATTTGATTGTAGGGGGCGGGGGTAAGAACGATAGTTTTATATTTTCATGGATATTTCCTGATGCCAAATTAGTTGCCTGGGGAAATAGATGGGAACATGTTGCTTTTAACTAGATGGATTTCTGTCTATTTTTAGGTGATTTTAGATTAATAATGAGAGCTTGTTCTTTATGACAGTAACCATATGAGTTTTTGAGATAAGATGATGGCTGTGTCTGTGCACTTGAGTAAGTTTTATTACCTGATCACTGAGAGGTTTAGCAACTTTTGTTGTTACCTGTCCTGATTGTTATGCATAGTGATCTAGAGCCTTATGGATTTTTAGAGAACTATTAGTAAATCAGATCCACATAACAGTATTTGCGCCTGTTAATTATGTCTTCAGGGGTATTGAGGTGCCAGCATTTGTTAACTATGTGGTTGAAGACATAAACTTCAGTTTTAGATGCCTACTTTGGCAGTTTTATCCAGAATGTATGCTACTATCTTCTGGTCTTTAAAAAAGAGAGAGAAAAAGACATACAGTAAATGTAAAAATGGCTATTCCTATTCTATAGAATATCCTAAAGCCTATAAATATCTATTATATTTAATATTAAGGCTCAACCTATGGTATGTGAACAGGCATATGACAAAAATAGGAAACTTGAATAAATATGGATACATCACCTGATAATTTTGTGTTAATGATATGAATTTTGGTTCTTAAATATAATTTTTGTTACATGATTTCACTATCTAATTGAGAAGGAAATTGTCATGGCTCTATCCCTACCATATCCAAGGATGAAATTGTTTCCTTACAAAGCCTAATAAGCTGTCCCACACATTGACCTACTTATATTACCCCTTTAGACATAATACCACTGGATTTTTAAAATGTCTGTTAGCATCAGGTTATAAATGATGGTTGATTTAAGCCAATTGAAGGCTTTATTTTCAAATATACTCAATAAGACTAAACAAGAAACAAAAGGTTGTTTTAATAATATAGTAAGTATAATAATATGTAAACTTTGAAATAGAGGTTCAAGTTTAATTTTAAATAGCAACTAATCACCTAAACACCTGAACTTAGATAAGTCTTCTATTCTGTTTAAAATTGTTATCTATTTTGTATTGATTATTATCATTACTGTTTTTATTGTCATCATTTTTAATCATCACCATCATCATCATACTCACCATCAAATATTTTATTGTGCTTTTTCTGTGAAATTAGCACAGAGACAGGTGCTTTGTGTACAATAAGTCATTAAATTGTCCCAACCACCTTCAAGCATGTATTATTTACAAGGTAGAGAAAAGGAAAATAATCATAAAAATGAATAATTTGCTAATTCAAAGATGACCTTGGATTTAAACTGTTTTTCTTAATCCAGTATCAGATTACTTTTTACTGCATCATGCTGCAGATAAAGGGTATTGATAATTAATACTACTCAGAGTTCTAAAGATATGTAATATAAAATTAAATATGTTTTTGTTTCTTTATGAGATTTTTATCTCTGTCAATACCATCAGCATCCTCCTTATCTCCTTTGACTTCCCTTATTCCATGCTACAGTGTACTCTGAAAAATTTTGACCACACATCTTATCTGACTAAATTGTCAGATTTAGTAATAGACTTGACTAATATACTTGACTTTAGTAATTCAGTTGACTAAAGTGAAAAAGCTTTGAGGTGTAGTTTTCAGACTTTCTTTACTTCTCTAATTGTTTAATCTTTTCAAATTATTTTAATATTGTCAAGCATAGATTTCCTAATCACTAAATTGCTATCTGCTCTGTACCACTCATAGTGTCCACAATTCCTTGCTCATGCTTCTCATTGGAGAGACGGGGTTGATACCTTCTCAAAAATTTTAGCTTTCTCCTTATCCAGTCAATGCTCTATTTCAACCTGTTAGGTTTTTAAGCAGGGAAAAAATAATTAATATTCTAAAGTAATATAAATTCATTATTGACTAGGTGCCTTATGGGAAATGCAACTGTAATCACTTCTTCTTTGTACTACTGACTGAGTAGTGAATGGAATGATATATATAAAATATATAAAGTAATTTATAAATAAAAAAGGACTAGTGAAGAACAGAATGTTGTATATTATAAAGTTTATATTAATAAAATCAATATTATCTAATATTAATATATTTATATTTTCTAGTATATATTCTATATTATCTGTGTTATATATTAAAAGCCTAGAAGATGTAGATTCTTTAGTTGAGCTTGGATATGATACACTTAAATTTTTAAAAGTTTTTATTCAAATTCTAGTTAGTTAACATGCCTTGTAATATTAGTTTCAGTTGCACTATATAGTGATTCAACACTTCCATACAACACTCGGTCATCATCATAACAAGTGTACTCCTTAATCCTCGTTACCCATTTAACCTATCCCCCTCATCCCCCTCCCCTCTGGTAACCACCAGTCTGTCTCATATAGTTAAGAGTCTGTTTCTTGGTTTGTTTCTCTCTCCCTTTTTTTCTTCTCATTTGCTCATTTGTTTTGTTTCTTAAATTGTATCACATGTGAGTGCAATCATATGGTATTTATCTTTCTCTGACTTTTTTTGCTTAGCATAATACTCTTTAACTCCGTCTTGTCATTGCAAATGGCAAGATTTCATCCTTTTTTATGGCCAAATAATATTCCATTGTATATGCATATACCACATGTTTATCCGTTCATCCGTCAGTGGACACCTTGGCTGTTTTCATAATTTGGCTATTGTAGATAATGCTGCTATAAACATCAGGGTGCATATATCCTTTGAATTAGTACTTTTGTATTTTGGGGGTAAATAACTAGGAGTGGGATTCCTGGATAGTAGGGTAGTTCTATTTTTATTTTATTGAGGAATTTTCATACTGTTTTGCGAAGCGGCTATACCAGTTTGCCTTCCCACAAACTGTGCAAGAAGGTTCCCCTTTCTCCAAATCCTCACCAATACCTGTTGTTTCTTGTGTTGTTGACTTTATCAATTCATTGAAACATTAAAGTTTTGATCAGTCTGATTCCATCTGGATAAATTAATTTCGCAAACTGAATAAATTATGTTTACTTAATATCAAAGGTAATATATACATTTTAGAAACTACTTCAAGACCATATGTACATAAATCCAGATATTTAGAGAAGTCTGGAAAATTCAGTTAAAGTGTGGTATAGGTTTCAATTTTATCAGTAAGGAGTTCAGGCACAAAATGTAGCTAATGCATTATTTGTATGCCATTTTTTTTAGTTTATTTATTTATTTTGAGAGAGAGAGAGAGAGAGACACCAAGGGAGAGACAGAGAGAGAGGTAGAGAGAGCAAATCCTAAGCAAGCTCTACACTGTTAGCACAGAGACCATCATGGGGCCCGAACCCACAAACCATAAGATCATGACCTGAGCTGAAATCAAGAGTGGATGCTTAACTGACTGAGCTACTCAGGCGCCCCAAATATATATTGTTTTTCATAGTGCTTGCAACTGTTGTTACTTTGGCACCAACAGTGTACCAGGTTTCTAATTTCTCCACTTCCTTTCCAAAGCGTTATTTTTAAAAATTTTTTAATAATAGCTATCCTTATATGTGTGAGGTGATATATGCATTGTGATTTTGATTTGCATTACCCTGATGATTAGTGATGTTGAACATCTTTGCCATTTGTAGGTCTTATTTGGAGAAATACCTATTCAAGTTCTTTTTAAATTAGATTATGTGTTACTCTGCTATTAGGTTGTAGTTGTTCTTTGATTTGGGGGATATTAATTTGGTCTTAGTTTGGGCTACTAAAACAGGATAGATTGGGTGGCTCATAAACAACAGAAACTTATTTCTCACAGTTCTGGAAGCTAAAAGTCCAATAACAGGGTGGTGGTATAGTCTGGTTCTGGTGAACTTTGGGGTACATACTGTCCATTTCTCGTATCTTCACTTGGCAGTTTGCAGAGAGAAGCAAGCTCTCTCTGGACACTTAAAAGCATTAATTCCATTCATAAGGGATTCCCTCTAATGAATATATCTAATTCTAATTACCTTTCAAATGCCCCACCTCCTAATACCATCACATCAGAGGAAGGTTTTAATATATAAATTTCATCGGGATACATTTAGTTTATAACAAATCCCTTACCAGGTATACAGTTTGCAATATGCTCTCCTATTCTGTAGGTCACTTTTTCATTCTGTTTATTATTTCCTTTGCTGTGCAGAAACTTTTTAGTTTAATGCAGTCTTACTTGTCTAATTTTTTATTTTGTTGCCTGTTTTTGGTGTCCTACCCAAGAAATCATTGCCAAGTCCAATGTTATGAATCTTTTCACCTATATTTTCCTCTAAGAGTTTTAACAGTTCCATATATTGCATTTAAATATTTAATTTATTTTTAACTTGACTTTTTCATATGGTATAAATTTTCTCATTTCATTCTTTTGCATGTGGATATCTAGTTTTCCCAATACCACTTGTTGAAGAGTCTGTCCTTTTCCTATTGTGTCTTCTTGGTTCCTTTTTTCAAAAATCAATTGACTGTATGTGTATGGGCTTATTTTTAGTTTCTCTATTCTGTCCCATGGTCTATATATCTGTTTTTGTGCCAGTCCTATACTGTTTTAATTACAATGGCTTTGTATTATGTTTTGAAAGCAGGAAATGTGATGTCTCCAGCTTTGTTATTCTTTTTCAAGATTACCTTGGCTATTTGGAGTCTTTTGTGATTCATGTGAATTTTGACATTCTTTTTATTCTATTTCTGTAAAAAAAATTACATTGCAGTTTTGATAGATATTGCATTGACTCTATAGATTGTTTTGGGGAGTGTAGACATTTTAACAAAATTAAGTCTTCCAGTCCATGAATATGGAATGTCTTTTCATGTATTTTTGTTTTTAATTTCTTTTATCAACATATTTGTTATTATCAGTGTGCAAGTCTTTCATCTCCTTGGTTAGATTTATTGCTAAGTATTTTATACTTTGTGATGTTATTGTTAATGGAGTTTTCCCTTAATTTCCTTCTCAGAGAGTTCAATGTTAGTATATAAAAACATAACTGATTTTTGTATGTTGATATTGTATCCTACAACTTCACTGTATTAGTTTTAATAGTTTTTTTTTCATGTGTCTAGGTTAATATACATTGGTGAAATACCCAAGATGGAGTGGGTTTTATATTTTGTCCAATTATATTTTTCCAGAATTGATTTTCTTAAAAAACAACAAGATACTTCTATGTTTTCTAAATTGCATCATTTTCTATAGCCTGTTGTATTTGACTTATTAATACAACTGGGCTTCCACCTCAGTAATCTAATTGAATTTCAGATTTGAATCATAGCTGAGTTAGTTCTAAATCAGAACTCTTTTTATTACAATGCTAATGCACAGACAAAATCTTTACAATCCCCACTTCACTGACTTCAGGCCTGTTCTACATGGATAAGCATGGTACAAGCAATACATGGTGATCTGTCTGAAGTGAAGACCTGCCATTGTCTGGAAATTGCTTTTTGAATATCCTATCTATTGAACATGAAGGTTGTATTTGAACATTGACATTGAATCTGCTGGTTACCCCTCCTCAAATGTACATACCTAAATTTCAGCATTTCTAAAACCTGAGTCCACTCACCATGGTTTTCTTCCCTTACCCAGGTGTTGCAGCACCCCAATTTTCTTTGTATTTGAGTCTGAACATCTACGTTGAATATGGATAAAATAATTCCCTCTCATTTTAGCTTTCAGATTATATTCATTTTCATACTATATGAATGTTTAAAATAGCATATCAAAGGGATCAACAAAATTTTAATGTAACTGAATATTATTTTGATATTTATTGGACATATTTAGAGATAATGTAGTGCAGATTCTTTATTTGAAAAAAAAATGGTCAAAAAGAGCAGCATTTTCTGTGAGAACTATAGCGTTTTAAAAGAGTCATGCTACAATCTATGGTCCAAAGGATATTTATTCTTGTTGTGAGAAGCCAACCATTAATATAGTACTTATAGTTTAGGAATGGAAATTTTACAAGTAGCTGTTCTTATACATTTTGGCCATAACCATCAAATCATATTTAATAGATGTTGCTATTCATATATGGCATTGTACAGTGGATTAAATTGAATCACTGTTTTATATGTCCATTCTGTCAATAGTCATTTTTTCCCACAATACTCTATGTAAAACACCAGGCTAAGTGCTATTGGAAACAAAGATAAAGTAGGAGTAAACACATAAGACCAGCTGCTATCTAAGTTTACCCATAATGCTATGCAAAACTACAAGCTCAAAACTGAAACATAAAATATGTTGGGGAATCAGAGGAGAGAGAACTCCATTCCATCCCTAGGATTAGGAAAGGCTCTGTGAGGGCAGAACACTGAAGATGCTTTGAGAAGTAGATATGTTTTGGATATGCAGACATCCTAGGAAGACATGGGAATTTCCCTCAATAAGAAGAGATGAGCAAAGACAAACAGTATAGTGTGGGGTAAGTACATAGAAAACAATTCATTTTGACAGAAGCATGAGATGAAAAGTAATTATATATATACCATTGGTAAAACAATGTGACACCATTCCATTGAAAACAATGTGTGTTTACAAAGATAATTTTTTGGTAGCAGTAATCATAGACTTCAAAGATTTTTTTCTATTTTTTCATCATAAGTGCACAAATGGCAGATTATTCAAATTTTTAGATATGCTTTTTCATTTACAGGTTTTTTTTAAATTTGTTTTGCTTCTCCCTTCAGTGCTAACCCTTCCTGGTTCTAGATTTTAGTTTGTTTACTCCATGGTCCCTGTGGCTGAGCCAGGAGCTATCAAATTCCTTGGGTGGAAGTAAACATCTCTCTCTCAGATGTGGCTATGGCAAGAAGAAATTTCAAGTGAAGAAAATAAGTACAGTAAAAGGAACAATTTGTTTAGTGTGAGTTCTCAGTGTAAGGAAGGTGAAAAGGGGAATAATTTTTCAAGAATTTTGCCAGGAAACCACGGGTATGTGTGTGCATTAATGAAGTTTCAGGTGCATAATTTCCTAATCCCTCCTCATGCAAAGAGGTTTGTTTATGCAGATAATATAGATTGACAGTTATGACCCTGAAGTTATGAACCTATGTTTTTATAACCTGGGTACAGATGCCAGAAAATCAAGAGGCTTCTAGTGGGAAATGAACATAGTCTATATAGTTTTAGGACACAAGCAGGACCCAAAAAAGGGAAAGACAGTAAAGTCAAAAAAATAAGTGTGATATAGTAGGTGTGAGTTCAATGTGATCAGGAGTAGAAGCAATGGAGTGAAAAGTACATAACATAATACTGCTGAAGAGGAATGCATGGGTATAAGGCAATATATAAAACCAAGAGTGATCTTATAAGGATTTATAATGAGGATAAGGATAATTCTAGTAATATAACATAATAACTAAATATTGAATGCATGCAACAATTTAAAATAGTGATGTGGGTGAGGACATGTAATCAAAGAAGCAACAAGCAATTATCAATGTCCTTGATTTTCTGCTTTTTTTCTTCCCCGGATAGAGAAATATTAAATTTAGATCAATTCTAAAATAAAATCCACACAGTTAAAGCATATCAGAAATTAGTCATTTACATTAAACTTAGAAAATGTAGTTTAAAATAATGATTACACTAAAGGATGAGATTAGGAATGATACTATTTTAGACTTCCATAGTATACACGAAATTAATAGTGTTTACAGATTTATAAGTTTTATTAAAATTATTCATGCTGAATATTTGTTCTCACAAGTATATAAACAAAAGAATTATTCTCATTGCTATTTTTCAGATGAAATTCAAGAAGCAGCACATTAGCATTGACACTCGAGACTCCTTTGTTGACAGTGTACTCATAATGTACACTTAGGTTATTCTTTTAAAAGCCATTCTCACATATCCCTTGCAATTATTTTTACATTTCTTAAATTTAGGAACCTCAGTAGTGGGATGTGTGGGTGTCTTAGTCAGTTAAGCGTCCTACTTTGGCTCAGGTCATGATCTTACTGATCATGAGTTCAAGCCCCAAGTCGGGTTCTGTGCTGATGGCTCAGAGCCTGGAGCCTGCCTTAGATTCTGTGTCTCCCTCTCTCTCTGCCCCTCCCTGGAACACACTCTGTCTCTCTCTCTGTCTCTCAAATAAATAAGTAAATAAATAAATTAATTAATTAATTAAGAAAAAAAAGAAAAAGGAACCTCAGTAGAATTTTAATTATGTTAATGTTTCAGATAAATTTTATAAGCCATTTGACCAGGAGCTGAGTCAGAAGTAGACAAAAGGTTTGAAATAGATTGATAAAGCATGAGGTGCTTTATTTTATTGGTGGATTGTTATCAGTACTTTAGTCAGTGAACTCAACCTGGATCTTCAGCCAGTCTAATGAAACAAATTAGAGGAGAAAGAAGATGGGGAATTTGGTCAACAAAAGGATCTACAGTTGTGATCAGAATTTTAATTTAAGATAGTATGTCTTTTAATGTCAGAAATAGATACACAAGTCACCAAAAGAAAAGAAAATCTATATAAAAATATTTTCAATCTATCCATTTTTATATGCAGTAATTCAGTTTTGGTTTTAAGGTTAGTATTAAAATTAAAGTTTGTATTAAAATAATCTGGAATATATTTTCAGTATGGTCATGACAAGTTCCATTTGTTATTAAAAGAAGCAAATATAAATTTTGTATGTTCTTGACTGTAAAATTTCATCTCCTGCAAAAAGTACCATAAAATTGATTATACCTTTTCAAGAAAATAAAGGCTACCTTGAATGTACACATCCATTTTAATATATAGTCCAATTATAGAAATATTAAAATGTGAGCAAATGAGAATCTGATACTTGAAGAAATAAAATAATTTTCTTCCACAATTATGATATCATTTTTTAAAAACATTCAAATTACCAGCAAGACATAGTTTTGTTTTTTTTTTTTTTTTGACTCTATGAATTTTAACTCTGAGGATATGCTTTTTTTCTTTAGTATTTACTTCTACCATTTTTTCCTCTATAGCCCTTAGAGGTTACTTAACTCCTCTCTGACATTTTTCCTTGTGTGTAAGGTGGAAGTCTTAATAGTGTCTATCTCATTAGGACAATTTAGGGGAAAGTGAAGTTAATGTATATTGAGTTATAATAAAATACTTAGTATATAGCAAGTGTCCAATTAGTGTTAACCAGCTTCCATTATTATTATCTTTATTATTATTTTGTGTAAATTATCGTTCAGTTACTTGGGATATAGAAATCAATACATACCAACTAAAATTAATGGTAAACAGAGTTTCTTAAGTGAATTCAAAATTCTAAATTTAATGAAAATTTTCTCTTTAAGAAAATATCCTATATGTTGATATTCTCAAATATGGATTTTTATCAGACTTGACATCTTTGAACTGAATTTTAATACTTAAGAAACTTATTTTTCTGGGGCAACTGCATGCCTCAGTCTGTTAAGCATCTAACTCTGAATTTTTGACTCAGGTCATGATCTCATGGTGGGATCAAGCCCCATGTCAGCCTCTAGACTGACAGCATGGAGCCTGCTTGGGATTCTCTCTCTCCTTCTCTCTCTGCCCCTCCACCACTCATTCTTCTTCTCTCTCTCTCTCTCTCTCTCTCTCAATAGTTTTGTAAACATAAACTTGTTTTTCTCCTTATATTCATTTACTCATTCTTTTTTTTTTTAACTTTAGATTTTCTTTGTGTTTGGAAAAATAAGATCTTGTTTCTGGACAACATTCTTCCCTTCCTTTAAAAAAAAAAAGGTCAGCAGTTTACCATTTCTTCACTTCTATCTCAATTTTCAACCTCCCCACCCCTGCAAAAAGTTTATCTGTTTTTATTACAGAATTGATTCATCTTTATTCTAAATATAAGGAACTATTTTGGATGAAATGTTATTGTTTAGGATAATTTCTAAAAGTAGCCTATTTTACTTATAAAGTGAAATTTAATATCACTAAATATGAAAAATTCTAACTCTGAAATGTATCAGAAATCCACCTTCTCTCTCCATCTCCATGATACTCCTCTTATATGTGGATGCATATCACCTTCATCTCTCATCTTGATTCTTTCAATAACACTCATTGGTCTCCTGTATGTCACTCTTTCTTCATTTATTTTTCACACAGCAGCCAATTATTATATTTTAAAATACAAATCAATCATGCCATTACATTTATTATTCTTGGAAGGGATTTCCTATTATAGTACAATAAACATGAACTTTTTTAAAATTATGAAATAAAACACTGTATAGATGTATAAAATATAAATATATAGTGAAATTAATAATCATATAACATTACCAGCTCTTAATTTGGGGGTTAACCAAGAGTTAGGAAAAGCTTAAAATGGCACTTAGATTCAGGTAGTATGTTTGGAAGGAGATCTTAGGGAGCAGGACCAGAGAACAGTAAAAGTGAGTTTAGAAAAAAAAGCCAAAACGGGAATACTCTATTAAGGTTGCTACTTTAAAAAAAAAAAAAAAAAAAAAAAAAAAAAACACTCCATTAGGACCTCAGAGAAACATAAAGAATGGTACTTGTGGTCGTCTTCTGAAAGGATAGAAGTGAGGCATTAATCTAAACAGGCTTTATCCACATTATTTGAAGATTACCCCAGACGGAGTCAACTTCTTCACAATTGCAGATTGCTCTTGCGTCCAAGCTTAGTGGAGCCCCACTGCTGCAGAGAAAGTCCTGTGGCATAAGTCTGAAGTGTGTGAAGAACAACTGAGCTAAGATAATAATTTGGTTCATGCTCCCATGGAACTCTCTAATGTATTAAAAGTTAAATTATTGGTGCTCAAAAGGATGCAATGTTGAGTAGCCAAAAACATCAACCACCATCCATCTCATTTATCACTCAATTTTCTTGAGGCCCAAATTAAATCTATTCTGTAGGAAATTTTGAAACAGTGCTCAGGCATAATCTATATAAAATACTTACTCAAGATGGTTATTGAAACAATTTCATCCTCTGATGAAATTACCTTATTTCACTCCTTTACTACCTTCATAGCTTCCCTTCACCCTCAGCCAATACTTCAGCTGACCTAGGATGCTGGTCAGATGGGGTGACCTGAGAGATCTGAGACTTTTGTTGCATTATCTCTGTTGGTTGTTGTTGTTGCTACAGATACCCATTTAGGATTGTCATAGGCATTGAAGCAAGAGATGCCACAGTGAATCCTCCGAGTTTAAGACATACACTTCTCTTTTCTTCTATTCTGTTGCAGACAGCCTATTTCTCCATGGTAACCAGGATCAAATTCATTCTCCATTGTGGTACTTACTGGTGCACTGGACTGCTGGTCTTCTGACAGGAAAAGTAACCAGGTGGCAGGATTCCTAGTTAAAGAGGTTTCTCTTCAGTGGTTTGGCACTGAGGTTTATCTTCAATGCTCTAGAGGCACATACTTCAGAGACTATTGAGTATACTAATCTAATATCTGTTCTCCAGCACTGGATAGTGTTATATACATAATGTAAGACCAGTGTGAAAGTCTAAGGAATAGTAAGTAACATTATCAAAGAACCCTGTGATTATATTGTATCCGAGAACAAAGGAGTAACCAAGGTTCTGAAGCAAATACGGTAAAATGTACTGCAGTTTTCCCACATAAAAGTGAATTATTTTTAATCTTTTTTTAATGATGGAGATTGAAAAGAACATGTTTTCTGGTTCAATAGCTACATACTAAGTGCCAGAAGACTTGTTGATCTGTTTCACTAAAGATAGTGCATGGGAACAAGTTCAAGGAATACACCTCATCCACCATAATTCATGTATTTGTGCAGGGACTACACTTGTGAATTAATTGTGGAAATGTTGGAATCATCTTCCTCGTGTCCTTTGTCTTTGAAGAAAATGCTAATCTATGATCTCCAGTAGGAACATAATACTGTTTCTAATTTAAAATCCAGTCTAGGGAAAAGGAGGTAGTTACAGAGACTTCCACTTGGCCTCCATTACAGAAATTATCCTTCGGTCAAAAAGCCATTGTGCAGGATCTACCCAAGCTGCTAAGTATCTCATCCCAAATGCGATTCAGGGAAATAACAAGAGGCAGGACCTTAGACCTAGTGGATGTACTTTGTAGCAGACTGTGGGGTCAGAATTTGGCCTTCCTGAGCTTACTCTACTCTAAGTTAGTTTGTTACTCTAACAAATGGGACATATGAGAATATTGGGTAAGCAAAGATGCTGTATGTAACAGCCGTTAAATTGTCTTGGTATTGCCTTTTCTCCAGTTTGCAGTTACTTCAGAAAGTGACGGCAAGTGTTTTGAATATAATTAGGTGAATATCTATTGTATTTATTTGAAATGGTTTTGCAGTGTCCTTCTACAAATAGATCCAACCTCCATGTCAAGTGGGTGGACTCTGGGTTTCAGAATACTCAGATATGGAAACTTGGAGGTATTGTCTTTTCAGATTGCAAAACAGACATCAGATTTTTATTTCAATTTGGCTATTCCATCTATCATAGACTTCTATAAAATATATATGCACATGTACACAGACATGTAATATTATTAAGGTATACTTCTCAAAGCTGGGGTGCCTGGGTGACTCAGTAGGTTAAGCAATTGACTTCAGCTCAGGTCATGGTATCCTGGTTTCTGAGTTCCAGACCCACACTGGGCAGGCTCTGTGCTGACAGCTCAGAGCCTTAGGCCTGCTTTGGATTCTGTAACTCCCTCTCTCTCTGCCCCTCCCCCGCTCATGCTCTGTCTCTCTCTGTCTCAAAAAAAGTCATGATATAAATATAGATATAATTTCACCCTTTAATGTATAAAGTTCACTTGTTTTTAGTATGGTCACAAAGCTGATAATCATTACCACTATCTAATTCATAACATTTTTATCACTCCCAAAAAGAATCCTCTATATCCATTAACACTTTCTTTTCCTCTCTTTCCTCCTTCATTCCATGGCAATCACTAATCTACTTTCTGTTTCTGTGGATTTGTCTATTCTGGACATTCCAATAAATAGAATCATACTGTATATGGCCTATTATGACTGGCTTCTTTCACTTAGCATAATGTTAGAACAAACATGTTGCTTTTTGAAAAGAAAGCAAAAGATAATTTTTATGCCAGAAAACTGGGATGAAAATGCCTTCCTATTTGGAAAAAATGGGGATTGGTCAAAATGAAAGTTGTAAAGTAAAAGATTCTTGAGATAAGGAAAAAAGATGCAAAGCCACTAAAACTGGAAGAAGTAAAGATTTGAATTGAAATAAATTAAGCTGGTGAAATTGAAAGAGAAGTATTCCCATTTCTAAAAATGCAAATTATAATAACAAAAGATGAATATGAGTCTGAAAAAGTGATATTAAATGAAGAGTGAAAGCCTATTTGCATAACAGAGGTTTCAGTTGAGCTGCCCGGATGGCTCAGTCAGTTGAGCATCAGACTTGGGCTCAGGTCAGGATCTAACAGTTTGTGAGTTCAAGCTTTACATCAGGCTCACTGCTGTCAGCTCAGAGACTGCTTCAGATCCTCTGCACCCCTCTCTCTGCCCGTCGTTTCCCCCTCTCAAAATAAATAAAATAATTAAAATAAAAGAGGTTCCAACTGGAAAAATGTGTTATATTAAACAAATTTTAACAAGGAAAAGTTTACTAATATATTAAATTTGTATTTGCATGTATGTGTTCCAGGCAAAATTAATAGAAAGGGAATCATTCTTAGAAAGGTCCTTTTAAATATATCCAAATACCTGAAATATATCCTCATAATATTTGAAACATTTAAATATTTCCTCATATGAAAATATGAGGGGAAAAAAACACCTGTCACAAATGTGTAAATAATGGTGATAAAATGAAGTTGGCTTCAGTGCAGAAAACAATGGAAGAGAAACTTAAAAATTCTGGTGTGTTAATTTTGAGGCACCAAATACTTTATGTTCAGGTCTTGATGGATATTACCATTTTAGAGGTGTCAAGATTATTTTGTCTGATTAGTCTAGCATATACTTAAAAATGTATGTCATATTCTATGATTTTGGTTTTATGATTTCTTCTTGTATATCTGTTAATTTTAATTTCTGTATTGTTTTGCTTACATTATGTAGTGAAATTTTATCTTTAACAATTTGTCTTGCTTTAATATCTACTATGTCTGGTATTTACATATCAGGTTCTTATGTTTATTATTAATATACCATAACCTATTATTTTTATTCTCCCTTTTGTTGATTCCTTATGATTGAGATATTTTTCTTATAAATTACATGCAACTGTTTAATAACAGAAAAATGTATTCCATATATTTCCTTTGATTACAGTGTTCCAAAATATTTTGTAATTGTAGTTTTGATGTCTTCTTTAATAGAAGCTGAAAGAAAAAAATATATAGCTAAATCATGGTGAGTTAGAACATACAGAGAAACTAGAATTGATACAATTAGCACACTCATTCTTTAAAAATGAGATTAATTTCTTACTATAGTTTCCAACAAGATTACAAAATCAAAATCCTAAATCCTAAATTTGAAGTACAAAAAAATCTATTAAATTTGCATATCAAAAAAAACTTTTAAGAGAATACTATACAACTCAATACTCCCTAAAGCATTTAAAACTTTGATGTAATGCATAATTTTCTTCTTTGCATTTTTCTGTCACCCAATATTTTTTTAAATAAAAGGCTTTTCTGTATCTAGGTGGGAAAGTTTCTTGTGTTTTGTTTGTTCGTTTGCTTGCTTTTGTTAACAATTCCTACTATTACTGCTTTATTATAGGACAAATTTCTACTATTTCTTTTTATGAAATGTGTGTGTGTGTGTATATGTGCATGTGGTGAATTTTCTTAAATGCTCTATGAACATTTAGGTTTATTGTTCATGATTACAGATTTAAAATTTGATTTGTATAGCAATAGGTGCAGGTTATTGGTTTTGGTATTCATTATCCTTATTTTTTAAATTAATCTTTCTAAGCTTTATAATCTTTTCTAAGTGGTGTGTTTAATATTTCCCTCTATTTCACCTTACATCTATATGAATATTTGGCTGTGTAATTAACTGTGAAAGAACCATAAATGTTATAGTTCCCATATGAATTCTGATCTTCAGAACATATTTTTAAATAAAGAGCTTTTTTAAAATCAGTTTTAGATTTATAACAAAATTGAGAGAAAAGTACAGAAAATTTCCATTTACACCCACAGCTACCTCCATTTTCAACGTCAGTCATCAGAAAGACTTCTTACCAAGAACGAACCTACATTGACACGTCATAATCACCCAAAGTCCATAGTTTATGTTAGAGTTCACTCTTGGCATTGTACATTCTATGTGTTTGGACAAATGTATAATGACATATATCCATCTTTATAATGTCATACAGATTATTTTTCACTGCCCTAAAATTCCTTTGTGCTTTGCCAATTCATCTCTTTTCCCACCTCCCACCACCTTGAATACACTTCTGGTAACCCCTGATATTTTTATTGTCTCCATAGTTTTTGCTTTTCTCAATGTCATATATAGCCTTTCCTAATTGGCTTCTTTCATTTAGTAATATGCATTTAAGGATATTTTATGTCTTTTTATAACTTGATAGCTCATTTCTTTGTAATGCTGAATAATATTCCTTTGTCTGGATGTACCACAATTTATTTAGCCATTCACCTACTGAAAGACATATGTTACTTCCATCTTCTAGTAATCATGAATAATGCTGCTATACCATTCATGTGTTGGTAATTATGCAGACATTTTTCAGCTTCTTTGGGTAAATATTAAGGAGCAAAATTGCTGGATTATATAGTAAGAGTACTTTTGGTTTCAGAAGAAACCACCAAACTGTCTTCTAAATGGCTGTACCATTTTCATTTCCACCAGCAATTTATGAGCTTCCTTGTCGCCCCACATCCTTGCCAGTGTTTGGTGTTGTCACTGATCCAGACATTGGACATGCTAATAGGTGTGTAGTGATATCTCATAATTGGCTCATCCCTAATGACCTAGGGTGTGGAGTATGTTTTCAGATGCTTATTTGTCACCTATCTATCTTCTTTGGTGAGGTATCAAAGTCAGCCTTCCACAGCCTCTGCTTGTCCTCTCTGTTCCTGATTGCAACCTCATAGGGCCCTGAATGTCAGGCTTTGTTCTTCTATAGCCTGGGAGTAAATGTGATTAATAAACTGCTGTTGGTCTCATCTGTTCAGTATTGGATTGTGTATTTGTCCATCCCCATATCCCTAGATCAGGAATTCCTCCTTCATCGAAGGGTGATTAAAACAATATGTTTGTATACTACACAGCTTTGAGTGATAATGTGTCTATTTCTGAAACAAAAGACAATATACTGTCTAGTATAATGAATATGTCTCTTTACAAGGCAAAGGACAGACAGGTTTTCTTGCAGCTCATAAAAGTCTGTTTCCTAAATGCAGGGTTCCTTGGCTTTGGTACACACCCACTGTACATGTAGCGCTCATCTAAGTTGCTTTACCAAACCTCTGTGGGGCTTGAAAGGCCAGTAGAATCAGTGTAGAGTTCAGTTTGTGCTGCCTCCTGACTTGTGAATAATAAGGACCTTTGTCTGTGACCCAGGAGTCTCTTATCTCATTCCTGCCTGCATGAGACTGGCAAAATAATTGGTAAACTTTAAGTACAGTAAAGTCAAATTCTTCATATTTCTTGACAACTTGTTTTTTTTTTTTTAATTTGTATCTGCAGAAATACTTTTGACCATTCCTTTGTTTTTAGCCTTTCTCAATAGCTTTGTTTTGATTTGTTTTGATTTGTCTGTATATCTTTATAGTCTTGAGCTGAATTTTGCTGTGTTTTAAAATTATTTTAATAGGTGATTATATCTATTTACATTTATTGATGTGATTGCTATGTTTGGGCTTAGCTCTGTGATATTATTTGAAAATTTTTTAAACATTTTTTTTTTTTTGAGAGACACAGCACGCACAAACAGGGGATAGGCAGAGAGAGAGGGAGAAACAGAATCCGAAGCAGGCTCCAGGCTCTGAGCTGTTAGCACAGAGCTCAAAGTGGGGCTCTAACTCATCAACCATTAGATCATGACCTGAGCCAAAGTTAGATGCTTAAGCAACTGAGCCACCCAGGCGCCCCTCACTATTGCTCTTCTTAATAATTGCTTTTCTTTTCTTTTTTTTTTTTTTTAAACTTTATAGTTTATTGTCAGGTTGGTTTCCATATAACACCCAGTGCTCTTCCCCACAAGTGACCTCCACCAAGACCACCACCCCCCATTACCTTTCCCCCTCCCCTTCCCCCCTCAGTTTGTTTTCAGTATTCAAGAGTCTCTCCTGTTTTGTCTCCCTCCCTCTCCCTAACTCTTTTTCCTCCT
>CM053577.1:87132755-87185749 GCA_028646485.1 Cryptoprocta ferox | reverse complement strand
TTTTTTTTTTTTAAACTTTATAGTTTATTGTCAGGTTGGTTTCCATATAACACCCAGTGCTCTTCCCCACAAGTGACCTCCACCAAGACCACCACCCCCCATTACCTTTCCCCCTCCCCTTCCCCCCTCAGTTTGTTTTCAGTATTCAAGAGTCTCTCCTGTTTTGTCTCCCTCCCTCTCCCTAACTCTTTTTCCTCCTTCCCCTCCCCATGGTCCTCTGTTGGGTTTCTCCTGTTAGACCTATGAGTGCAAACATATGGTATC
Source organism: Cryptoprocta ferox (assembly GCA_028646485.1). Taxonomy (NCBI): domain Eukaryota; kingdom Metazoa; phylum Chordata; class Mammalia; order Carnivora; family Eupleridae; genus Cryptoprocta; species Cryptoprocta ferox. The sequence goes on along the minus strand of CM053577.1, from coordinate 87,185,485 downwards.
TGTCCTTCTCCGCCTGACTTATTTCGCTTAGCATGACACCCTCGAGGTCCATCCACTTTGCTACAAATGGCCAGATTGCTTTTCTGATGAGTATTTTTGTCAGCTCAAATATTTGATCTATTTTTTTTATTTAGTATTTTTTGTAGATATTTCCCATTATGTTCTTTTTATTGTGAAATGTCATATACTTTCCTTGATCAATGATAGTAGGTATGGCATATATAGTGATGAGTATTTCAACTAATAAATTAATGATTTTGGGAGAGAAAAGGATTAGTTTTTCCTGATTTTCTGATTCTCTTTGATTACTTTGAGATCTTTAATTTTCACTTGTTTCTTCCTTTTCATCCTATACCAACAAGCCTCAAGAGGATGCCATCTCTTCGCCAGTCATCTCCCTCCTGTGCAGAAGTTGTAATTACTACTTGGTGTTTTAACCACCATATCTAGGCATTTGGTGTTTTAACCACCACATCTCAGACCTGTTTTTAACATTTTTCTATTTAGGGAAATTTGAGGGTTATTTTCATGTGTGTTCAGCATTGTGGGTCCCACTGCTCTCTCCCCTTTTTTTATGAAATCTACTCCAGGCTCTCTGTACCAGTAATACCCTTTGCATGGCTCTGCCTTGTTTCCAATGTTATATTACGTATGAATTGAAGGTAATAGTGATTTCCATCTTCTCTTTAATTTGTAGATATGTGCAATGGTGGTTTATTCACTCCCCTTTATAATATGTATGATATTTGTAGGATATGTGCAGTAACTGAGATTTAGACAAAAATAATTCATTTTATCATTCTGTACTATTTTCCCAAAAAAATATATTTTTGGAATTGATTTAATGAGTTAAAAAAAAAAAAAACAAACCTATTAGGACAAGAATTATGGGAGAAATTAGGGAAAATGTTCTAAAAAGCTAAAATAGTTTTGTCCATATTTAGATGAATTTTTGATATTCTGAAATTCTAAAATAAATATTACTGAAAATTATTGCCTATCAGAGATAGTAATGGAAAATTTCTCTATGTATTTTATAATGTTGGCCTGACTCTGAAACTCAAAGGTTAAAAAACTTTGATATAATAATTTCATGAACAATGGGGCACCTGGGTAGCTTAGTTAGTTGAGCACCGACTCTTGATTTTGGCTCCGACATGGGATTGAGCCCCAAGTCGGGCTGTGCATTGAGCATGAGCCTACTGAGGATTCTCTCTCTCCTTCTGCTCCTCGCCTCTCCTCTTCTCTTCTCTTCTTTTCTTTTCTCTTCTCTCTCTCTCTCTCTCTCTCTTTCTCTCTCTCTCTCTCATAAAAAAAGTAGGGCACCAGTTGGCTCGGTCGGTTAAGCATCTGGCTCTTGATTTTGGCTCAGGTTATGATCTCACAGTATGTGAATTTGAGTCCCACATCAAGCTCCATGCTGACAGCACAGCACCTGCTTGGGATTCTCTCTCTCCCTCTCTCTTTGCTTCTCTCTCTCTCAAAATAAATAAACCTTAAAAAATAAAATATAAATATAAAATTAAATGAATAAAAGTTTATAAAAATTGTTAACCATGACATTAGTCATATGAATATCAAATTTTCTTAAGGGTAACACTAGGAAATATACTTAGACATATCGTGTTGTACTAGGTAATAGAAAAATAAGATATTATTCAAGAATACAGGAGTATGACAAAACTAAAAAATGACATGTGTGTCAAGTAGAAATCAATATAAACAATTCAGTATGTGTTTAAAAGGTGATACTTAGATGTGGAATTTAAGAAACAAAACAGAAGAACACAGGAGAAGAAAAAGAGAGAGGCAAACCATAAAGCACACTCTGACTATAGGGTTGCTAGAGAGTTGCTGGAGGGGAGGTGGGTAGGATATGGGCTAAATGGGTGGGGTATTAAAGAGGGTTTCATCTTGGGATGAATACTGCAAGTTGTATGTAAGTGATGAATCACTAAATTCTACACCTGCAACTAAAAAATAATAAAAATAATTTAATAAATAGATAAAAACACATCTGTGTCTATCTTTAAGGACCTTAATATTTGTAAAGTTCTGTCTCAGTGAATTTGGATTGTGATAACAAAGTAGCATACACTGAGTTGTATATAAACAATAGATATTTATTTCTCCACAGTTCTAGAAACTGGGAAGTCCAAGATCATGGTGCCACCATATTCAGTGTTTGATATGGCCCACTTCCTGGATAGCACCTATTCACTGAGTACTCACATGATGCAAGGAACTAGGAAGCTCTGTAGAGTCTCTTTCATAAGGGTATGAATCCCATTCATGAGGGCTCTGCCATCATAATCTAAGCACCTTTTAATATCCCCACCTCCTAATACTATTATGGTAGAGTCCCCTCCCTAAGGAATGTGGTACGGCAAAACAAAAAACAGAAAACAAAAAACAAAAAAACCCTGAAGATAAGGGAAGACAACCTGGCTATGTGTGCATATGTGACATTCCTCACGACTCTGTATGTTTGTACATGACATCCCTCATGACCCTGAAACATGAGACCACCCAATCAGACCATATGTCTCTATGTTACCATGTATCAGAGACAAAGAAGTAGAAAATTTATAAAAAAGCTACACCTCACTGCACTGGGGGCTCAGTTTTTTGGGTACAAATCCACCAAGCCTGTGCTGGCATGAATAAAGCTGCTTTCCTGGATAGGAAGGCTTCAGTATACCATCTCTCTATGTGAGAATCTTGCTGCATTTCTCATGGGGGCTCACCCAAGAGGTGGAGACTGTGCTTTTACCTCCCTTGTCACCTAGGTACGAATAACAGGGCACTGGGAGAGGTGGCCTCACCTGGCGCCAGCAGATCAGCATGCTGGGGCGAGGGCCCTGGATGGGCAAAGGAACACATAAGGCACAGGAAACAGCTTAGGGAGCACTGCCCATCAGAGCAGTAAGAACCTGGGTTCGTTTGGGTAGACCTGCCCCTAAGATGCAGAAGGGGAGCTGATCACCTCCCAGAGTTCCCCTGGTAGTTCTGTAAGGAATAAGAAAAGAAACTACAACTCTAAGGCACTGGGCAGCAGGTTGGAGTTGCTGTGTATCTGTGTGTAGGACTTCTCTCTCATTCATTTCCTGGGTCAATGACTATGATAATTAGAGCCAACTGTCTCTGTTTAGTCTACCTCAGAATGGGAACTTAAAAGAATATTCCCATGGTGCTGCTGAAACTTGCTTTATTTCAGGGAAATTTCCTGTCTTCTCCAGGCTGACATGGACTGCCTAATTCCACTAGTGGAAAACAAAACAAAACAAAAAACCTGGAGTCTGCTCCTCTGTCTGAACTGACAAGATTTAAAACTGGCAATACTCTTTCTCTGCCTTCTATTAGCACCTTGCCTCTTCTGCGTTTTCTTCCCCCTCCTCCTGTTTCTGCACCACCTGCGTTTCTGCACATAACTGGGACCTCAATACCTCAGGCACCATCAGCTCCTCCTCCCACCCTAGATGTCAAGGAGCAAAGAACACCCACTTCAGATTTCCCCACCAGTGTTCCAGGTAAAAATTAACCATAGGGATCAAATTGTCTTAAGTGCACCCAAGTAAAAAGTATTCAGTGTTTAAGCTAATTTAAGTTTGTTGGTTTGAGAAAGACATGTTTATGAAGTAAAAAACTCTTATTCTACCTATGTTTGCTGAAGGTCAAATAAGCTCATGTTATCTCTGTTCCAATTTGTTAGCAAAAGGATGACTTAAATTAATGATTAAGTTTGTCTCAGTTGTCATGGGTAATTGTTAAAATAGCTTTCAAAGTCTTTGGTAACCTAAAAGGTTAACGTTTTGCTTGCATGATTAATTGGGATTGAATTCATTGGATATCTAATAAGATAAAAGGCTAAAGCACTAATTATTAGATGTAGGTTTGTGCTTTTGACTTATTGGTAAAAGGAGTATTTGGGTCTTACAAGCATGCTTCATGCTTTATTAAGATTTTACAGTGGAAAACCTACTTTGTGCTTAATTGACAAATTTACCATCTAAAATAAATTCTATATAACAGTCCACAATTGGTTACTACTTAGTTTTCACTGGATACTAAGGTTTCTAAGAGTTAAAATTCTGCTAAATTCAATTAAGACTGATAAAAATAAGGAAAGTAATTCTGTATGTAAAAAAGTAGGAGATATGTAAGAAATAAGAAATAAAAATTCATTTTTTTGTTGAAGGTAAAAGAAAGTAGTTTTGTCCTAAATGAGACTGGTTGTTTGGAGAAAAAGGGCTTAGTCAAAATCTAAAAGCAAAAGAAAGTTGTAGAAGTTTTGTGAAGTGAAATCTTAAGAACAAAATTTTATATGTGGTCAGGATGAACTAAAGTAAAATAAATGGATTTTAAAAGTACACTGGTATAAGATTAAAATTCTGCTCTACTCTATTAAAAAGGGCATAGTTTTCTTGGATTGCTGGTATGCTTTAGATTAAAAAAAAGTAAACAAAGTTTTCTTTTTACCCTTTTGTCTGCCCAAAACGATGGAGAAAAAAATATGATTTTAACCAAAAGAACAGGACAGCATGCCCTTTTGAGTGTTTTACTCAAGACTTGGTTGAAATTGCCCCTCCTTTAATCCAAAGACTGGGGAGATGGTGATGATGTCCTCACTGCCAGCCTCCAAATGCTCCACATTTTTGTTGTTTCTGTTTAGCAAAGGAATGGATGGCTATGCCATATAAGAGATCGATGACTACAATATAAAGGGCTTTTGCTGGAATATATAGGACTCATTTTGCTACACTTATCCCAGTATATGCCAATTTGTAACAACCTAGATACTCTAAAATGCATATCCACATAGCTGGAACATATTTGTGTAGGCACTGCTGAAAAAGGCAAGAGAATAGACCTCAACTTTGGCCCTTTTGCCCCCTTGATAGCCAAATTTATCCTTACAAAAAATGGTTTTCACCAGCCTTTTAACATATATTTGTAAAGAGGAGTACTGTTGGGACAAAATAAAATTAGTGCATCTTTCTACAACCAGGGAAGTCTTGCTTGCTCACAGTTGAGCAAAATCCCACAGGTGGAAAACGAAGGCATAGGAGATCAGGGAAGACAAGGTCAGATCTCAGAAGTAGGGTCAAGCCTGGATAAGAGCAACTGTTCCCAGCACCTTGCGAGACTGACAAAGCTTTTGGCTGCCAGCTGAATAGCCAGTCAAAATTCAGGGCCAGGAGATGAGGCTTCTCTTGGACACCTATTAGGGTCAAGAGATGAGGTTTCTCCTGGCCAGCTGTAAGACAATTGAGATAAGGCACTTCTTCCTATAGATGGGTGATTCCTCAACCAAGGGCAATATCTTTGGGATGCATTCTGAAAAACGGGGATGATTTTGATCTGAAACTCTGAAGAAAAAAACAAGTCATTAATTATCATGGGGTGGAGGTCCTATAAGGAAATTCCAGTTTTCTACTGGGGCCCAGGTAGTTCCATCCCAAGATCCAAATTGGGACTAGGAACATCCATTGAGAAATGGTATTGCTACCTCTTCCAAGGTGGTGCTTTAGAGAAATTAAGGAAGTCTAAGGTTAAGCCCATAAATTATGCTAAATTAGCCACTATTTTATAAACGCTGAATGAGAACCCGATTGCCTTCATGGAGGGATTGAGGGAGGCTCTCATTAAATATATGGCTATCTCCTCTGACACCCTTAAGGCTGAGATGATTTTAAAGGACAAATTTGCCGCTCAATCAGTCCTAGGTATTCAGAGGAAATGCAAAAATTGGCTTTTGGCCTGGAACAGACCTTGGAGGAGCTCTTAGGAGCTTCCAATAGGGTATATTACAATGGAGATCAGAAAAACAACAACAACAAACAAACAAACAAAACAGGCTTAAGAAAAATCTGAGGCCTTACTCATGGCCTTATGCACCATGTTAGATGAGAATTCCCAAGGTCCTGGCACCAAGTGCCACTTATGTGGCCAGTTAGGACACTGGAAAAGAGGCTTCCCTCAGAAGGGACAAGAGAAAGTCAAAGCCCTGCAAGCCATGCCCCTTATGTGGAGACAATCACTGGAAGTCTTAATGCCTCTGTGGACCTCTACCTGCAAGGGCTCACATAACCAGTGTCCCTGAAAGGAACAGATGGGGCCTGGGGCTCTTAGTGGTGGTTCCAGAACCCACTGTCTTTTGGAAGCCTGGAGCCTTGGATACGTCTGAAACACTCAGGTAACTAAAAAGCTAGTTCATTTTTTTTCTTGATACCAGAGCCACCTTTTCTGTCCTCCTTTCCACTCCAGGCCAACTATCAAAATGCAGCATAATGATTAGAGGTGTCTCTGGAAAACTTATAACTAAATTTTTCTCTTAGCCCCTGGATGCATATGGGGAAAGCTATTTTTTCCCCATTCTTTCTTGATAATACCAGAGAGCCTTACTCCCTTGCTAGGAAGGGATATTGTAACTGAATTAGAGACTATAGTGCTACTAACTCCAGGGCAGATAAACAATGGTGTGAATTTTGGGGAATTATTGGATATTGTAGGCTATAGATACCAGGGTTCAGGAAAATAGCTTACCTGCTATATTAATTATTAAAGGAGACTCAATTCCACCTTCTCTCCCAAGGAAATAAACTGGGGTCTGACCCACGGACACTGACTCCAGCCCTTAGGATGGTTACAAACAGAGCAGGGGCAATTACTATTACCTAGCTCACAGAGCTAAAAAGCACTGCATCAGGCCTTTCATTTAGGAAGGAATAAAACTTATCAAATGGCCCAAAGGATGTTTACTGGGAAAAATTTGTCAATGACAGTTCAGCAGGTAGCATCAGCTTATGATGTCTGTCTTAGAAACAATCTACTCAAACACAAACTTGCTCTCCCAGGCAGTCAAGGAACTGGAGGCTATCCAAGGAAGATCAACAATTAGATTTCACTCATATGCCAAGGTCAAAGAAATTCCAACATCTGTTGGTATGGGTTGATAGTTTTAATTGGATAGAGGCCTCACTCCCCCCAAAAAATAGAAAAGGTACAAGAGCTAATAACAGCTCTGCTTTATAAAATAGTACCCAGGTTCAGCTTACCTAAAAATTTGCAAATTAATAATGGTAAATGGCTGCCTTAACTCTTTCTCTGGACCCCCAGATCTTGAAAAAGTTTACACCTCAAAATGAAGCAAACTGTCTGCTTACACTCAGCAAAACTCTAAATAACACCTCACAACCATTAGATGCTTTAAATTAAAAAAAATTAAATAAAGTTAGGGCCGGACTTTTGGAGAATAGAGCCACCATTGATTTACCTACTGCTCCTCCATCACCTGGGTTATGAGAGATTCCCTGACATATGTTGCTTCAATATGACCAATAATTCTCACAGAGTCTTAGAACTAATAGATGACATTCAGGCATAATTGGACAAAGTCAGGATCTCTCCTGAATTGTTTGACTGGTTTGGAAACTAAGGACCCTATCTTAAGATGCCATCTTGTTTGGTCAGTATAATCTTGGTGTTTTTCTCTTTGTGTCTGCTGATGTTTATGCCACCTCATGCCTGCCAGCCTTCCTGTAAAACCATACCATGGGTCACTTGATCAACCCTTGGGTAGACTCTAACTGCTGTACCCCCCCCCCCATGGCATCTCTTATCAGCTTGAAGAAGCCAGAACAGTCATTGTCCCTTTTCTTTAATGGCAGTTAGGGGCCCTATTCCAGGGGGAAGAATGAATAGGGAAAGGGTTAACATTAGACAGGGAGACATAAGGGACCTTCATAAAGGCAGACTGCAGCTGCAAGTGGGAGGCTAAAGAAGCAGAGTTCTCCTCTTATGAGATCCTTAATGGGTACCCTCCCCCCACCTTTATCAAGAACATAGGGGGGATCTAAATGAGATAGGCAATCTACCCATAAGGCAACAGATGCAGGCCCTTGGCTCTACCCTAACCACCTTACACCACTGGGTTAGGGAGTGACTACCTGTGAGTCTGACCACAGACGCTCATCCCTTTAAAGAAGGAGATGCTGGGGGCGTCTGGGTGGCCCAGTCGGTTAAGCGTCTGACTTCGGCTCAGGTCAGGATCTCATGGTTCGTGGGTTCAAACCCCGCATCAGGCTCTGTGCTGACAGCTCAGAGCCTGGAGCCTGCTTCAGATTCTGTGTCTCCCTCTCTCTCTGCCTCTCCCCTACTCATGCTCTGTTCCTCTCTGTCTCAATAATAAATAAACATAAAAAATTTTTAGAAAAAAGGAGATGCTGTATGGGTGAAGGAGTAGAATGTCCAACCCCTAAAACCCCTTGGAGGGGCCTGTTCACTGTCATATTGCCCACCCGTACTGCAGTAAAGGTAGCCGAGGTGGGTCCCTTGATTCACTACAGCAGAGTGAAGCTGGCACCTTGAAACTGGGAATACATTCCTGATCCATTAATGCTGTGCAAGCTGACCAAATGGAAGAAGCAATGTACAACTCCAGAGGTTCTGGGAGACAGCAGCCCTGCCTTAGTCATTCTGGAAGCTGACTAATCTATGCACAGCAAAAGCTTGAGGAATTGATGGTCTGGTGGAACAAAAAGACTGTCATTTTCTATATCTGATTTCCTTACTGTGATGCACCACCAGCCCTTGTCACCCACTGTTTTTGTGATTCTTGCTCTACTTTTCACCATAGGATTGACAGAGGCCACCTTGGCCAGCTGGGAGTATGGTGAGAGATTTCTGTTAGCACTCACCTTCCTTTTGTGAAAGGATGCTTCTTTAAACTCCAGGTCATTGCTTCTTTTTTATAGAAAATTAAGAAACTCTGATATTATTCAAGAGATTCTCTAAAGGGAAAGATCATATCTTGTTTCCAAAGTAGTCCAAAGTGTAAACAATAAACTAAGACAGTACACACACCAGAAATCTTTCCTCATTCCTTGTCTACTCCTAATTCCGTGACCAATTAAAGCTCCATTCTTGCCCTTCTTGGTTCCATCAAAGAAAAATTGCACTGGACAAGTTAAGCAGGCAAGGAAGACTATTGCAATTACAATCAGGGAGAGAGACCAAACTCAACTCTACTGAAACAAATTACAGAAATTTTTTAGTGCTGAGGAGAGAAGAGAAAAGTACTGGAGGAAGTTAAGGGGAAGATTGGTTCATGTCATTAGGTCATTCTGTGTTATGCTAATTGATGCTTATGGAATTTAGCCCCTTATTCTTCCACAGAGACCAGAAGATAGGATCCCTATTCTTTTTTTTATGATTACATTTCAAAGAGGTGTCCTTGAGAAAGACATTCCTGTGTTGTAAAACTGGCAAGAGACTGAGAGAAGATTGATACCTGAAAGGATCAGAGAAAGAATTTACAACTGCAGGTTTTCTAAAGTAAATGCTCTAAGGAAAGGGAGGTCAGGAGCCTACCGTCAGAAAGAAACCTGTCTAAATTTTAGTCAAACTAAGGAGAACGATAAGGCCATCTTGGTCAGTTTCAATAATTTTACTATGACATAACTTTTGAAAAGTTATGTTCATATCTCTTTCCCTTCCACTAAACCGTGAGCTTCTTGAGAATAGATGTTTTATTGAATTCTGTAGTGTGTATTTTATAGTATTTTATTCCCTTCTTGCTATTCATGCTCTTCAGTTGTACCATCTCACACTGATGTTGGGCTGGCTTTGTGACTTACTTTGTTTTTAGAACATTACCAATAATGACATAAGCTGAGCCTCGAAAAGTCTTTATGCATTGGGACTTTCTCTCCTGCTGTTTTTTGGAACTTTGATGCTACCAGATAGAGAACGTGGATTAGCTTATTTGTGGAACAGAAACCTATATGGGACAAAAACAAAGTGTCCTAATTTAGGATCTCCTAGCCTGCCAAATGTCAGATATGTAACTGAGACCATCCTATATCATTCAGTCTTAACTGAGCCAACAGGAGAAGACAGACTTGATACATTGGCTCAAAAAAACAGAATGATTCTACCACAGTTTTGAAAGAAATAATAAATATTTATGCTATACACCATTCAATTTTGGAGTGTTTGGTAAGCACCAAAAGCTAATTGTTACACTATCTCTGACCACTATCATAATACTTATACTAAGTGTCTAATTACTTTGCTGTATAAACAAGTAAATTAGTAATATGAATTTGATAGAACAAATAGTAGCTGAAAACTGAGTGATAAAAATTAAGGTATGTAAAAAAAAACGCAATTCATATAAAACACTTAACGTAGAGTCAAGGTCATGTTAAGCACCCATACAAATATATCTTATCCTCATCTACATTTCTGGTAGGGTTAAATTTGACAAAATTAGGCATAATTTGAAAAATGCATTATATGTTTATCTAAACAGAATTATAGAGGTATGTTTGTGGTGTACGTTGTCAGCTTGACCTTAAGGAAGATAAATAAGGTAAAGCATCAGTATTTTCCTTTATTAGCCTATACAGAGAAGCTGTTCAGTCTCCTTTCAATGTACCCATATGCATTAATTTAGTATGGATCTACTTTTGTCTAATCTGAGAGAACTCAAACGATTAAAGAACCAGCAAAACCAGGTATTCCTAAGTTAAGACTTTATACCATGTATGTGTGCAGACATATACACTAATGATCTTTAATTAATGATGTATGATTCACTTACTTTCATTGCTAATATACTCACTCGACCTAGAATGCATTTTCCCTTTTTGTCTATCAAGTTCTGAGCTCAAATTACATCTTCTTGCCTTACTGCATTATTTTCTAAAATCTCAATCAAAACACTTAATTTATTCAAATTTCTCCTGTACTTTAATATTGCAAATATTTTAGTCAGCAATATAGATATACATTAAAAAGAAAAACTGATGTATTGAAAAAGTTAACAGTGGCTATCTCTTCACAGTATTATGTCCAGAATTTTCTGACTTTTCTTATCTATGTTTTCTAGTCTTTATGAATAAAAACTAAGTATTCTGTTATTTTAATAAAATGCATATGTTCTTAAAGTTTTTGTGGAAATGAAACTTTTCATCCAATTTTTTTTTAAACCAAGGAATAGTAAATTAAAATTAGTGTGGGTGGCTATTACCTAGTCTTATATTTTAAAATACTAGGGTGATTTTTTTGGAAGTAGCATTTATAGCAGATGAAATCAGTGTTGCAACAGTTGCATCTAAGCCTGACTTCCAAGAGCCAGCATCTACACCTTTTCCATTGGTCTGTCCTCACGATGCTGAATGTGTTTGGAGATAATGTTCCCATTGTTGGGAAGCCTTAATCACTGACCAACCAATAAATGGACATAAATACACCAGCTTCCTTAACTCTTGCTGAATAATATTGAGGCTTGTATTTATGGGAGTACTCTTTGTATTCCATGATGTAGCCAATTATTATCACTGCCTTTCCTTCTCTGCATTTTGCTTCCTTAACCTACTCTGGCAATTCCCAAAAATTGCTTGAAATGAATCCTTGATAATGAATCTGGTTCTGAAGGTGCACAAAGTAACAAAATGCATTTAAAATGTTTATCAATATGGATAACTTCTGTTTACCTTCAAATTACCTACCAGATGGAATATATAACAAATAAAACAATTTTGTCATGAATTTGGTTCACTACCATACAAAGTTACATCTTTATCTCTTCCAAATAAAATTTTAAATTGAAGAATAAGTAAAATAATTTAATTAGATATTAAAGAACTCTTTTTTTAATTTTCAGAACTGAAGAAAAATTCTATGCATTAGTTGTATTAGAGTGCAAGTTACAGACTAGAATTCCAGCAGAAGCTTCTTGAGTAAATGAATGTTAATACAGAAAGGGAAGAAAAACTGGCAGTTAATGAGCAGATATTGTCAGAGACACTGTTATCTTATTTAATATTTACGACAGCTCTTTAATAAGCTATGGGTGGACACAGAAGCTTAGCAATGGATACAGAATTAGATCTCAGGCTATCTGATTTGAAACTGTATCTTTATTCTGTGATTTGCTGTTCTACAGAAACTGAAACTAAACTGAAAACATGCTGAGAATATTCTACGATATATTTATTGAGTTCAGATTCTAGTTATCTAAAGATATACCTATATGTGTAAACACATATTTAAGAAAATTATAGAAAAGTTATATGTATATGAAAATTTGTAGAAACATAGCATCAAACCCTTCTGATTTTATATGAGGCTATGTTTCTCATACATTACATTTACAAGTTCCTCAAACAGTAATGCCTAAAAATATCTTCCTTCAAAGAAATTATCCTTAGACATCTCATATTTTAATTACTTCCTTTTTATATGCTATAAATTATAAATGCAAAATCACTACTTTTTTCATGATTGTGATATTTAGAAGTACCGTTATTATCCAGGTAACATTTTAGGTGGCTTTATAACAAAGTAGAGTTTATTTCAGTTATAAAATAGGAAGAACAGGTGCTATCAAAACATTTTATATCTTTGCATGACATAAAAGTTCTATTCCATGAATAAAACTTTAGTTTTTCTTCAAACATTAAAATAGTGGGGAATTTTTAGAATGCTATTTTCAAGGTTTAAGGAAGCATGACATTTTATTCGAAAAACAGAGGTGAAAGTTATCATCAATTACTACATGAGAAAAAGAAACACAAAAGTTTTTTTTTTTTCTACAAAGCTAGGGAAAATTGCATTAGTAAACTGACAAGCTTGAAATAGCAGTTTACATTAAAAATTTATTGAAAGGTGACATCAACATGATTGCTACATTGAATTGCAGAACTACAGCTAAAATGTTACTCTGATGTTTAAAATTAGATTTATAAAAACAGCTCCAATATATTATACATATTATACAATTTGAGCTAAATTGTGGTATACCCTTTCCTTATACATTGCTATTATTTTCTGCTTTAATAGAGGTTTTTTTAATACTTTTGTGATTAAGCACCTAATATGAGTTCAAATTACAAAACATGGTTCTTTAGAACCCCTGCTAGAATGTAAGAATCGTGTGTCTTAAGCTTGAACACTTGATGAATCACTACAAAAACAAAACAAAACAAAAATAAACAAAAAACACTATTGTTGACTACTGAGTTTATAATTTCAAAAATAGCTATATATTTTAGCAATTCTTGATTTTGAGAAATTTGTGTTCTTTTGAGAATTTTTATTTTGTTAAATAGGAGAATTTAAAGAAGAATATTAAAGAATTTTAGAAGTACCATTTTTTTGTTGTTTATATTACACAACAACCACTCAAGCAAACTAAATAAAATCCTAACACAGAATCAACTGGATTTACAGTTCATGAAAACATAAAACAAATATCAGTTTGATTGGGGGTGGGGGCCAACTCAGCCCCTATAGCACCACCGTCGCACCTTTGCTAAGTTTTAATCTAGTGATGAGGACACTGGAGACCCTAATATTTCCTTTGATACTTTCAATTTCTACACAACCCTGCCCCCTTTTTCATACCACTCATAGCCTTCCATTTCTTAATACAATGTATTTAAGGAGGTAGGGTCTTGTGACATAATAATTGTTTAAATTACATTATTTGGTCCAAAGATAGGCACTTTATTTCACAAGCATGGGTAACAATATGCTGGAGCCTCCAAGGTTTACTGCAGATGATATTTCACATCTAGGTCATTTTAACTTTATACCTGAGAAATATAAATTTCTTTACATAGAAGTCTTTCTCTTAATAAATGTATTTATACTCTCAGTCATAGTCCATCAGTCCTTCAGTGAATTTCTGCTAACAAAGTTGTAACCACAGTTCTCTATAACATTGTGAGTGTGCATTGTATGGAGATTATTTATTAATTTTTTGTTGTTGTCAGTCTGTTTTCGGTAACAAAAAAAGAGTGAGGAATATACAACCTCTTCATTAAATTCTTTCTCTTAAAAATTGAGTAGATGTAGTTTAGAGTATGCACACAAACACACATTCATCACACATACGACACTCAGTGCATTCTCAAAATCATAAAAGATGATGCTTACATTTGAATAAGAGCCTTATTACGAATGACAAATTTTAATTCTGAGTTCACTCACTTGGGATTTTAGTTCTTGAAGGTACCCAGTAAATTTGGAAACTCTGAAACTAAAAAAATTAAGGAACAGCAAAGCTATTTTTTTATTTATCTCCTCCATATTACAAACGTATTAGCAGATAGCTCAAACCATAAAAAGATTCATTTAAGATCAAATAAACAAAAAATAGTTTAAAAATAATGAGACAAAGAAAAACATGCCAGGAAGTAATGTATACCTACCAAAATTATTTTAATACAAATATGTGTTTTTGAGCCTTTCATACTTTCTATATTTGGGACCAAATTTTGATTGTTGCATTAGCCAATGTGAAGAGGGAAATAAAGTCAGTTACAGATTCCATAAAGTTCATAAGACAACAAAACATATTCAAGAGAATAATTGTGCTCCCGGGGTGTATGGGCGCTCACTGCTCCTGGCACACTGGACCCCACCACCACCCCCACGTCTCCAAGCACTCCTGATACCCATGGTTGACATGTCACAAGAGAAAGCACTGCACTAAACAACTGGGACATACCTTGGAAGCACGTGGAGAGGAGAGCAGGAAGGACTTTGACCATACACGGTCATGCCTCGTGTTGTGATGATCCAGAATTGTACATCTGTACAGCTTTGGTCTTGGTGGGAAAAGCAGAAGATTAAAAAATGTTTGGAGAAGCTGAAAAAAAAAAATTAATCCCAGTGTTGAAGCCAGGACAATGTTTTGTTCAAAGGTCCTAAATATTAAAATACTATGTAATGTAATGAATGGTTTCCCTCAAAATAACCCATCCAGTGAAAATAGCAAGAGGATTTATAAGGCTATTTCTTATTATAATATAAATGGTTTGCCCTGCAATATCTGGGTTGAGTAAACAGTTTAATAATTAGAACCATACTCAACAGTGAGAGCAAGTAAATTCTTCAAGTTATGATTCCCTATATTCCTCAAGAGTTTAGTTGTTTAGATTGTTCAGAGTTAGGCATTCATTAGAATAGAGTTCCCCCCTTCATTTGCATTATTATGCTCCTTATGGGGAGAATTACACATCTTCCTCTTGTTTGCCTAATGGCCCCCATTGAAAATTTTAATTACAAAGTATTATATATCTCTTTATGTACTATAATGTATATCTCTGATTTATACATAAAATAGTTAGATTTTATTTTTGCCTCTCTTCCCCTAGAACCAATTTTTACCCTTTTCACTTCCATTGAAAAATCATATATTAGAGAAATAAAACTTTTCTCTTGCCAAAATTAATAATTCCTACTACTATAATTTTTATATTAGCTCCATTCCCAGATATATATAGTCTAAAAATAAGGAGGTGAAAGGTATTCTCTTGTACCATACCTAGGGACAAATTTCTAAAACACAATTCGGTAAAGACCATCCAACAGCTGACCAATAAAACACTGATTTTCCACGTACACATTTCTCTGATTTATTCTAGAAGGATATTTTCAAATATGTAAATAAAAAGCCCTCCATATTCTTCTCAGCTGTGTTTTGAAATATATTAGCAATATTTTCAATATTCTACTAATAAATTATTGGTTAAAAATTCTGTATTATAGTAAAATGCAAAGATTTCAGGGACTATTATGAAAAGTGAAAGGCAAGGCAGAGCTTTTCTTTAATTTTATTTTTTCTATGAAAACTGAGAATGTAACAATAGGAATCATGGAGGAGACTCAGGCCCTCTGCCAAACTTTCTTAGGGCTTAAATTGTGAAACATGTAAAAGGGAAAGTCCTACTGAAGCCATTTGTTTCCTGCACAATGAATATATCTTTTGAATGAAATGGTGGGGCAGTCCATTTTAAATTTTCCAGTATTCCATACAGATTTGTCCTTGGAATAAAGGAGAGCCACACATACCCCACATACATACAAGTTTATATTTATGGACGTTATATAGTTTAGTACTTAGTTTATATATTAAATTTAAAAAGACAACACAAACCAATTTTTTTTCAAAATTAATTTTATATCTTAGACTTACATTTCTGATTACTTATTTTCCTGCTTAATTCTATAAATTAAAAGTCTAACCCAATTAAACCCTCAGGTTATCTGCCTGTTCTTCATGATGGGCATGGACCCAATGTCCATTTTGTGCTAAATAATATAATTCTCCCTTAAGTTTTGAATACATGAAATGGTCCAGAAACTAAATTCAGAAGGAGAAATTGGAAGAAAGTAAACTGATATAAACAATACAATTATAAAAATTAATGGTTTTCTGGGTAATTGCATTTTGGACAATGGGTGGGAATAAGAAAGAGGAAGAAAAAGTCTCAATAAGATTTAGAATGACGGGCACCTGACTGGCTCGGTAGGTGGCATGTGTGACTCTAAATTTCAGGATCATGAGTTTGAGCACCATGTTGGGGTGTGGAACTTACTTAAAAAAGACTTAGGGCGCCTCAGTGGTTCAGTCGGTTAAGTGTCCGACTTCAGTTCAGGTCATGATCTTGTGGTCTGTGAGTTCAAGCCCTGCATCAGGCTTTGTGCTGACAGTTTAGAGCCTGGAGCCTACTTTGGCTTCTGTGTCTTCCTCTGTCTCTGCCCCTCCTCTCTCTCTGCCTCTCCTCTCCTCTCCTCTCCTTTCCTCTCCTCTGGTCTCCTCTTCTCTTCTTTTCTCTTCTCTTCTCTTCTCTCTCTCTCGCTCTCTCTCAAATAAATAAACATTAAAAAATTTTTTAAAAGGAAATTTAGAGATGGACAAATATACTACAATATGTGATTTGATCTACAGAAATATCTGGCATCTAGTGGTCAAAATAATTTGTAGCTGTAATTAAAATTTAAGCTGTTTAGATTGGCTTAATGTCAACTATCTCTATTTCTCCAATCTCATAAATTCTGTCAGACATTCAGAACTATTCAGTGGCCTCAGGTTTGTTTTTTTTATATATATATTTGTTTATTTTTGAGAGAGAGAGAGAGACAGAACAGGAGCAGGAAAGGGGCAGAGAAAGAGAGGGAGACACAAAATCTGAAGCCGGCTCTAGGCTCTGAACTGTCAGCACAGAGTCTGATGTGGGGCAGGCCTCAACTCACGAACCTTAATATCATAACCTGAGCCTAAGTTGGACCCTTAACTCACTAAGCCAGCCAGGCACCCCATCAGTGGCCTCAGTTTTAAAACAAATGAGATGATCCATAAACTGAAATAATTTAATCAAATTGAAAACTGAAGAGATAAGTTTCGCTCAATATCCTCAAATATTGTGTAGATTTGGACTATATCCTAGTATATAATAGTATATCCTAATTAGTAAGTACATCCTAATAGTATATCCTAATAAGTAAGATGAGATATAGGTTAACATATGCAATAGATGTATCTAAAGTGTCATACATGCTACAAAATACATTTAAAGTTCCTATTAATATTACTTCAAAAACCACCTCAATTATGTTTACATTTCTTTCTTTATACTTTTATTCCAAATCATCATCAATTCTGACTCAATGGTTGCCAGAACCATATTTAGCTTATAATTATTTTTTTTAATCTAAAACAGATCATATCAACCACTTGGCAAAAATCATTTGATAGATTTTCATCAAATATAGAATAAAATCTCGCCCCCATGTTCTGCATATTAGTACACCTGCCTGCCTTCCCAGCCCCTTATACTGTGCACTCTTTTCTTGCTTCCAGTTCTCTGACTATGCTGCTATTTACACCTACTATGTTCATATCTGCTTCATCACTTTTATATTTTGCTCTGGAAAGGAGGTGCTTCCTCAAGAACATACTAGTTGTCTCTTTCTCATCTCTTTGGTTCCTGCCCAAATCTAAAACATTTTTTTGCTCATAATTTACTATAACCTTTTTTATTTCATTTTTCTCATACCATATGTTGGCTATGTTTCTGCATATGGTTTTAACCTGCCTTTGCTTTCAGAGGGGCACAAATCTGGATAATTCTGTTCATCATTCTATTTTATCACATAGGGAATTACTTGACTAAGTTATCAATAAATATGGAGTAATTATTGAATGAATAAGATAAGGTAGGCTTTATTAACTTGGTAACATAGACAGTAAAACTCTTTGTAAGGATATTTTGATTCTGGCCTTCTTGTTTTAATTTTTGGAGAAAATAAATATAAAATGAAATATATACTGTTGTGTGTTTATGGAAACCTCTTTTTGATTTTTTAGAAAGGCAAATGTACCTGATGAGAATATATTTAAGACAGCTGGATTTAACATCAGGAATAAAGGAAATTTGATTTTTCTCGTTGCTGTAACCGAAACAAAACTGGTAATATTGGTTACCTCATTTTTTCATCTTAGACTTTTTTTATTTTATTTTAATTTTAATTTATTTGTTTGCTTTTTGGTTGTTTACCTGTAGGCAGGGCTATATGATTTCATGAGTTATTTTTCAAGTTTGCTTTAAGCATTCAGGCCTTTTTTTTCCTTCCCAAACCATATCTGTGACCATCTCCAAAACATAAGACGGAGTTCTCTTAAATTGGAACAGCGGTGAGGACCAATGTCTGCTCTGCTTGTTGGATCCTTCAAATTTGGCAAGGGACACAGATTGAAACAACTGGATTTGAACATCTAAAAGAGCCATCTTACACTACTATTTTTCTATTTAAGTTCTGATTTAAGTTTTTGTTTTGTTTTGTTTTGTTACCAAAAGACAGAGAAGTTCCTGGATGCCTTTACAAATCTAAAAAGCATGTATAGCTCGTATTTTACATACTCACAGGATTATTCATATTGTTTTAATTACATTTTAAAAGTTGGTAATATTGATATGGATCTTACCTAATAAAAGTATAAACATAGGGAATTACTGTACTCAGTGTGTCAGTCAAAATAATGGAAACCAGTCCGAGATAAGTTACTAATCTCTCCAAATGCCATATGATGGTCAGAAAGCTCATGTTTTATAACTGAATTGATATTTTTGGCCAATATAAATGTCTCCCAGTAAATGTGTCACATATTTTTTAAGGACCAATAGGTCTGACTTCTTCAGCAAATGTAAGATGAAGCATACATGTTGACATGACATCAATTTAATCTTATCCAATAAGCACATAACCCATCATTCAGTAGATTACTACCTTGAAGCAAACATTTTTTAAAAAAATCTATATCTGGGAAGCAACCTGTCTCAACTTATAACTATAACTCAGTCTAAAAGTATATTCTTCCTATGACTTGACTACTACTAAGGCAGAAAGAACAATTATTTTATAATATTAAAATTAAAATTACAAAAATTATATTTAAATATTTTAAAGTATATTTAAAATTAGGTGAAAGTTTAAGTATACGTGCACTTTTAAGTTTGTCATTCTTTATTAAGAACTAAGAAAAACGAGCTTAGTCACTGCTTATCACTGCTTCATGTTGATTTTATATGTGGCTGGATTCCCTAATAAATGTGTAGTTCAATTATATATTTTATATAAATTTCTGAATAATGAAAGTTTCAGAATGTTACTAAGAGAGTATTTTATTGTAGATTCTTAATAAGCATAATTAAATTGAGTTGTGTTCATGGACAGGCAAGTCCATTTATGATTTTGAAAACATAGATTTTCTGGCTGTTAAATTTTCTGAAACTCAGTTTGTTGAATACGTGTTCATATTCTACTTAATTTAATGCATAAATTTAAAAAAATGATGAGGTTACAATCATCCATAAACTTTAGGCCATAATAATACTTGGAGTCTAAAATAATTTTAGATAATAATCTCTTACTAAATCATTTTTTGAACTATATAATTCCTTGTCACCATGGACTGCAGTCTTTATTTTTTGACCCATTGTGATAATACTACTGACATCAATCCTTTACATTTTACATTATAGGCACTCTAATTTGATACATGTTGCTCTTGTTTACCTGCAGACATGTTGAAAGTGCTTAGAAACCAAATCTTAACAAAGCTTTCTCTATGTTCACTGTTACACATACATCAAGAAAAACATAGCAACAGCAACTGGTTTAGATTTCAAATCGGGACACTTTGAAAGAAATTAAACGTATTTTCAGGTATTGCTATTTTTTCCAGTCACCAGGAGATATTTTTTGCTTACCTGAAATAAGTAAAGTAGCCTTCAAGCTGAAGGTTTCCACAGAGAATAAAAATTCAATTATTTTTGAAGATGAAAACTATCACTGACCCCGCTAACCAATTTAAAGTCACTAAAAGCTGAAAAGTAAGCTTAACTGAAAGCATAATGCAGACACCGAGACTATCAGGAAACAACACTGAGTTGCATGTTTGCTCTTTCCATAAATGAAAAAAATGCAATATTTTTAATAGATTGGAAATAAAGATCTTCTGTTATTTTAACAGCATGAGGAACCTTATGAGAAATTTGTGGTTAGCCCAGATCCTCTACTATCCCCCGCAATTGAATCGATCTCCAGTAACCGGTGGATTGCAGGTCAGCCTTAGGTTCTTTTTCCATATGCCTGAGTATGACTTCACTTCTACCCAAGCAATGGTATGAAAATATGACTATTGATTTGAATGCATTGAAATGATTCTTGGTAAATTATTAGCTCCCTTTTCACATATTCATGGTCAGAAATATGAAGTTTATGGAGTTTGCAATGAAGTAACTTATTCCATTTGTTCCAAATAATCAATTCTTGCTTCTAAAGGAACTTAGAGCTCTATACGATGTCTATATCTCCTAACAAATTCTGACCAAAGAATCTTACATATTTTGCTGTATGGATAGAAGAAATATGGTTAGAAAAATAATGACCTAAGTGAAGAGTAAAAGAGAAAATAGAAGAGAGAAGGTGGAAGTTAGAAATGAAAATCCAAAGGAGATTGAAATGATATTTTCTTCATCTTAATAGTAAAGAACAGTCTTAGAACTATTAAATAAAAATTCAATGTGTTCTGAATTGAATCTTTAATCAGTTCATCAATTCTGCTCCCCTTGGTAATATGTTTATATATCATCTAAAAGATTTTTGCTTTTATTTTTAGTTGCTCAATAATAAGCTATCAAATTCCTGACTTACGCATTAGCTACTTTGTTAAGATAGAGAGGTAAATTTGGTAAGATGTAGAATTGGGATTATGAGGTGGGAAGAGAGTAATGTAGCAAAGAGATTAATTAGTAACCAGCAATCCATAATCTGAAAAGGGAGAGATTTTACAAAGTATTCTGAAAGTTAAATCTAGAGAGAAGTTTAAAAATCAGTGAGGTAATTTGGAGTAAAAATGTACTACTACTAATTTACATTTTAACCTGAATTACCAGGACCTATCCCTGGAGCATCTCTGGCTCTTAGTATTCTGGGAATTTAGAGCAAATCAAAACCTGTTGACTGAAAAATCTTCAGATTTAGTTAAATGTAGGCTATTGTTTACCCCATGGAAAATAAGCAATAGCACAAAAACTGACTCTGTGTAGAAATGTGTATCCGTATCTTTTAAGGTCCAATATTACATTGTTGACCTAGTATTAGAGATGTTCCCTATTATTGTGATAGAGCCCCTCCCTAAGGAATGTGGTGGATACCTCCTCAGAACAAAGGAAGACAACATGGACCAATTAACTCTTACACACTTATGCATAACTCTGACACAACCCTGTAACTTGGACTGTGTCCAATAAGGCTATATGTGTTACCATATATTGGAGACAAAGAAATAGAAATTGCATAAAAGGGTACACACTGCTGCATGTGGGGCTCAGCCTTTTTGGGTCTTAGCCCACTGAGCCCAGGCTGGCACGAATAAAGCAGCTTCCTGGAAAGAAGAGCCTCAGTGTTCCATCTCTCTGTGCGAGAATCCTGCTACATAATTAATATAGCAACACACATAGCACAATGGTAGTACAAACAGTTTTTGTTGTAATTTCTTACAAGGGCCCTGAAGAGTCCATCATTGATATATGATTCTTGTTTTCCTTTTAACCTATCAGTTTTGTTCTTATCTTAAAAATATGGAAATGCAAGGGATAATTTTTACTAATTAGTAGTAAAAATGCAAAGAAGAAAGGAATGACAGGCAAAACATTATGTAAACTTATGCCTATTCAAAGTCAGTCACAAAGATTTAGTGAATAAAATGAGAAGTAAATTTGTGTTCTATCTCAACTGAGCTGACTCTAATTTGACTTTAAATAAGCTTTTGAACATTAAGTCTTTAGTCTTCAGCAACTCATTTCTGTGATTTTTTTTAAATAAAAATAAATTTTGTTACTGCTATACATTTTAGATTTCTTTCCAAAAATCAGGTAAGTTTAGGTTTTCTGTTTAGTATCTATGTGACTAGCACCATAAGTATATTTAAAGAATATCTAAGGGGGGTGCCTGGGTGGTTCAGTATGTTAAACATCCAACTTCAGCTCAGGTCATGATCTCACAGTTTGTGAGTTCAAGTGCCGCATTGCGCTCTGTGCTGACAGCTCAGAGCCTGGAGCCTGCTTCAGATTCTGTGTCTCCCTCTCTCTCTCTCCCCCTCCCCCTCTCATGCACTGTTTCTCTCTGTCTCAATAATAAATAAAACATAAAAAATTTTTAAAAAATTTAAAATATCTAAGGAACACTTTTTTTTCTCAATTTATATCAAGTATAACAGTCAATGAAAGACTACCTTCTAAAATGGGTTATCTGATAGCTTTTTAAAAGTTAGAAAGACTTTAAAGATGTATAAAAATAAGTGAAGACCAGTAAAATGTAAACAAGCAAAAGCTATTTATTCAGCGCTTGCTATAGCAAAGGAATTAGCCACCATCACTTGAGTTTGGTAGACACTCAAGTGGTAAGTGGTAAGTGGTAAGTGGTAAGGCAGAGAAGTGGGAAAACTGTAGTAGAACAAAGGGAAACTTTCAGCTACGCCTCGATTGGAGGATGTTGACACGGACAAGTTTTAGTCAGACTAACTGAAATCACATTATATGTGATTGGCTTTCTCTAGTTGGTCCTAAGTTTGAAGTAGAGGCAAAGATTAGGGCAGCTGACACTTACTAATTAAACCTTGACCATTTTGAGCTAATAGAGGCAGTGGTTATTATTTGTCTTTCTGGATTGGTTCCTTGGGATAATAGTCTGACTTCCTAGATTGGTTATTATAGACAGTAGGTTGAATTCCTGAGATGGTTATTTAGATAAGATGTTGGCATTTTAGGCTGGTTGCTACAGGTTGTATTCTATTTTTATATATCACCTGGCAATTGTCCATTTGTATATTCTGTCAGATCTTAGATATTTATTTGAAATCCTAATTTTTATCACAATATATTTTTCTATAGGAAAAGTAAAACCATTAGACTATGTAAAATTAATACAATCCTAAAATATTTCTAATTTAATTATAAACATATAATACTTTCCATATGTTTCCAAACTATTGCAAATAGTATATATTTTTTGTCAATAGCTATAACTCAAAAACCTAATTACAAATTTAATTTCCACAAAGCTTATTCAGGCTTTGAGAGAGCTGAACATTGTCTCCCTTCTTATTAATAATTTAAGAAACAGTTATGGTGGCACCTCAGTGGCTCAGCAGGTTAAGTATCTGACTTGATTTGGCTCAGGTCATTATCTCATGGTTCATGAGATCAAGACCCATGTTGGGATCTGTGCTGAGTGCGGAGCCTACTTGGGATTCTCTCTCTCCCTCTCTCTCTGCCTCTCCCCTATTCAACCTCATGCTGTCTCTCAGCCTGTCTCTCTCTCTCTCTCAAAATAAATAAACATTAAGAAAAGAAACAGATGAATTCCTTTAAAAAATGGTAAAGTATTCTGAGACTTTGATTCACTTTAATGTTTTCTAACTTGTACAATCACTTGAGATATTTGAAATTTATTCATACTATCTGGTTCATTGACTCAGTCCATCCACATATCATCATCATCATCATCATCATCATCTCATCATAAATAACAGATACATTGTGAGTAGCTACAGAGTATTAGGACCATAACTGGAACCAAAGATAGAAGAATAAAAGACAGTACACATAATAGTTAAGACTCAGATCCTCAAATCAGATTGGTCTGACTTGTTACTAATTAAATGGCCTGGGAAAAATTAAAAAAACAAAAAACAAAAAACACACACAAAAAAACTTCATATCTCAGTTTTGCCAACTGTGAAATGCAGATACCTCATTGTGTTGCTTTGTTAATTAGAAAAGTTATATTAGCTATTAGGTATTATTACTATATTTAACCTTTAAAAAACCATATGGGGAATGTATCTTCATTATCTCTATTAAGAATTAACTGCATAATAAAATTGAGTGTTTGCTAAATATGTTGACCAAGACCACATTATTAGGAAGTAGCAGTATAAACACTAAGTGTACTTTATTACAGCATGAATAATTTACAAAACATCTATTAATTAGTGAGTAATTCAGGACCCATGAATTAAAGGTACAGTAGTTTGATTAGAATAAAGTTTAGCAAGAAGTGGTCATAGTATTAGGAATACTTCTTGGAGCTAAAGTGTAAAAACACCTCAGACATATTGAAACCTAAGATTTAAGTAGTTTTTGGTATCCCAGAAAGCCAGTGAAAGTGTTCAAGCAATGAAATTATATATTAAAAGAGATGTTTTACAAAATTTGAAGATTACCAATCTTCCTTAAAAAATAAATTTTGGAAGAGTCTTATTGAGATGAGACTGTTTTATTCTCAAAAACAAAAACAAAAACAAAACAAAACAGTTGAAATGCTAATTTGAAGAAAACATTTCAATGGAAGTGAAAAATGAGAGGGAGCAAAGCTGAGATAAACAATAAAATAAATTAATAATATTTTCAATCTAAGTTAATATGAATATATAAATGTGTACGTGTAGTTATGTAAAAGACTATACATTTTTATCTTAATGAACTGGGAGATGATGTATCAGTATTCAACTTTTAGAATTTTTTTTTCAAGTGGACATTTCTTTCAATTAATGTTACATTTACTTTATATAGACTAGTTTTTATAAATATTTACTCACTTTACACAGAGATTTATTAGTCATCTCACTAAATTTAAGTCAGGTTCAACATTGGAAAATCAATTAATGTAATCTATCACATCAACAATCTAATCTCAAAAGGAAAGTATTTGGTGATCTCCATCCCTTTTCTCTTAGAACATTGCTTTGCCTTTTTGCCAAACCATGCTACTCTCTGGAGAGAACAGCTTATACATTTTAAATGAAAGGTTCCCTCATTAGGGAAAAAAAAGATAGTATTAGAATAGAATTAAAGGAAATAAATCCATAAATCCATAGAATTTGAGCAGAAAGCAGGATGAGTTTTAAGACAGGAGAGTATGAACACAAATGATATAGTTGTGCAAACCATGTAGTGTGGTTATTATATTGAATGTTAACATTATGAATATAGAGAAAGACCTTCACATAAATGTTGTTGTTGTTTTAGAAACTTAAACCCAGATAAATATGTGAAAATTATCAAGGGGAAACCTGAAGTTTATTATAGTATGGGAGAGCTAATGTCTGAACTTCCAGATAGCACAGCAAGAGGGGAGTCTAGTTAAAAAAGAGAAATTATAATTATGGGTATATTCCAAATTTCCATACAAAAAAGACATCATTTTATGTTATTTCACATTATCAGGTATTTGAGCAATAACTTGATCTCTGGAAAAAATAAGAAAGAAAAGTAAAATGTTTAAACTTGTTATTCTAACATACATTTATGATTACTTAGCATATCAAGAAAATCACTAGAATTCTTTTATTTAACACTATAGGTCATAAACAGAAATTGTATAATTGTGTATATTAAATTATGATCTAGTATCCATAACATTGAAGTCAAGTAAAAGAATCATAAAGTATTCTGCATTTTACACTTTAAAATAATCATCTTTTTTGCTTACCTAAGAGCTATTGCTTGTAACTGGCCATTATCAAATGAAGGTATTTTCTCATTTCCTAAGCATATTGAAATTTTATGTTCTACTTACATGTTATGTTTCTTCTCACATTTCTCACCAGGAACAAACTCAGTCAAGATTTTGATATAGTGATATATACGATTAAAGCAAAAAAAACCCACATACTTTATAAGAATAAAATTTAGCATATCCAGGTAATTTATAAATAGAGTATTTAATAATTACTTACCAAGGTATATTAAGCCTGTTTAAATATAATGATCTGGAGTAATTGGTGGCTACCTCTATAAAATATGTGAAATGATTGTAGCTTCATAACCTTGGCAATTTATTCAAGTCAGTAGTTGCTATTAAATAAAGTTAGCTTAAGCTTTTCTTCAGCATTTGATTAAGTCTTGCACAGCTGTTTTTCACTCAAATATGAAATTTCATTGCTATAAATATTTGGTTCAATGACTTTCATTTTATTTAAACCACTATTTGCTGTCAAAGAAATTTCGTGCCAATGGAGGGACATTTCTGATTTTAGATCACAGTTATTGCTTTGAAAGAATGTTTAATTTTTTATGTTATTATACCATTTTTTAGAAATAAAAAAATAATTCACCCATAGGAAATTCAATTTTCAGAGAGGATCTGTAACTATTTTCGTAGTATTAAATTTACATCTAAGATATTTTAGAAATGTTTAAGCCATACTAAACCAATGTGTAAAAATAGTTTTGCAAATCCGTTGTAAATATGATCCTTTTTGTTTTTTAAAAATCAATTCCTATGTTATTTTATTTTATTTTTAAAAAAATTTAATATTTATTTATTTTTGAGAAAGAGGCAGGTGGAAGGGCAGGGAGAGAGGGAGACACAGAATCACCGAATCGGAAGCAGACTCCAGGCTTCCAGCTGTCAGCACAGAGCCTGATGTGGGGCTCAAACTCACGTACTGTGATCATGACCTTAGGTGAAGTTGGATGCTTAACCAACTGAGCCACGTAGGTGCTCCAGTTCCTATGTTATTAAGCATGGATAAACTAGGGTACTAAAAGCAACTGTAATTCTAGTGATTTTCTCTCCATCTTGCTCCTTCTTAATTTAATTTACAGAAATTTGGGGAGGAAAAACTCAACTTTTTATTAAAAATGCATCTTTTCAGTGTAAAGGATAGGCATGTTCAGGGATCCGGGTTCAGGTTCTATCTCTCCCCATTGACCTAGGGCAAAACATTTAAGCTCACTCATGATTGCTCCTCATCATTTGTAAATGGTGTTTTAATTAAATTAGCATATTTATTAAAAAAACTCTTCAATTAAAAGAGTCTAAAATACTATTATTGTAAACATAGATCTTACATGTTTCCTGAAACATTAATATTTTTGTCCTTAAGGATTTTCCCACATATAAATAAATACTATTTACATTTTTTTCTTTCTCGTTTGATCACTTAATCCATTAATAGATTTGGAAAAATATTTTATTTTTCTAAGAGCAGTTTTATTTATTATCATTTTTTAATGTTTATTTACATTTGAGAGAGAGAGACCAAAACAGAGCATCAGAAGGAAAGGGGCAGAGAGCAGGAGACACAGAATACAAAGCAGGCTCCAGGCTCTGAGCTGTCAGCACAGAGCCTGACATGGGGCTCAAACTCATGAACTGCAAAGTCATGACCTGATCCGAAGCCAGCATTTAGCCCACTGAGCCACCCAGACACCCCATTTTAAGAGCAGTTTTAGATTTATAATAAAATATTTTTTTCATGCACCTGTGTGCACACACACATACACAATTACCATGCAATAGATGCCATAGTTTTTGTCAATAATACCAACAATAGTGTTACTACATTTGGCCCTTGGAGGATATGGCCTTGACAAGGACTTGAAACCTTAGTGAAAAGCTAAGTGAAGATTTTTTTTTTCATTTTAACCAACTGAAGCTTTTATCTTTTTATGTTCCATTTTTTTCTTATTATGGTAAGTGTATTCTTAATCCCCATCCTCTATTTTCCCGAACCCCTAGCCACCTCCCCTCTAGTGACCATCAGTTTGTTCACTATGTTTGAGTTTGCTCACTCAAACAGTTGAGTCTGTTTCTTGGTCTCTCTCTCTCTCTCTCTCTTTCCCTTTCCTTGTTTGTTTTGTTTCTTAAGTTCCACATATGAGTAAGATCATATGGTATCTTTTTTTGACTGACTTATTTTGTTTAGCATTGTACTTTCTAGCTCCATCCATGTTGTTGCAAATGACAAGATTTCAATCTTTTTTTTTACATCTGAATTATATATATATACACACACATACATACATACATACATACACATACATACCACCTCTTCTTTATCTACTCATCTATCGATAGACATTTGGGCTGCTTCCATAGTTTGACACTTCTAAATAACACTGCAATAAAAAATAAAAATAGGAGTGCATGGATTCAGTTGAATGGTGTTCTTGTATCCTTTGGGTAGATACACAGTAGTGTGATTCCTGTATCATAGGATAGTTCTATTCTTTTAAATTTTTTGAGGAATCTGCTTACTTTCCACAGTGGCTGCACCAGTTTGCATTCCCACCAGAAACACAAGATCATTTTTCTCAGCATCCTTTCCAGCATTTGTTGTTTCTCATTTTTTTATTTTAGCCATTCTGACATATATGAGATGATACCTCATTGTGGTTTTGAATTGCATTTGCCTTATGATGAGATGATGAGTGATGTTGAGCATCTTATCATGTGTCTCTTGGCCATCTGTATGTCCTTTTTGGAGAAATGTATGTTCATGTCTTCTGCCATTTTTTAATAGGATTATTTGTTTTCTTGGGCATTGAGTTGTAACAGTTCATTATATACTTCGGATACTAACCCTTTATCACATATGTCATTTGTAAAAATCTGCAATTCATAGTTTGCTTTTTAGTTTTATTGATTGTTTCCTTTGCCGTTCAGATACTTTTTACTTAGATGTGGTTCCAATGGTTTACATTTGCTTTTATTTCCCTTGTTTCAGGAGACATATGTAGAAAATGTGTTATAGCCAATGTGAGAGAGATTACTGCCTGTGCTCTCTTTAAGGATTTTTATGGTTTCAGGTTTCACACGTAGATCTTTAATCTATTTTGAATTTATTTTTGTGTACGGTAAGAAAAAAAAGTGGCCCAGTTTCATTTTTTTGCATGTAGCTATACAGTTTTCCCCACACCATTTGTTGAAGAGACTTTTTCCCGTTGAGTGTTTATTCCTCCCTTGTTAAAGATTAGTTGATCATATAATTGTAGGTTTATTACTGGGTTTTCTGTTCCATTCCATTGATCTATATGTCAATTTTTATGCCAGTACCATACTGTTTTAATACTACCTCTTTGTAATATAACTGGAAATCTGGAATTGTGATGCCTCCAGATCTGTTATTTTTTTTCAGGTTTCCTCTGGTTATTCAAGGTCTTTTGTGGATCCATACAAATTTTAGGGTTGTTTGTTCTAGTTCTGTGAAAAATGCTGTTGGTATTAGATAGGAATTTCATTAAATGTATAGATTGCTTTGGGTAGTATAGACATTTTAGTGATATTTTTTCCAACCTATGAGCCTTCAGTGTCTTTTCATTTCTTTGCATTGTCTTGAATTTCTTTTATTAATGTTTTACAGTTTTCAAAGTACAGATCTTTCACCTCTTTAACCAAGGCTATTCTTAGATACTTTAGCATTTTTAGTGCAATTGTAAATGAAATTGCTTTCTTAATTTCAATTTCTGCTGCTTTAATATTGGTATATAGGCATGCAAAGGCTTTCTGTACATTGATTTTTATACTCTGTGACTTTCCTCAATTCATTTATCAGTTCTAGTAGTTTAGAATCAGTTTGTTGAAATCAATGGAATAAGTTGGAAGGAATTTGATTGGTATTGCATTGAATATATAGAGCAAGTTTGGAAGAACTGACATTCTAACAATATTGAGTCCTCCTATCCATGACCATTGAATGTCTCTCCATTTATTTGGATTCCCTTTAATGTTATTCTTCAGTTTTTGGTCTTCCTCATATAGATCCTGTGTGTGTGTATGTATGTGTATGTGTGTGTGTGTGTGTGTGTGTGTGTGTGTATACATATATATATGCATGTATATATATATCCATTCTGTAAGTGCATGTGTATGTATATGTGTGTATGCATGTGTGTGTATGTATGTGTATATATATATATATATATATTTGAATTTAAATATTTCATTTTTTAGGAGGTGCTAATACAAACGGTATTTTGTCTTAGGAAAGTGATTAACTTTTATGTATTAACCTCATATCCTGCAAACTTACTGTAATTTCTTTCTTATTAGTTCACGAGTTTTTTGTTGACTTTTTCACATTTTCTACACAGAGGATCATGTCATCAAATCAAATATAGACATTTTAATGCCTTCATTTTATATGCCTTTTATTTCACTTTGCCTGCTATTAATAGTTTATTAATAGTATAATATTAGTTTTATTAAATGAATTAACAATATTAAGGAAATCAAAGCTCCCCATACCTGCTGCCTTTGCTTGCTCTTTTAAAATAATAATAATATAAATAATTGCTAAACTCTTCTGAACATTTCCAATATTCTAGACACTGCTCAGTTTACTTGTATTAATATATTGAATACAAAAACTCTATGTAGTAGATTTTATTATGAGTCGATCTTTTATAGTTAAGAAACTCAGGTCAAAGAGTTAAGTAATTTGCCTAAAATCAGAAGGGTCTGAGAGGTTGTGCTGATTTTTAGAAGGTTATTCAACACTTTGCATATCAGATGTCAGATGTATTCAGATTCCTTGCACAGTTGACGTTCATATGCAGTATCTTCTAAGCTCATATTCTAAGATAAACTTTAGATTTTGGGGGTTCCTGAGTGGCTCAGTCAGTTGAGCGGCTGCCTCTTGATTACGGTTCAAGTCATGATCGCACAGTCATGGGATAGAGCCCTGAATAGGGCTCTATGCTGAGCTTGGAGTCTACTTGGCCTTCTCTCCTTCTCCTTCTGCCCCTCTCCCCTGCTCACGCGCACACTCTCTCTCTGTCTCTCTGTCTCTCTCTCTAAAATAAAAAAAATCAATACTAATAAAGATGCCCTGAACATCTTTTTATGTGTCTTTTTTATAAGCATGTATTTAAATTCATTTTTCTTGGATAAATATCTACGACAGCAATTGCTAGATCATATGTTTATATTTAAATTTATTTGAAACTGCCAAAGAGATTCCTAAAGTAAATGCACAATTTTATTACTTCTAGCAATATTTGATATTTCCCCCTGTTTCACATTATTTTTTAATTAAAAAATTTTAATACTTATTTATTTTTGAGAAAGAGAGAGAGAGACCAAAAACAAGCAGGGGAGGGACAAGGAGAGAAGGAGACACAGAATTTGTTGAAGCAGGCTCCAAGCTGTCAGCACAGAGCCCCTGCAAGGCTTTAACTCATGGATCGTGAGATCATGACCTGAGCTGAAGCCAGATGCTTACCCAACTGAGCCACCTAGGCTCCCCTCCAGTTGTTTCACATTCTTGTCAAACCTAGTTGTTAGTTTTTTGTTTGTTTGTTTTTTAATGTGTATTTATTATTTCTGAGAGAGAGAGACAGAGCAGGAGCAGGGGAGGGGCAATGAGGGAAGGAGACACAGAATCCCAAGTGCTCCAGGCTAGGAGCTGTCCGCACAGCCTACACGGGGGCATGAACCCATGAACCTCGAGATCATGAACTGAGCCACAGTAGCTGCTTAACCAACTGAGACACCCAGGTGCACCAGTTTTTTGTCTCTTTTTAATTTTAACATTTTTGGTGAATGTGTATTACTATCTGACTTTCACTTTAGGTTGCATTTCAGAAATAACTAAAGATGTTGATATTTCCATGTGCTTATTAGGCCTTTAGATATCTTCTTTCTGAATTTGTCATTTCCCCATTTTACTTGGGCTATTTGTTTTTTTTTATTGATTTTAAGACCTACTTGGTTTGTTTGTATTTTGCGTATGATGGCATTGTTAAATGTGTTTGTTGCAAATAGTTTCCTCTTCCTAGTCTGTGTTTTGCCCTTTTACTTTACTTTCTGTGTGGTGGTATAGCGTATCAATCTTTGTATTTGAATGTGTTATAAAATATAAATCTATTGCTCAAGTATACTACTTGTTGATATTGGCCAGACCACAACATTGTTCCTTTGGTCCCGAGCTAGCCAGAATGGGTTCCATGGCTTTGATAAATAAGTATTTTCACTTTGGTCTATAGTTTCTTAGCTTCTGCCATTTTTAATCTTTATGAAAGATTGCCTAAAGTGGAAAAAGGAGCATAATAGAATTCAGCAGAACTTCTATTGGAAGTTCTGATGTTTTTTTAAAAAAAAGTGATTATCAGTGTGTGTCCATTCAAATCACCCACTGCATAGAAGTTTTTTTTTTTCCCATCCCTAAATTGTTTTCAGATCCAAGTCTTAAATTGATAGCTTAAATTAAGTTGCTTTTATGGTCTGCTTAAAAACACAGTTTCTAAAATATCAGAGGAATTATAGAGAATAAGCTCCCTCCTAAGAAAAATTGATGAGTCTAAATCCAACGGTAGTAAAGCACTCACACACTTTATACTATTACAAAATGTGATATTCTACCATCTAGTTTTTAAATAAAAAAATATGCTAAACATAAAATTTCTATTTTTAATTATATATCTTTGAATTGAGGGAAAAAGAACTGATGGACATTCTTCCTTTGGGAGAATTGGTAATAATATCCATTCTAGATTCAATTTAAAATGAACACAGACTTCTGATGTCAGTCAAGATCATGTAAGATCAGTATAAAGCAGCTTACAACTACTACCCTGAACAAAATGCAAAAAACAACTGCATGAAGACTCTGAAAAGTAAATCAAAGCTGGCAGATTTGGAGGAAAAACAGAATTCGAGAACAAATCCAGGAGTGGCACAGGAGGAGCTTTCAGAAGAAACTAAGATACACGTCACTACACAAGTGTCAGACTCACATTTAAGAGGCATAGGGACCAGACATATCTAAAGCAACATAGCAAAGCCATGCAAGAATGTTGCTGTTAGAAACCCCAAAAGATAACAAGATAGAACTTACGATCTGAACCTGGCTGGGTTGTTTGACTGCTAAGCCAAAACATTCTTCAGAGTATTTTAAAGAAAACTCAGGATCTAAATAACGTAATATTCAAATGTCCAGGATGCAGTTAAAAATTACTCAATATACAAAGAATAAGAAAAATATGACCAGTTCATAAGAGAAAATATAATTAATAGATACGAACCTCTAAATCACACTGATAAAGGAATTATGAAAGATTTTAGACACCTATTGCAAATATGATCTGTGAGGTAAAGTAAAAACACTAAAACAAAGATATAAGTTGTTAGCAGAGAAATAGAAACTATGAAATGTAACCAAATGAGTATTAGAAAAATGTTCTAAATTCAGTTAAAGAAATTGCTGAATAGCTGAATGGAAATGACAGAGGCATCAATGAATTTAGAATTATAAAATTAGATAAATATTAAGATTATATAAATAAAAATTATTCAATCTGAGGAAATGAGAAAAAAGTGATAAAGATAAATAGAGCCTTATTTGAAATATCAAATTTCTAATAGTAGTATATTAGAAATGCTTAACCAACTGAGCACATCACTCTGGGGCACCTGGGTGTCTCAGTTGGTTAAGCATCTGCCTTCAGTTCAGATTATGATCTTATGGTTCATGGGTTCCAGCCCAGCATTGGACTCTGCTGACAGCTCAGAGCCTGGATTCTGCGTCAGATTCTGTCTCTCTCTCTCTCTCTCTCTCTCTCTCAAAAATATACATTAAGAAAAAAAAAAGTAGAGCACCAAAACGCATGTGGTAATTAAATAATGTACTGCCAAATAACCAATGTGTTTACATGAGGAAGTCACAAGAGAAATTAGAAAATACTTTGAGATGAGTGAAAACGGGATACAACATACTAAACTGTAAGGATACTACAAAAGCAGTGCATAGAGATAAATTTATAACTGAAAAGGCTTACACTAAAAAGATATCAATAATATTACCTTCTACCTTAAAAAATGGAAAAAGGAAGAAAGCAAACTAAACCCATAATCAGCAGAAAAAAGGATATTTTAGAGCCTAATGTGGAAGGAAACAAATGAAATAGATAATATAAGATAATGGAGAAAATCAATCAAACCAAGACTTGGTTCTTTGAAAGATCAACAAATTGGCAAAGGCTTATTTAGACTGATCAAGATAAAAAGAAATGACTCATTGCAATGTAAGTGCCTGACATTAAGTTTTGATTGCCAAGGCACCCATTTTAAAGATATCCATCTCATATAAACATATTGCAAGTTGTATGTTGCTACTAATTAGTACTATTAGTAGTACTAATAAAGCTACTAGTAAAACAACTAGATAAGAAACCAACCTGCCTCTGCCCAAAAGGTCCCCTTTTAGAATGCCCTGGATAAGCTTAGTAAGTGACCCTTTGAGTAACCTTGCTTTTTCCTTCTTGCATCCTAATTCTTGCATTTTATTTTATGTTTTAAATTCACCAGTAGGAGTTTATCAGGGAAATCCCAGGCACCCCACCCTCTACCTTCTGCCCAGGTGGGCACTACCTGCCTCTCTCTACAGAGACCTCTCTGTGGACCTCAGGCTTGCCCTGTAACTTCCAGGAGTTGTGAGAAATAAACTCTTTTCTTTCAAAGTTCCAAGATGGTTTTTGCCATAAAGTATCTTGCAATCAAACAGAACTACAGGGGCCACCCCAACCACAATATTGGCTGTGGTGAGGGAATTCTCTGTGGGGGTTGCCATAGATATTATGGGTCCAGGTGAGTACCTCAGGCAGTTTTAGCTGTAGCATCACTATGAATAAGCTAAGACCAACATAACACCCACTTTACATAAATAAGGAGTTAAATAATTGGAATCAAGTCTGAAATTACAGGTGAAAAGAAGGAATGTAAAGGTATACCGTAAACAATGATACACTAACAAATTAGACAAAATTGTCAGATTTCTACAAGGTTGTATGCTTCCAAGACTCATGATTCAAGAATATATAATAAAGCTGAATAGTCTCAAAAGTAAAGAGATTTAATTAATAATAATAATAATAATAATAATAAAAAGCCCAAATAATATCCAACAATAGATGGCTTTACCAAATATATATATAAATGTTTATTTTTGAAAAAGAGAGAGAGAGAAGGAGAATAAGCAGGGGAGGGACAGAGAGAGAGAGAGTGAGACACAATCTGAATCAGGCTCCAGGCTCTGAGCTGTCAGCACAGAGTCCTACACAGAGCTTGAACCCATGAACCGTGAGGTCATGACCTGAACTAAAGTTGGACACTTAGCCGACTGAGCCACTCAGGTGCACCTACCAAATATGTAAAGAAAAATTAAGAGCAGTCCTTCATAAACTCTTTCAGAAAATAGAAGATGAGGGAACATTTCTTCACTCATACTACAAAGACAGGCTTATCCTGACACCAAAACTAGATGAACATTATAAGAAAATAATTAGGTAAATATATAAATAAAGTATATATAAAACTATCTTTTTTGAATATAGATGCAAAAAAATCCTCAAAACAACACTTTGTAAAAAGTGATGCTCTACCAATTATCTGTATGAAAAGTAATGAAACCTATAGTTCACATCAAACTTAAAAATCAGTTCCAGGCAGTTGAAGATCTAAATGTGAAAAGTATGACAGCTAGATAGGGAGATATCATCACAAGTTTGCATTAGAAGTATATTCAACAGGACCAAAAATTACTAACACTTATGCTAAATGGTTAATACATTATACCCTGGTCTCCTGACTGGCTCAGGCAGGAGAGACTCTTGACCTCAGGGTTGTGAGTTTGAGCCCCATGTTGGTGTAGTGATTACTTAAAAATAAAATTTAAAAAGAAAATTGTACTCTGATACCCCTGGAGTATTCTTGTTCCTTAAGACACTATTATGAAGGTAAAAAGGAAGGCCATAGCCTGCATAATGATATTTGCAACAAAAACTGACAAAACATTATATCCTGAATACATAAATAATTCTTAGTAAATGCCTGTATGGAGAAAAAAAAAGTAAATGTAGTCCAAATATTCACAGAACTTAATTCAACATGAATGATGAACAAACCATTTATCACATCAATTACAAAATAGTTCATTATCAGTAGAAATTAAAAGGAGCTGGACCTTACCTGAATCCAGGAATCTTTGTTTCCTTGAAGACTTTGGTTCAGTTTCTTTAACTTTGTTTTGAAGCTCTTCTTTGACAGTGTGTGAATCATAACATTATGCTTTCAACAACTGCTTATTGAATATCTTCTGTATGCCAACACTGTGCTAGGAAATTAAGGACATAATGACTAAAAGAAACTGAATCCTTTTTCTATAAAGAGCCTACATTCCATGAACATATACATGCATATACGCATGTAACATTCTTAAAAATTAAAAAAAAGTTCTATGACAAAAAAAATACTATATAATGTATTGTTTTGATAACCTCAATAACTGGCCCTTTTGGATTCCCATTCCTCTGTCAATCCACATTTTCTTTCCTCTCAGCTCATCTCTGAATTTGAACAGGGTGTTCACCCTAACCACAGGATTCTCTAAATATTGATATTATCCAAATCTGAAGGTTAAGTCCCTATAAGTCTACTCTAATGGGTATAGTACTTTTAATTCTATTTTCTCTTGTCAGTGAATGACATAACCTCTTGACATAATATCATCATGGTGGGGGTGGTCACAGAAGTTTACAAGTTTCTTCAGTGTCTTTGGGAAAATGTTTTTGGTTGTTTAATGGTTTGCTTGTGTTTTTGCTTATAAAATGATACACACATAGAACAATGCCATTTTTATGTTTGTGCACATTATACTTGCATGTGACTCTTAGAAGTGGACAACTTTCTGAGGAGAGAACTGAGGGCATAATTAGCACATTGAGGAAAGATGGGGACAATGAAAGGAATCAGGGGTACTTTGAATTCTATTGATCAGCTACCTTTATGAATTCAGATATACTTTAGAATCAAGGTTTCTTTCTTTAAGAAATAATATTTTTCATCATGGCAGTGTTAATGCC
The DNA here is from genome assembly GCA_028646485.1 of Cryptoprocta ferox. Lineage (NCBI taxonomy): Eukaryota > Metazoa > Chordata > Mammalia > Carnivora > Eupleridae > Cryptoprocta > Cryptoprocta ferox. Next base: position 87,148,475 of record CM053577.1, on the reverse strand, counting down.
AGTTCAGTTGAGGGTTTACAATATTTTCTTCCAGAAGCGTGTAAAATTCCAATACACATTCCAATAAAAATACAAACTTTGTTTTATTAAAAATGCACTAATTCCTTTAGAAATAAAAAGTTCTGTTAAGTATAAACTTTCAAATAAATGAATTGTTTTTGAAAAATAGAATTCTGATGGAGAACAAAAGAAAATATTAAAATAATTTATGAAATGATAGAAAAATAGCATAGGATGATTATGTCAAAATTGATATAGAAGATGGGGCACCTGGGTGGCTCAGTCGCCTAAGTGTCCAACTTAGGCTCAGGTCTTGATCTCTTGGTTTGTGAGTTTGAGCCCCACATCGAGCTCTGTGCTGACAGCTCAGAGCCTGGAGCCTGCCTTGGATTCTGTGTCTCCCTCTCTCTCTGCCCCTACCCTGCTCACACTCTGTGTCTCTCAAATATAAAATAAAACATTAAAAAAATTAAAAATTGATATAGAATAAATTTCATATGATAAATAAATCAAAATTAGTTTCTACAGTTGATTTCAAAATTAAAGATATGATTTAAAGCAAAAGAAAGGTATTATCAATGGAGAAATAATTTTTCATAATATAGGATTAAAATCTTGGTAGAGAGTTAAGAAAAAATTAGTTCAGAAATATGCCCCTTCATATACAAGAAGCTAAAATCTAGATAGACTAGAGTTCATTGTTTTTAAAAAGTTAAAGAAATACTTAGAAGAAAATAGAGGTTGATATTATCAGATATTTAACATGTCTCCAAATATAAGCCAGGAAACAGCAGGACGAAAGGGACTGAAAGGGGAAATCTAAGTATGTAAAGAATTTAACCTGGAAATGTGTGGTTCATCAACTTCCATGATTCATTTAGGAGGGATGATATAGTACTAAAATATCAAAGCTGTGCTGGAAAGAAAAATGTGTCAAACAAAAATATTAATATTTTATTAAAATTTTAAAATTATAAGAAATATTTTAAAAAGTCAAACAGAAATATATTTGCAAAGCATTTAATATAACAAATACTTCAACACTGCAAATAAATCATTATATAAATCAAGATGTACAACATATCCTTTACTCAGAAACTTCCTTTGGGCCCCTTTCTGGTCAATATGCCGGTTAAGATCCCAATAAGGAAGTCAAGGAAAGCTAATGATTACCAATTAAATTATTCTATTTCAAACAAGAGGGTATTTTAAATGCATTAGAAAATATTATAAAGCTAAATGGAAATCTGGATACCCATTTTTTGTTAATTTTGAGTAAGCACTTGGTATTCACTGAAAAAAAAAAACCTGAAAGTTTAGGGCTTCAATCTGTGAATTCATTACTTTATCCTCACAATAAAAGTACTCTCTTCAGTGTATTTTGAATCAACTTTTATTCTCACCTATCCCAATTGCTGTGAAATGGTAAAAATTTGCAAATTCTCATTGTGGTATACATGGAAATTGTGATCCAGCTAAAAAAAGTTGAGTTGGGTGAATATTTAGCTGAGTTTAATGGGCTATATTTAGGAGTTTTGTAAATCACTTTTGTGTGAAAACAAATTATCACTAGCTGTCCTACTAGAGAAATATTCATGCAAATAGACCAATTTGACCTTAATGGGGAATTTCCATGATTCTATTTATTGCCTAAGGGCATTTGTGGAAGTTTCTTAACTGCTTTTTTCCAGAAAAACTAATTGACAATATATTTATTATGATATTATAGCTTCTTAGATATAATTCCTAAGAGAAGATAGAGATTGGATTCCACTATATTCATGCAGATTGTGTTTATTTTTTCTTTTATTTGGTATGAGCAGTAAAGCATCATATCATTATATCATTTCTTCTTAGTGTTCAAAATCATAATGCATTTCAACAATATGTCATATTAAGTAGAAAGAATTAAAGGAGATGGATGAATATTGTTTTTTATTTGATTAGTATTTTGAGGTAGAAATTATATAATGTCAATATCCAAGATTTGAAGTGTCTACTTCAAAGAGTAGTTCTGATTAGTGTACACATCCATGAAATTGCCATATATATATATATATATATATATATTCCCATTACCTAGAAACTTGTGTCCTATCTAATTCTAGGCAATGTACCCCATCTCCTGCCCAATCATTACTAGGGAACATTTTTTTAAATTTTAACATCCTAGATAAGATTATTACTGCCTGTTCTTAGATGTAGAAATATGGTGAACATTCTCAGTTTGCAACATTTTTCTTGCTCTCAACATAATGTCTGTGAGATTAAAGTCTGATGTGTGCTTGTGTCAATATCTTGTCTCCTTTTTTGTTGCTGAGTAGTATTCGATTGTATGAATGTAATGCAATCTGTTTATCCATTCTCCTCTTGATGGATATTGGCTCTTTTGCATAGGGATGTTGGAACTTAACAGTATTTTGTGGCAGGAGAAGTAGGGAGGGGCAATACCTATGGTTGAAATTCATAGGCATTTGTGTTGTTTCCAGTTTGGTCTATTATTAATAAAATTTCTATGAACATTTTTGAACTAGTATTTTGTGGACATGACTGTTTTCTTGTTGTTGTTGATATCTTGGTAAATACCTAGGAGTGGAATTGTTCATCATAGTATGTGTATGTTTAATTTTATAAGAAACTGCCAAACAATTATCTAAACAACCATAACATTAAACACTCTTGTCAGTAATTCAGGAGAATTCCAGTTGCTCCACTACTGCACAAATGTTTGCCTGTAATAATTTTAATTTTAACAACTGTAGTGGATGTATGGTAGTGCATAATTTGCATTTTTCTGAAGACTAAAAGTATTTTGATCACATTTTCATATAATCATAATTATCTCAATATCTTCTGTGTAGTATTTAAGTCTTTTGTTTCATGTTTAATTATAAAAAATTTTTATTCTATTCTTGTTAAAATATTTAATAAATGTAAATTAGGTAGATTGAAAGTGTTCCTTCAATCTTCCAAACCCTTACCAAGAGTCTGTTTAATTTCTCTATCACATATGGACAAAGGAATGGTAAAATTTCTAACTATAAATACAGATTTATGATATATCTCCCCAATTCTGTCAAATTTGAAGCTATATTATATATTGCATATAATAGTTAAATTTTTACATCATCTTGATGAATTGAAACTTTTTTTTTTTAATTATAAAATGTCCCTACTATCCTGGTATGCAGAGAATGTTTCTTTTCTTAAAGTCTCCTTTTTTGGTTTGAATATACCACTTCATGTTTCTTTGTATTAATATTTTCTTAAAATACATTTTCCTGTTTTTTTCTTTTTAACTTTTAACATAAATTATAATTTAACATGTAACTGTTTTAAACAGCAGATTTGGGGGCCTTGCCCTTTTATCCAATTTGATGGTCTCTTTTTTTTCTAGAAAATCTAAGCAATTTATATTTAATCAATTATTGTAAATAGTGGATTTAACTAATATCCTCAATACTTGTTTTACAATTGTCCCATCTATTGCTTGTTTCTTTCTCTCCCTCTGCCTTTTTTAGTATTAAAGTGTACTTACTTTGTTTAATTTTTCCTTTTTAAATATCATTTTATCTTCACTAATAGTTTTATGTTTAACTATAGATCTATGTTTGTTTTTAAATATTGTGATAGGATTATAATATACATTTTCATATTATCACAGATACCTGTGACTTAATACCATTTTGTGTAAAACATAAGAACATTGCCACAGTATGCTCTCATTTACTTTTTTTGTTCTTTATGGAATGTTTATTTCACTCCATATGAGTTCTGTGTTCCATAAGATATTGTTAATTTTTGCTTTGCATGCTAATTGTTCCTTAAATAAATTGAAAAAAAAGAATTTTTTATTTATAATTTTCCATATAGTCACCATTTATAATGGTCTTCATTCCTTCCTAGATAATGTTAACATGTGGTATTATCTCTTTAGCATAAGGAACATTTTTAAAGCTATTTTTGCACTAAGAATCTGCCAGTGATAAATTCACTGACTTTAATTTATGATTCATTTATTTTATTTATTACTGTAGGATATTTTATTACTGATAGGTTAATAGATTATTGTTGTTTTCCTTTCTGTATTTAAACATCTAATTTTATTATCCTCTGGCTTCTGTTATCTTCTGGCTAACATTAGTCTTAATATTTGTTTATTATTGCACACAAAACTATTCGCAGGGCCATGTCACATTCATAAGGTAGAAAAATAGACTCCTCTTAATAGGAAATGCTGCAAAATATTGTGATCATGATGTCCAATCTAAAACAGTCTACACCCTGGACATAATTGTTTATATTAGTACCATGCACAAGTGTGCTCACTGTCTTCTCCAAAAGTTTTATCATAATACTACATGAAACATGATCAGGGTAGAGTATCTTATAATATAAAACATTTCCAAAAGTAGATGAGGCAACTCACATCTTGTTCAAGATTTGCAGTTTCTCATTAAGCCTCATAACTTAGAAGCCTATAGAAATAAATAGACCACAACATTCTAAAATCACAAGAGTGAGGCAGGGACAAGATAATAGTAAGAGCCACTTTCATTTAATAAAGAGAAAAATGAGAGCACATAGTAGTCATTATTCCTCAGCAAATTTGAAATTTGGCCAGACATCTTTCTCCAGAGCTCAGGGAATGAAGAAGTAGCCTTACTGGCACCCAATTTAGCAATGTGGGACTATCCATCTTTGCTCTTGGATCATCATCTGAGTCATCTATCCTTCCTTTCTATGAACTATGTTTCGTGTTTGCAGCTGGGAAGATTTATCAGCCCGATTCTTGCTTATAGGTATTTAGTGAATTTTGGCAATATTTCCTGTTTGTTTGAGGTGAATGTATGTTGCAGTTTGGGTTGAAATGTGGTCAAGTTGTAATTGCATTGTTCAAAATGTTTACGGACTCACTAATTTCGGATTTGAGTTGTGTGTGTGTGTGTGTGTGTGTGTGTGTGTCTGCATGCATGTGCTGCATGTATTCCAGCAATTACTTAACAAGGTAACTTTTACTTAAAAAGAAATTTTCAAATTACTTTAAAATCTCTAATTATAGTTGAAGTTTTATCTATATTTTATGTTAGGTCCCTCAAAATTTTGTTCCAAAAAATATGTAGACTGTGTGACTAGGTAATTAGTTTTATGATGGTTATATTTAGTGTTAAATTGGTTGTTTTATAGTTGTGAAATGCCCCTTCTCATATCTACTAGTATTTCTTGTCTTAAATATAGACTTTACATGACATCAAGGATTCTTTTGGTTTAGAATTTTAGATTCTTTTTAGTGAGAATTTAACCAGAATCCTATTTCCTCCTTCCTCTTTGTTAACAATACATTTGTCCATGTTTCTTGTGAGTACATATAGTTTTATAATATCAATTCTGGGGCAACTGGGTGCCTCAGTCAGTTAAATGTCTGACTTTGGTTCAGGTCATGATCTCACAGCTTGTGAGTTCACGCCCCACATCAGGCTCTGTGCTGACAGCTCAGAGCCTGGAACCTGCATCAGATGTGTCTCCTTCTTTCTCTACCCCTCCCCCACTAGTATTCTCTCTCTCTCTCTCTCTCTCTCTCTCTCTCTCTCTCTCTCAAAAAATAAACACTAAAAAATTTTAAAAAAATAAATTGATTCTGGCATTTTCTTAATTAGAATTAAAATATTATTTTATGTACGTTGAATAAAACTACTGATATATGTAGGTTTAATAATACCAGCTTACTATTATTTTTTCTGTTTATCTCTTCATTGAACTCCTTTTTTCTTCTTCTTTTATTAACCTACATTGATTTTTTTCCTTTCACTAGTTCATTAGTATACATGCTTTTATTATTTATTTTATGGTTAGTCTAGAAATTGTTTATGTATACCAGTGAAAAATACACCTCCTTGCTTTTTATTATTTTTGCCACTTCCTAGGCAATGAAAAAATGGATTCCACTTCATCTCCTTTTCCCTCTCACCTTCTGTGGAATAATTGTTATGGTTTTCAAATCTACATATCCTTTTTACTTCACCACATCATTATTGTTTGACAAAACCAATAATCATTTCAGATTACAACATGCTTTTTATATCTTTCTGAGCTCCCATGTTTTCATATAGAATAATTGTCATTTGAATAGCCTCTTATCTAATATTCTTATAGTGCATATATGCTGATGTTAAATTCTCTATTATTGTAAAAAAAGTACATTAATTTTTAAACTTTTTTTTTACTGGATGTTATTTTTACTGGGTATGGAATTCGACATTGACAATAATTTTCTTTCATCCTTTAAAGGACTGCTTTATGCTCTTATTATTAATATTGTTTCTATGCAGAGGTTAGTTCTCAGGCTTAATTTTGAGTCTTTGAAATGAGTATATATAGATATGAATATATATAGAATATATATTTGTTTTCATACAAACTGCAATATGTTGTTTTCTTCATGTTTTCCCATTTTTTGTTGTTAAATCTCAGTTTGGGAAAATTTGTTTGCTAGTAATCTATCAAATACTAACATGTCAGCCTTTTTCTTCTGTCCTGTTGAAACTCTAGTTATAATAATATCCAAATTTTGTATTATTTCACACATGTCTACAATTTATTAATTCATTTTTATCTATTACTATGTGCTTCAATCTGGACAATTTATTCTTATATTTTCCAGTTCACTAATATTTGTTTTAATGTATTCATTCTGCTTCTAATTTTTGTTTTTGTATTTTTTTAATTCTAGCATTTCCATTATATTTTTAAAAATTCTGATTTTCTAGCAAAATTCATTATTTTACAAAAATGTATCTTCTTAAAATATTAGCCATAGTTGTTTTATTTTTTGTCTAATATATTGGATTACTTATACGTATATCAGTTTCTTTCATCTTTTCTTTATGTCTAACTATTTGGTTAAGTGTTCTGGTAAACCTAGTAATTTATTTTTTATTTAATGTAAGACTTCGTGTCAAGTCTTCTTCCAGAGAATATTTAAGTTCTTTGGATGAAGTCATCTTCCTTCAGAGAAGATTTAATTCCTTTGGCAGATGGGCGCAAAAGTAAGGGAAGATTACCTTGAGAGTATTACTAATATTTCCTGTACTTATATGGCATCTTCAAGTACCTCACACATCTCAGTTGAGTCTGAAGTTTTACTGGGGCCCTTTGTACTTGCAGGATTGAATTTGCAGGATTTGTTGTCATCTTCGTACTATATGAATGCTGGAATCTATACTTGATGTTTTATCTGGTTAGCAAACGCTATTGAGGCCACTTTTAGGCAACAAGCTTGAGCAATGGACACCTGCCTAAGTAAGGTAAAATGGCCCATGTTGACCACTCAGCTGAATGCAAACAGGCAATTCAAACCGTCTCACTTAATGTGACCTGCCTAGAAATATTCATACCCTAACTGACCAATTACAAGGAAGCACAGTTCATAAGATTACCCAAAAAAGGGGGAAAATTTCCTAAGTTCCAATACTCCTTCACTCTGCCCTATAACTGTAGTCCCTCACCACTGCCTCATTGCCGGCAGTCTCCGCTTTGTTGTCCTGTCTGCCACCTTCTCGAGGTTTATTCAATAAACTTCAATCTCCTTTGTTCTGACTCTGGTGATTTTTTCATCACCCACACCACTGGCTTCCATCCAACTGGATTGCCCCTATTTTGGTGTTCCCATCTGATTGGGAGACACATCACAAATATGTTAACTTTCTCGGAGATTCGACCATCTAGGTGCAGCATATTATCCACCGTATGTTTCAAAGAGGAATCTACTGTAAAATGTTGGGTTCACTTCTTGGTGACCATTTTTTCCTCTGGAATTCTTGTCTGTGGAATCTTTGCTGCCTTTAAAGACTGAAACTCATTTTTTTCTCCTCCCAAGTTTAGTGAAACTACAGAAATTATTATGTAGATTTTTTTTCAGTTAGGTCTCTATGTCCCTATTTTTGAATTAGCAAATACTCTGAAGACAAAATACTATAGAGAAGTTTGGCTTGGATGAGTGCATTTCCCTTATCACCAAGGTCTTTGACGCTCAAGTCCTGACTGCCTATTTGATAATTTTCAAAACTTTTTAAACTTAAATTAAATTAAAAAAAACCTTTTTTAATTCCAATTTTATAGATGTTCTCATGGGGAGATGAGTCTGAAACCAGTGATGGAGTTCTATATACAGAGCACTGCATATGGAGTACTAGCCAGAGGGGAACAGATTCAATACATTCTTATATATTGAGCAAGTTTAAAAAAATGCATTTTTACCATGAACCCAACTAAAAATTTGCAAAAGTTTCTGTACTGTATTTCCATGTTTTTTTTTTGGATACAGAATGCATACCTTAGAATATATAGCCTTATTTCCTAATATTTTTGGTAGCCTTATCTAAATTTTTTGCTGCATATCTAATTAAAAGAGAGAGAAAAAAATAATATACTCATACAGTTCCAGATTCTAAGATGCTTACACTTTCCAAAACAGTCGATTCAATAGGTGATTTGTACTCTTTTGAAATGTTTTTTTTAAGTGATAGCTACATGATAATTCTTTATGTGTATATATTTACACCCTTTCAAAGAAAACTGGAAAGGAGATGACCATTTATTTTTTGAAAGATTTTAAACCATTCTTCCATATTTATATATTAGTTATGTCTATGGAAAGTTAATTCTATTCTTAAATGGACTTTTCTATTATCTATAACAGTGTGTGTGGGTGTGTGCGTGGGTGTGTGTGCATGCATGTGTAAATGGTTTACATTGGATGCAATTAGAAAGGTCTGGATTTACATTTCTATGAATTTTCTCCAATTCATTATAACTAAAATATGTCAAGAAAATGTACTAGGTGAACAAAAGAATTGTAGAATCTAATGATAAGTTTATAGATTAAAAAAATATTTATTGCCATATTATTCTTGCCCCTGAGCTCAACAAAATATTTTGGATGCAGTTTATGGGAGAAAATTAGTTCTTACAACTGATATTAGATACAATAGTTATGGAAATTTTCTCCCTGGATAGCTCCTTTCTCATTCAGCACCAAATTACCATTATCATAACAGCTGTGTCAGCTAGCCAGCATTCTTCTTAAAGCAAATGGGAGTTATGCAATCTTTCACTCACTGTCATGCAAGATAAAGTACAACCTCATAATAATGCTGGAGTTCTACATAAAAACCAATTACATAGCAGTGGCCCATCTACTGATGAAGATTGTATTAAAACTTAACAAGAAGTAGTCAAGTTTTACATTTCCAGATTGGAATGAATGTGAACTAACAACATAATGCAAGTTAAGAAGTAAATTTATATAGCATGGAAAGACAAACATGCTATACTAGAGGAATATTTTAGAAACATTGAAAAAAATGTTACATAAAAATGGTGAGCTAATTAAAGTTAGGAATATGGTGCATATACATGCATAATGCACAACAGGTCATCTGTGCTTATCAATATTATTTAAAATTGTTGATTACAAATTGATCAGATATATTACATAATTATACTAGCTTGTAAATAAGTCCATATTTATCATTTCACTTAGTCTTCAGATAGAAAAGCCAGAGTAATATAATTTTCTAAACCCTAAATATGATTTATGCCAATTTAAAGCCATAATATGATATTGGCACAATATCATGATTCATGAAAATAAGTAATTTCATATGTTGGTTTTCATATTCAATGAATAAAAATGTTTTATATATTTCCAAGATCTCATAAGTATTAGGAATTTTAACTTTTGGCTTTTTACATAGGTTGCAAATAGGATTTTTTCTAATTTTTTAAAATTATTGATAAGGAATTTTAGTAGTTCACTTTTTTAAAGGAAAAAAATATGAAGTTTTCTCTTGAAGTTTGGCAACATAAATATCTTGTTAACAATCCTGCTTAAAATTTCTTTAAATGTAGAAATGAGCTTGCAGTTATATTTAAATTAATTAGATGGCAAGAGCAAATAAAAAATAGGTATTTGAACAGAAAGAAATGCCTTGCAGACATCTATAATCCTGGTGATTTGGGCTTGGTTTTCAATACCTTTGTTTCAGAGACAAAGCTCAGGACTTGTTCTTGTGGAAATTCCAAAGAATACTCTCACATAATGCTGAACTGCAAAAGACCTATAGTTCTTATGAGTCAATTAGAAATAAATTCATTCCTCGAAGAGACAGCAAAGAAAATTATCTGTTTAAAAAATTGATACTGATGGGCTCCTGGGTGGCTCAGTCGGTTAACTGTCCAACATCAGCTCAGGTCATGATCTTGCGGTTCGTGGGTTCTAGTCCCATGTTGGGCTCTGTGCTGACAGTTCAGAGCCTGGAGCCTGGTTCGGATTCTGTCTGTCTGTCACTCTCTTTCTCTCAAAAATAAATATATTAAGAAATTCAAAACTTGATCCTAAGCTTTTCGAAAAAAATAACTTCACTTCTTTTCTTTAATTTTTTTTTACTGTATGACTATTCTCTTTGCTTCATTTCTTAGAAACCCTTTCCCCACTCCAGAGAGAGATTAACATTTGCATTTTAGTGATTCTGGTTTCTTTTTATATTTACTTTTTTAATTCACTGGAATACCAATTGAAGTTTGGCATGAGGAAGGAGTTGAGCTTTGATTTTCCACAATTATTTTTTATAGATTATTATGCTTTCATGTGGTATGAAACTTTATGTGCGTGGGTAAGTTAAGGAGTATTGCCAAGCAAATATTTAGTGTTCTCTCTAATCGGTTCTATCTATTTTTGGAAGTTTTATCTATAAGTACTTTTTGCACTTATGGCTAATGTCCTATTATTTATTATTATTATTTTTTTGCTTAGAATTTGGAGGTTTAAAGCAAGACATTTATCTGTCTGTTTATTTATTTATTGTACCCTGATATGATACAGTAAAATACTTTTCACTTCTTGGTTTATTTGTTGTTGTTTTGTTTTGTTGGAGGGTAAAATAAATATATCTCTAGCTCTTTTATTTAAAGGTATTTAATGCTAGACTGTTAACAAATGGTTTTGTGGTAGAATCCCCTCCCTAAGGAATGTGGTAAGAAAAGACCTCAAGATAAGGGAAGGCAACCTGGCTAAGTGCATATGTGACATCCCTCATGACCCTGTAACATGAGACTACCCAATCAGATTGTATGTCTATAGGTTACCCATAAGTGGGAGACAAAGAAATAGAAAATGCATAAAAGGCTACACCACACAGCACTTGGGGCTCAGTTTTTTGGATACAAATCCAACTGAGCCCATGCTGGCACGAATAAAATTACTTCCTGGAAAGAAAAACCTCGGTGTCATGACTCTCTGTGTGAGAAACCTGTACAGTTTTATTACTGCTTTATTATATTTAGTTTGTATTTAGCAATATAAAATAAATTTTTGCTGTTTTGTTTTGTTTTTCTATCTTTATTTTTCCTTTACTGATGATAATACCATGATCCTATTTTTCTTTTTGTTCATATATAATTGATCATCATTTCCATTTATTTTTGTGAGTTACTGTCTTATTCTTTTGTAGACAAAGTATAGTTGATTTATTTTACTATTATTATTTTTTACCCAGTCTATAAATCTTGTATATGGATATCTTGTTTCATGACCTTTCTATTAATGCTTCATTGTTGTTTTCCTTGGTTTCCATATCTTACAATAACCAGACTCATGTGTAATTTATTTTAAAAAATACATATGGGGCGTCTGGGTGGTTCAGTCAGTTAAGCATCCAACTCTTGATCTCAGCTCAGGTCTTAACTGCAGGGCCATGGGTTCAAGCCCCACATTGGGCTTCACACTGTACATGAAGTTTGCTTAAAAAAAATACGTGTGGTATTATCTAGATTAGAACATGTACAGATACCTTAAGGAAAATGTGACTATTTTAGACTATTTTAAATGTAATAGTTCAGTGACTATTATTTGAATATTTGTAAGTTACTTAAAGACAGAACTATTTTTACATTTTAACTTAGATTATAGCTAGCTCATTAACTGCAAAATATTTAAAACCTATTTTAATTTTATTTACATGTAAAACATATCATAATTTTCTCATTGGCAACTAAGGGACATGAGTATTTTTCATGGCAGTAATACTCATTCCATGGCTGAATGTGATTATCAATTGTCAGGGAGGAAGAACTTCCTCTGCCATATGGAGGAGATAACTCCTCCATTGAGGAAATAACTTTATTTATTTATTTTATTTTATTTTATTTTATTTTATTTTATTTTGAGAGAGAGAGAGAGCACACAAGCTGGGGAGGGGCTGAGAGAGAGGGAGAGGTAAAATCCCAAGCTGATTCCACATTGTCAGCATGGAGCCCGATGTGGGGCTTGAACTCTTGAACCATGAGATCATGACCTGAGCTCAGGAATGGTGAGATAATGATCAAGAGTCAGATGCTTAACCAACTGAGCCACCCAGGCACCCCAGCCCTGTAGTTTTTTCTAGCTGAACTTAGAATCAAATTGACATAAAATAGATTAACAGGAAGGAAATCAAATGTAATAGGCATATGTACAGGGACTCTACACAGACATGAAATTCCAAAACATAAGGAGGCAACAGGAAGCTTATATAAGCTAAGGAAAAGGGTAGGGGCTAGGGTACAAAGGGGAGAAAACTCATTAGCAAGAAGGTAAAAAGGGATGTTTGGGGTAAAACAAGGTTGCTCTATTAGGCAGATAAGTTACTTGGTAAAGAGGAGCCTCTGTTAATAGCCCTTTCTGTTGCATGATCTCTCCAATGTAAATTTAGGCCCTTGTGGGTAAGTCAGAGAGCTTTTCCCTGCATCTTCTGGGTTTTTATTACTTTTAAGTTGAAATAATCTTTATGCCAAAGTGTCACAGTTTGGGGTATCTCGTCCTGTACCCCTTCACAATCAAATGAGGATCCATTTTGCACTTAATAAGTTGTTTCCATAGTGTGCAAAACACTGTTTACATTGAGAGAAGTAAAATCCACAGATTATATCCTTCAGTGTATTACAAAATTAATGAGAAAAATAACTTATGTAAAGCTATTGGTGTTTAAAACCAGACTCTAAATAGATTAAATACTTTTGCTTTGGGGTTGGGGATACAGACTAGAAATGATGTTACATTTCAAAGAAGAAAGGACACAACCTTGAGGAGAGACTTCACTTCAGTAAGGTTCATGAAATATCTGCTTAACTCAAAGAACAGGTGCAGAGTAGGTGCTCTTTTTATAACACATTTGAGTTATTTAGTACACTCTTCTTTAAATAATAACTTGATCATCTGTTACCCTTATAAAAATATTAAAACATCAAGATCACATCTGATGTTGAAGGAAAAAATTTGCATTTTCAAACAGTATCTTGTGAAGGTAATTAGAAGTTCTGTCTGAGAAAGCAAATCAATAAAAACCATATGTAATATCCTGTTTACAGCACCTGCTTCTCTGAGGGTTTGACTTTCTTTTATTATTGCAGTAAACTGGGGGATAATAAATACAATTTAAAAAGAAAACTATATATTTTTTTAGTTGTAAGTACTCCCAAAGTAAATTTTACATGGAACAAAAAAATGAAGAGTATTATTAGGTTCATTAGCATAATTGAGGTTCAATATGTATAGCTTAATTTTTTAATGTTTATTTATTTTAAGAAAGAGAGAGTGAGCACACATGAGATAGATCAGACAAAGGAGGAGAGAATCCCAAGCAGGCTCTGTACTGTCAGCACAGACCTCAGCACACAGGGCTCAGTCTCACAAACTGGGAGATTATAACCTGAGCCTAAGTCAAAAGTTGGACGCTTACCCAACTGAGCTACCCAGGTGCCCCATGGTTCATTTTTGTATCCCAGTGCTTCTCAAAGTGACTGGCAAATACTTGGGTTTTCAATAGTAGTCTTTAAAATTATACTTAGCTGAGAGTAAAGAAATATTAGGAATGATCTGTTAAAATATAGTCATTCTATGATTATATTGTTATGATAAATAGACAACCTATGGTGTTATTACAAAACTGAAATGAGTAAAATCTGAGGACTGAACAAGATTATCTGTTTAATCTTTCATTCATAATCTGACTTGATCCATTGCTTATTTATGGCAATTTAAATAAAAATAAATAATGTGCTATCATAATTGTGGAAGATATAAATAAGGATAGGAGATGTAGCTTTGAGGAGATAGCTTTCTATTTCCAATAACCTTTTAATTAAAACTTAAATACACTTTTTTTCTTTTACATCACTAAAAGTTGTTTCATAATTAAATGACTGATGGATAAAAGTTGCCGTTTTATTTTTATCTATAACATGGACTTTGAATCAATAATAGTTTTTAATGTATATATAAATACGTTAAAAATAAATATGTTCAAATCCTATTTTGTATGTTCCAACAAAATCTGACCCTTTAGATTCAATCTGAACCTAATAACAATTCCAGAAAAGCTTAACAGTCATCTATAGTCTCTCTCTCTATATATATTTTTTAATGTTTTTTACTATTTATGTATTTTCTGAAAGAGAGAGACAAAGCACAGGCAGGGGAGCAGCAGAGAGAGAGAGGGAGACACAGAATCCTAAGCAGGCTCCAGGCTCTGAGCTGTCAGCACAGATCCCAACGCGGGGCTCGAACTCACAAACCATGAGATCATGACCTGAGCCGAAGTTAGATGCTTAGCTGACTAAGCCACCTAGGTGCCCCTATTTTTTTATATTTTTAAATCAAACTCAGAAATAATGCAGAAAATAAAAAACACATTAAAAAGAAAAATGAAAAAAAATCAGACAAGGTTCATATTTAGTAACCATTCGACTTCAACAGAAACAAATCCTTAGTTTTAATTGCAAGGCCTCTAATTTCATAATATCTAATTAGTTCCATAAGAGTGTGGAAAGAGTATTTTCCTCCTACAAGTAGATTATATGTCAATGAAATAAATGTAATATAAGTCATATATATATTTGAAGTAAGAGTGAAATGAATTTCAATTTATGGTTGTACAAGATCAAGTTTTGGTGATATAATATTAAAATATATTTTAATACAAGAGGAGAAATCTGATATAATTTGCAACTCTATATTCTTAAATGAAATTTATCTTTTGGAGCAAATTTAAATTCATAGCAAAATTGAGGGAACAATACAGAAACTTCCCATATATCTCCTCCCCACACATATGCACAGTCTCCCCACTATCAAAATACTGCACCAGAGTGGTATATTTTTTATAATTAATAAACCTATATTGATAGATTGTTATCACCCAAAGTCTGGTTTATCTTAGGCTCCACTCTTGAAGTTGTCCATTCTGTGGGTTTTGATAAATGTATAATGACATGTATACACCATTATAGTACTATATAGAGTAGAATCACTACCCTAAAAATCCTGTTTTCTCCCTTCTCCTCAAACTCTGACACTTGATTGTTTTACTATCTCCCTAGTTTTGCCTTTTCCAGAATGTCATTTATTTTCTTTTTTTTTCTTTTTTTTTTTTTTAAATTATACATTTTATTTTATTTTATTTATTTTTATTTTTATTTTTTATTTATTTATTTATTTATTTTTTTAAACTTTATAGATTATTGTCAGGTTGGTTTCCATATAACACCCAGTGCTCTTCCCCACAAGTGACCTCCACCAAGACCATCACCCCGCTTTACCTTTTCCCCTTCCCCTTCCCCCCTCAGTTTGTTTTCAGGAATCAAGAGTCTCTCGTGTTTTTTTCTCCCTCCCTCTCCCTAACTCTT
>CM053577.1:86988379-87132255 GCA_028646485.1 Cryptoprocta ferox | reverse complement strand
AGGGGAAGGAGGAAAAAGAGTTAGGGAGAGGGAGGGAGAAAAAAACACGAGAGACTCTTGATTCCTGAAAACAAACTGAGGGGGGAAGGGGAAGGGGAAAAGGTAAAGCGGGGTGATGGTCTTGGTGGAGGTCACTTGTGGGGAAGAGCACTGGGTGTTATATGGAAACCAACCTGACAATAAACTATAAAGTTTAAAATAAATAAAAAATAAATAAATAAATAAATAAATAAATAAAGAGAATCAACCCTCAAAAAAAAAAGAAGTTACTTTCCAAAGTCAATGGTTTAAAATAGCAATCATCTTATTTACAGATCTGTACATCAGTGAGTGTTAGTATATACAGATTACCATGGATGGACTGAACTTGTCTTTGCTCCAAGATTTAGCTGGGGTGCAAATCCACACCATAATACCTTTATGTTCATTTATTCAGTGAGCATATTCTCTTCATGACAATGTCAGGGCATAAGAAAGCAAGGGGAAACATATATGTTTTTCTAGGCCCAAGATTTAGAGTTGGCACAATCTTAGTTTCTGTGCATAGGTCTCGTGGATGAACACGATGTCAAATGATAAGAAAGTACATTCTACATTTATGGAAAAAATAAAGAGACTTCTGGGTGGACGACCTAGAGGTGGAGTTAAAAATTCAGTTTTCATAAGTTCTAATTATGAGAATGAGAGCAACAAATAAAATAGTCATTATTAGTGTTACAGGTAATACTATTACCATTATTCTGTGTTCTAATAGACACAGTGGCATGAAGCATATACATCATAATAATGAGGGATGGCTAACATAAAAGTTAGAAAGTAGATACTTTCTTCCTCCTTTGATTATCACATTAATGATTCTCTCAGAGAAACATATATAATTGAAAATGCTACAGAGGGCAGGGATCAAGTTATGTTGGGAAAGATAGCAAGAGTTTCCTTATTCTGGGATACCAGTTTTGGAACTACTTGGCATGGAAAATATCCATTCCCAAAACAGAAAATGGACTTTGTGACACCCCCCCTAAAAGAGTAGACTCGGTGAAGATGTCTGGACATTCTTGATATAAGATACAACATGTGAAGTAGGGCATGGTGGGTTGATCGATGGATGTATGTGTGGCAGGTGAAAGGTCAGTTATTCTTCAGAGGAATGTTCCCACTAGTTCTCAACTACCTAACTAGTTCTGGTCTAGGCATATCTTTTCCACATTCCCAGGTAAAATAAATAACTTATTAAATTATGTATTAGGCTTAGTATCATAATGAAAAGCCAAGAAAATTTTGACAACTTTTTTTTTACAGCCTACTCATGAATCTAGATATTTACAGTCATCTAAATTTAAAACAATAGATTTCTTTCTCTTCTGCAATACACACTACTGTATCTACTCAGAGGCTGTGTTATCTTCTTTTAAAACACCAATGTTTTCTTGTGTTTTTGAAATAAGTGACTTAATTGAATATGCTCTGATGCAAAGGCATCGTTACTTATGCAGAAGTCATCCTACTGGGTGTACATTTTATCTCAAGCTTCTGACACTGTTCTCATTTAGGTTGGTGATCTGCCTGTAATGAAAAGAATGAAGTTAAGCTCGGACTATTTCTTATCAACAGTATTTTGATAGGCTGTTCTGTTCCACACATCTATGTAGATTTAGTTGTTCATGCTGAACAATTGCTGATGAAGCAGTTTTTGCTCTTCATATTCCTTGTTTACCAGTTAAGAAATTATATTTACCCTATAAAACTGTAAGTTGACCGTGTCCAGCTATAAACACTTGTCATAATTATGCCTGATCTTAGAAAACCTGAAACAAAATAGCAACATGGGCATCTCATATTTGACTTCTCTATGTTCTTTTTGGAACATAGAACAATGACTAAGATCCTAATTTGTCCTTTATATAAATTTAAAGGTAATGTATAGCAAAAATACTTCCTACTCTGTTTCAGAAAAAAAAAATGTTTAAGCACATTCCTTTCTTAAAGGAAGACTTAGTTCTTATTCTCTGTAAGTGTATTGTAGACCACAATGAAGAAAATACTGAGATAATTATTAAATTAAATGATTATTGGAATTTGTGTGTGAATTTTAATTTCTTTTTTAAAAATATTTTATTTACTTTTGAGACAAAGAGAGACAGAGCACAAGCAGGGAGGGGCAGAGAGAGAGAGGCAGACACAAAATTGGAAGCAGGTTCCAGGCTCTGAGCTGTCAGCAAAAAGCCTGAGGTGGGACTCCAACTCACGAACTGCAAGATTATGACCTGAGTCGAAGTTGGACGCTTAACCAACTGAGCCATGCAGGCACCCCAATTTTAATTTCTTAAAAGGAAAATGCCATGTCTTGTATTTCTTCACAGCATGAACTGTTGAGAATAAAACATTTGAATGATAAAGCAAATGTGAGGTTATATCTTACATGTAGTTTTAGCAAAGAGGCAAAAAGAATTAGCTTTTTAGGGGTGCCTTGTGGCTCAGTCCGTTAAGCCTCCAACACTTGGTTTCGGCTCAGGTCATTATCTCATGGCTAATGGATCCAAGTCCTGTATCAGGCTCCACGCTGACAGTGCGGAGCCTGCTTGGGATTCTCTCTCTCTCTCTCTCTTTTTCTCTCTCTCTCTCTCTCAAAATAAATAAACAAAACTTTAAAAAAAAGAATTAGCTTTTTAAAGATGCTAATAAATTATGAAGGGTATAAATTGTGGCAAGTTTTCCCTTGTGGTGCTTAGTCCTTACCTTGAAGTAGTATTACCTCTATTTAAGATTCTGATTTTTTGAAGAAGAATAATTCTACCCTCAAAAATAATATGTGGATTGTGGGGTAGCCAGGATAATTTTCATACATTTCATCTTTCTTTGGCAATTTGCATGCATTGTAATCATTCCATTAAAAACTGATAGCAGAGAAATCAGGTATATTTGGTGCTTTATTTTACAAAAATGGAGTGTTTCAGTCGGTTAAGCATCTGACTTAAGCTCAGGCCATGAAGTCAGGTCATCATTTACCATTTGTGGGTTCGTGCCCCATGTCGGGCTCTGTGCTGACAGCTGGGAGCCTAGAGCCTGCCTTAAATTCTGTGTCTCCTTCTCTCTCTCTGCCCCTCCCCCACTCATGCTCTGTTTCTGTCTCAATAATAAATAAACGTAAAAAATTTTAAAAAGAAAAGAAAAATGGGAGAACTTGAGGAGTTGAGTCCAGTGTTCAACATAATAATACAAATCTAAGCAATTCTGTGGGGAAAACTCTATCATTTCCCCATCATCTGTAAGGCAATAATTAACCAAGCTCTATGTCTGATATGGCCTACATGGACAGTTTTTGGGTACCTGCTGGAGCAGATTTGCAAGCTACAGACAGTAGATCTATTCATGTGGCTTCACCTACACACATTCCTTCTTTAAATTTCCTCATCAGAAAAGTGAGAAATAAAATGACTGACAAAAATTGATCATGTTTGGAATTTTATAACAATCCTGGTTGCCTTGGCAATCATCATGGTAGCTTCTAAATTATGTTATAAAACATGATTCGTTAACTGATCAAAACACTATTTTAAGTGCAGTGTTGTGCTGTCTTAGGTCTGCTATATGTTAAGACACACCAGAGGGGAAAGCATTATTTAATAACTCTAGTTATAAACTGAAAAGACAAGTGTCATATTGTGTTAGAACATTGAATACATGATTATTATAGGATATTGAAAATAAGAGGCATAAAATGACCATTTGCTGTGTTCACCCCCATTGACTTACAAGAAAGATCTAAAAGTGGGTTACATATACTCAGTTCTTCAAATATGATTTAAAAATATGTAATCTATTATCAAATTGCCAATAGTGTTATATGATATAGCTAGATATGGATGTAGATAGAAATACTAAGTAATATATATCCATCCCTAGGCTATAATTTAAATTATGCCATATCATTCTCAGGTAGCTTCTAAATTATTGTTTCCATCTCTCACAGTTTGTTCCTCAGAAACTAAGTAAGCATTTTGTTGGAAAAAAACTGTACCCCTTTAAACATTGGTATTAGTCACTTAATGGTCCTTTCTTTACAATTAGATATAGGGCGTGGAAGTTTGTTTTATTGACTGCCCCACAGAAGATGCAGTTACAATTTATTGTTTTTCCAGGAGGTTTCCTTTCTTTAACACTAAACAGCTCAATTATTTGTTGATGTATTACTATTACTATTATTATTATTATTAATCATTAGCATTGTCATTATTATTATATAGATATTTTAGTCTTTTATGTGGAACTTTATTCTTTATCTTTTTGAATTGACTATTTAAAAGAAAACTAGGTTCATTTCTATCTTGGACAAAAATATATGTAATACATATATATATTTTTTTTGAGAGAGAGAGAAAGAGAGCACATGCACACACAAGCATGGGAGGGGTGGGGGAGAGAGAAAGAGAGAATCCTAAGCAGCCTCCAGACCTTAAGATCATTACCTGAGCCGAAATTAAGAGTTGGACACTTAACTGACTGAGCCACCCAGGTGCCCCTAAATACATATTTTTATTCAAATTCCAAGATGTTTAATTTTAAGCAGCTCTATAAAGGTTTCCCTATGTCATTTTTAAATTTCCTGAAATTTACTTGTATGTGTTCTTCCAGAGCTAAATCTTGAATATTAAGTATATTTTAATCTATTCTCATATAATGTAAGGAAGTATATAATTCCTTTAAACATAATTTCCATTTGATTTAATTCATAAATGCTTTTGTTAATTTGAACATTTTACAAAGTTTTCAAAAGAGCTAGCTTTTACTGTTATATTTGTAAACATAGTTTTTAATTAACTCCTAAAACCTATCTCAGACAATCCAAAAACTGTATATGTCTGCACAACGTAGATGTATGGTCCTTTTATTCTCTGGCAAGCACAATAATAATATTATTCAGGATTAAATTTCATCTGTTAAAAACAAAAAACCTATCTCAATGGCTTACACAAAGATTTGATCAAGTATTTGCAATAACAAATTCAGAGTTTTAAAGTCCAAGGTTATTATTATTAAAAAACGACATTTATATAACACTTGTTGAGTACCAGGCATTATTCAAAGTTCTTTACATATTGATCCTTAGCACCACACAAATATATACTATCATTATCTTCATTTTATTGATGAGAACACATAGGAAAAGAGAATGTTAGTATTTTGCCTCAGCACAGCTAATAAGTTCTGGGGCTTGGATTTGAACTTAGGCATCCCTGTGCTAGAATCTATGCTCTTAAAAACTGCAGTGTATCTATACATGAATTCACAATGCCTTCAAGGCTTCAGGCTACCACCATCCTTGGAAAGCATGACCTTTGTCACATAACTATTTTTTTTTTCCTTTTGATGGTGGAGAAATCACCATGCAAGACATTATACACCAAAGCACAAGGCCCTAATTCTAGGCGAGAAGTAAAGAGCAGAGATATGCTCCATGGTTGTGACATTATCAAATCTTCCTAGCCTTTACTTTATTCAGGGATCTCTCTGTCTCTGAATTGGTATAATCTGTGTTGTCATGGCTCAATTAGACCTCTGTTCACCAGACCTAGACATTTTTCAATTTTATAGGTCAAGTATGAATTTAGTAGGCTGATCATCTCATTTGGTCTGAGCAACCTCAAGATAAATTAGCCACCATTAGGGATTCCTCCAAGTCACACCATTCTGATTACCATTTTGATCTTGTTTCCTATTAAGGAAGCTTTGGCTCACCTTACTTACCTTTTGCTTCCATCATTTATATTGAAAAAGAAAAAAATAATTCATACTGCAGCAACAGCTCTTCTGGATCTCTTTAGCCCATAGATATTAGAAATCAGCACTTTCTATGATATTCATCTTCCCTTATTAATGATTTCCAACACCATGAAGAAGTGAATATATTCATACCCTTGGGTAGATAAGCTGGTACATATAATATATCTAACTCCAAAATTACCTTCTTCATAATTCTTATGATTCCTTATTCTATATCACCTGAGAATCTTGTTCAAAATGATAATATTGGTGCCTTGCCACATAATTTAAATAAAATTTTGGGATGTGGAAACTGGGAATGGTAACTTTAAATTGCACTTCAGGTGACTTTCATGTGCATCTAACTTTACTGAGGATGAGACACCATAGTATCTATTGCACCTAATTCACATGGTCAATAACCTCATCTGCTTCATGTCTGCTAGAACTAATACTCCTACCTGGAGCTATCCGTTGGGTACAGATTAAATAGCTACTCTTTTAGGTTATTAGGATATATCACTGAACAACAACATCAAAACTTAAATAGGCAATCAAGAATCTGCAAGTGAACTTTATTGAGGAATTCAGCCCATCTGAAATATGTTTTATATTTCTTGGTTTAACATCCTCAAATCCATTTCCACAATTTTTTTCCAGTTTTAATCTATTATAAGTGAACATTTTCTTCTAGTTCATGTGGTAGAGGATTCTAGGATGTAATGGAATCATATTCTAGTTTTATATCTGGTGACTATTAGTTAAGGTGTGGAGAGAGTGTGAAAACTGGCAATACCTTGAAAGAAAATTGACTCAATCAAAACCCTACTGTATTTTAAGAGCCAGAATCAATAAAATCAGATTATTAGTCTGATGCCTCTTTTCTATCACTGTCATTGCATGAAATATTCTTTAAACATGTTTGTAGACATTTTTAAGCCTTTCTTTGCCTCTATCTGAGAAATTAGGGATTGAGGGTTCTTGTTATAGTTGTTTATTTGTTTTGTTATTTTTTCCCTTCACTGCCCACTGCAGTCAGAATTAATCCGCTTACCTCAAAATCCTTGATGACCTTGTGCTATTCACTTGTGTGTGTGTGTGTGTGTGTGTGTGTGTGTGTATGTTTCAAAGTCCCTTGGTTTCTTAAAGACTTAGGCACTTCTTTCTTGATCACATAAGAAAATTTAACCATCCCCCCATTACATGTCATGAGTTAGCAACATTCCTTTCTATTATTAATAGCTAAGATTTCATATCATCCTCAACTAGGTCACATGACCAGTTTTAGAATCATTCCATTTCTGTGAATTTTTTTGATTGGCAACCTATTCAAGAAAGCAAAAACTATCTTGTTGAGGGTTTTTAGTTGAAGGCAGAAGAACTGACCCTAGCTGGTTAAGCAGGTTATATACAATATTGAACAAGATATAGATATGTTTAGACGTGGAGGTCCAGGATCAGGACAAAGCTGCAAGAAACAATGACTTTATATTACTGTAATTTTATAGAATTAGCCTGGGGATCTCAATATGCTATGGTTATCATATTGTCAGGACTCGAACTTGTCAGAATTGGATTTACTGCTTCTACTAACAAAAATGTCTCTTCTGTGCCTGAAACTCAACTTCATAACCATTAATATCCTCAAATTTGGATATCTTCTGTCAGAAGCACCAGCAAAGTGGAATCTACAAGGAATCTCCTTCATAAGTCTCATTCTTCTGAATTTAAGACTTGAAAAAATGAGTGTGATTGAAGTTGCCTGGATTGCATGACTGCAAATTACCAGCTGCTGCAGCTAGATACATTTCCAGGACCCTATGGCTTCCCCTTTGGGGAACAAGATTTCATAAGCATGAAAATGTAGCATGGATGTTCAAAGGCTGCATAATATGGTCCCTCTGTTAACCTTGCAGACTTGGATTGGTGATAACTTTTCTGCAGTCTCTAGAAGACTGGAACATTGCATGGCCTACACTCAACTGCCCACCTTTGCTCCCTCAGGAAGACTTCACCAATCTGCATGCTCCAAAGGCCTCTTGCCCCACTGGCACCTGAACACTCACTGCATACACATAACTGGTTGCTGAGGGCCTGAGCCCCAAACTTTATTCTAAAGCATGGCCTACTGCTTGCCAGCAACAGCAAAACTTGAGCCTGACCAAATCAACCAACTATTCTGCTATTCTGTGTGTCAAACCAAATCTTCTCCAACAAGACCTGAACCTCTTCCAAGTTTGTCTTTTATTGGGTACTCTCCTTCAGCCCTAGGGTACCATTTAGAGTCTCCTTATACATTACAGTTACTGTTCTTTATGTTATATTTTTCCTGTTTAACTTGTATGGTTTCTATCTCCTCATTGCATTGCTATGCTGTGCAATTCGGATGTCTTCCTTCTTCCTCCTTTCCTCCTTTCTCCCTTCCTTCTTTTCCTTCTTTTATTTTTTTTCCTAAATTTCGGTCTAGAGCACTCCATAAGGGGATTGGATTAAAGTCATAAATCAGCAATTCACACCAAGATTCACGTTTGGTTAATTAATTTATTCTAGGAAATCTAGCTACACAGTATTCATATATGCAAATTGCAAAAAAAAATTCCTATTAAATCTATATCTGTGGTGTGTAATATAGTCAACACTAGTCACATGTAGCTATTAAAATTTAAATTATTATTAAATAAAATTAAACATTCAATTTCTCTGTCATACTGGTGTCCGGTAGCCACATGTGGTCATACATTGGACAGAGAAGATCTAGGACCTTTTAATCTTTTTATTATTTTTATTTATTTATTTAAGCATTTATTTATTTATTTTGGGGGGAGAGGCAGAGAGAAAGGGAGAGAGGGAATCCCAAGTAGGCTCTGACTCAAATTCACAAACTGTGAGACCATGGCTTGAGTCAAAATCAAGAATTGGACGCTAAACTGACTGAGCCATCCAGGCGCCCCCATTTTTATCTTTTGAGAAACTTGTATAGGAAATACTATTTATAACTGGCAGATAATTTTGAAAAGTGTCATTTGAAATTTTAGAGGACATTTTATTATTTTACTTATAATAAAAATGTTTATACATTTAATTCAGTTTGTCCAGAAATTAATGATGAAGAAATACTTTGAATTATGCACTGAAATATACGTTTTTAAATATTTATCATTTTGCAATATATGCACATGATTTTAAAAGCTGAATCCATATGGAAGTCTGCTTTAATAAATTATGATCAAATAGATTAGTCTTACATGAAGCTATTAGGTAACCTAATGGCATATTTGATTATAACATGGAATATATTTTGGCACATACAAATGAAAAGTATATGTTATGAAACTGTATGTACATAATACTATGTGTACATATTGGAGTATGTATTGTAAAATAGTATGTAGCACATGATAACACCTTGGGTACTTATCTCTCCTTAGAGGATAGACCAGAAGAATAAGAATTAAAATATATGCAGTGATTTTGTCTCTGTGGTTGGATTAAGGGTGATTTTCTTATTGCACATTTAAAAAATTTTCCAAATAAACATGCAGTATTCCTGAACAAAATGGGTTATAATTTTAAAATCTGGTTAATTTATTCTCACAGAATGGACTTTTGG
Organism: Cryptoprocta ferox; assembly: GCA_028646485.1. Lineage (NCBI taxonomy): Eukaryota > Metazoa > Chordata > Mammalia > Carnivora > Eupleridae > Cryptoprocta > Cryptoprocta ferox. The sequence goes on along the minus strand of CM053577.1, from coordinate 87,122,882 downwards.
AAATATAAGCTATAGATGTTTGCTTCCTGTTAAATAGAAATGCTCATGAAATTTTTTGTTTGCACTTATTGCTGCAATTAATTCTAGCTTCAGGAGTGAACCTACTCTAGAAGAGTAACTATCTATAGTTGATCCCCTGAGTAAAATAATAACATGATAAATGAAAACAAAATCTACTGAAGAGAAACTGGTTACAGTTTATTAACTCACAAATCACAAACAAAATGTACTGTTTTATGGACTATTGTAATGTTTTGTATGGAGTTGCATAACCTTGGATAAATAGTTGCTTCTTTTTCTTGAAAGATGTTACTTTGCCCTTCTAGATTGAATTTCTCTTTCAATACATACTTTCAAAAATCTCTGTGTCTCTGGAGAAGTCCTGGCCTGACCTTTGCTTTCATTTAAGCTAGCTTTGTCTCCTCACATACACTCAATTAAACTCTTCGTTCCCTTTCTCCTTTCCTTTATTGTCATCAATAACACTAGAAACTCCCATCTTCATTTTCTCAGGTAATTGAATTGGTGAATTATTTTGACATTAATCTGTATTTTTTTTTTTAATGAACCTTCCCTTCCATGCAACTTCCAACCTTAATGGCTTTTCTCTCTTTCCCACAATTAATTTGGACATGATTTCTTAGAATCTTGAAAATCGAAGATTGGAAAAGCAGCTTTGCTTCCCAGGAGGTCAGTGAAGCTTAGTACACTTTACTTTTGCTAGTAAATTCCCACTTGTCTTTTTTTTATACTATCTTAAGAACTTGAAATGAATGAGTGAGAGAATATTTTTCAATTTTTTCTTTGCACATTTACTTCTTCTGTTAGCTTTCTGTGGTAGAAATAACACATAACTGAGAGGAATTCAAAGGTGTCATGTGAGACATGGAGTTATATATTTTATAATAGTTATACAATGACTAAATAATTCGGGGTAGTCTCTTTACAAATTTTTGAGATATTATGATCATATAAAAAATGTTTTTACATCAGTACCTGATTATTTCATTTGGTTAGAATATAGTTTCCTGAATGACACAATTCTGCTGTGGTCATCTTTTGTCCAGATGCATACATAGCATCTGCCATGGTACAATCCGGGGTGTGGTGGGTTGGTTAGTAGCAAGAAAGAATAGTACAAAAGTGAAATGAAAAATTCAGTGTACAAGCATTTATGCTGTAGAAACAGCGAGAAAACAGAACTTCATTTTGCCTGATAATGGTAAAGAAACACTTCATAAGGGAATTAGCTTTTAGGTGAATTTTAAAAGATAGCACATCACCAGTGCACCAGAAGGAAACAGCATTGGTTTACCCTGGATACAGGTTATAAAGAGTTCATTTTTTTTTTTTGTGGAAGCTTTAGAAACAATGATAAACCAATTAAAAGTCAGGTTTTTTTAATTAACACCATGTGCAGGCAATTCTAAACACCATCCATTATAAAATACTGCTCCCTACAAAAATAGTTCATTGGTCTAATTCCCAACAGTTGTTGGAGTTACATTTGAAGATTTCTAATATGTATATTAACTTCAAATTAGCATATTTTATTACTTATACTTTCATTGATGTTTTCATTTTACATGGAAGTTAATGTGGATAATATTCAGAAGCCAGTTGGCATCCAACACAAGAATTTTCCTACATTTGCTCACTTAGATTTTAAAGTATTAGTTCATTATGCATCAGTATTGTTTTAGCCAGTTTCTGGTGTAGCAACCCTGTATGCTATATACCTTCATTAAATAACTGATTCAGAAAAAAAATAATGATGGTTCATTACATGCAAATGAAGAAACTGAACTTGAGTTACTTCCATCCTTTCATTCTGTGTGAACATTTGAGGATTTTAAATATATTGATAGGGGCACCTGGGAGGGTCAGTCGGTTGAGGGTCCGACTTCGGCTCAGGTCATGGTCTCACAATTCATGGGGTCGAGCCCCATGTCTGGCTCTGTGCTGGCAGGTCAGAGCCTGGAGCCTGCTTCCGATTCTGTGTGTCCCTCTCTCTCTGCCCCTCCCCTGCTCATGATCTGTCTCTCCCTGTCTCTCAAAAATAAATAAGTGTTAAAAAAATTTAAAAAATAAATAAATATGTTGATAAACTAGAATACCAAAAAGTACACAAAGTGTGATTTGTAAATTTTTTTGGAAATGCACACTTAGTTCCTGCAAGAAACATTCTGCTCCATTTGAACAAAACCTACGCATTTTATTTTTTAAGAATGCTAATTGTTTTAAAACTAAAGTACACAGCAAGAGAATAATAATTATTCATAATTACTACATGAATTTTATTAAAGTTTTTTTTTCTATATAGAGGAGAGGGTTGTTAAAAATGATTTGCTTAAGTTTTCAGATTTACATGGTAAATCCTGAAGCACAATTCATGCAGGATTTTGATGTTAAGTAATACAAGTAAAGTTGTGTGGCTGGGACACAGGATGTGTATCACGGTTTACTAGGAAATGAGGTTGTTAAAGTAGGCAGGGGGTATAAATTGATATTGTGTCCAGGCCATAACTTTGCAAGTCTTCTTACTGATTGATAGATTACCTCATTTATTTATTCATTCCTTCAAAGGTTATTTATTGAGTCTGTGTTATATTCTAGGTATTTCCCTCAGCACTGAGAATAGAGATATGACCAAGAAAAACTCAGGGCCTATCTTCACAGTTCATATAACTTGATTTCCAAAATCACACAAAAGAGAAATTGAGAACCACAGAGTTGAAAACTAACTATATAGACATCCAATGTTACTAATAAAAGCACTCAGATAAATGTACTATAAGATTTTTTAGTAACATTTGCTCATATATGTTGTCAATAGTACCTGAAAGGTCACAATGTTTATTTACCATGTAATTTTTTTTACCCATACTTTGAAATAGCTGATTTTTATATCACCAGACTAAATTGGTAGTCTTATAGTTGCTACACACAGTACAACTAAAGTGATCCAAACCAAATCTGCTTCTGTTTGTTTGTTTAGGTAGGCTTCATGTCCAGCATGGAGCCCAGTGCTGGGCTTGAACCCAGAACACTGAAATCAAAATTTGAGCTGAGATCAAGAGCCAAACCTTAACTGACTGAGCCACCCAGGTGCGTCGGTCTATATTTTAATAAACAGTGTGAATTAAATTCTATCTTGTCAGAATTAGAATATAGTTAAAGTCTAAATATCTAGATTGATTATTCCCATTAGTTTATTGTCAGTAAAATTGACCTTGAAATTCCAGTTGCCATATCACCTTAATTATCTGCTTAAATTTTTTGATATCATGTATGTATCTACTTACCCTTTATCATAACTATGATATTGAAAAAAGAACAATTTATACACAAATCCTTTAAATGATGCCATATTGTATTTTACTGTATGGCTCTGGTTGCTTAAAATCAATCTAAAATATTTAAAATGTGAGTAGAGGGGCAACTGGCTGCCTCAGTCGGAGGAGCATATGACTCTTGATCTCAAGGTCATGAGTTCAAGCTCTACGTTGGGTGTAGAGATTACTTGAATAAATAAATACTTTTAAAATGTGCAAAGAATTTTGTGGTCAGTGTAATTATTTTCACTATCATTGAATTGCCATAACTATGCCTATGTATTACTTAAAGTTTGAACAACTACTGAGGTCACCATACAATTATGGTAACTTCTAGAGAGTAGTTTTTCTAGTCTTAATTTCATTATTTCTGATTTCTATAGCTGATCCTGAGAGCTTACACAGTCTTCCCAGCAAAACATTATCTTCTTTAACCATTTGACACCAGCATAGGATGCAAGTGATGACTATGCATAAGAGAAATATGAGAGCAAGCACAGTTTGAAAAATTGTGTGAGTACTTACTTATAAAAGGCATTGATTTATTTTTTGCCACATAATGATGTGAATAGGATACAAATGATCTAAACTCAAACTATTTTAACACTGACTTTTTCAGGTACATGCATCATGAGATAAGGTTGTAGTTCTATACTCTCACATAGACTCATGTCTTTCACAGATAAGAACATTGACTCTTGCAACGCCTTTTTTAATTGCAATTTCAGACCAAACCCTATCCATATCAAACATATTAATATCTATGTGAAACCAGTCCTTAAAGCAGCCTCCAAAATTTTATAAGAACTCTTGCTTAACCATCCACCTTAGAGATATTAGTAAGACACAGTGAAGTTGATGTTCTCCCTTGCTCATTAAAGTTACTTTTGTTTGGTCAATGAGTTTCCCAGATCATATGGTGGCAGTCGGAGTGGGACAACATCGACAATAACTATAAAGTGAGATGTACACAAAATCATTAATTAATTCACTGTGTGCCAAATATTTGAGCTAAACCTGGAATTAATGTTCCAAACATTTGAGCTAAACCTGGAATTAAAGAACTCTAATCCATTGACCTCACCATTTTTTTTAAGCTATCAACTATTTTTTTCAATTTCAGTTCCATTCTTACATAGGTTAAAATCAAATATCTATCAGTATTAATCATTGTCTAGCAAATACTTTCAACCACCTGTTTTTTTCCCTCCCTCCCTTATATAGGATTGAATAAATGCTATTTTCTAGTTGAATTCAGCTGTCCACCTTTGTCTAACCTGAATTACATGAGCAGAAATTGCTAGAAGAAGTATGAAAACTAAATAGAAAATTTGCCATTTAAAATCCATAGAACTAAACTGTATAAACAAAATTGCTAGAAATCCTGCTACCATCACCCATAAAGTTGCCTTTTTACTCAATTTTATGAGTCACGTTTTGCTTTAAAATCTTCCAGACTGTTTTTTCCCGTACTTTCATTGAAAACTTTATTTTTTCATTGGGAAAACAAAAGAACTTCCCTGGAAATCATCACTCATCCCATGAAAACAGCTTCCAAATTACCTAGATTTATATCTATATCAGTATATCTATTTCTATCTGTTACCATGTACAAATGACCCTGCTCCTTAAAAAAGTAAAGTCCCTCCATAAGCAAGCAATGACAAAGTAAAAAAAAAAATGCCTGTCAATGAGATATTTGTTTATAAAATATTCAGTTTAGAGTAAGTGTTCCTGGCAAGCAGCTCATGTATTTTTGTCTGACTCATTTCTTAGAGGTGGGATTTTGTATGTTTATTGAGGAAAACTAAGCTAATAGTTTGTTTTTCCTTGATTTTGAACTGAGTCTCTCTAAATTTTAATCAAAGAGCAACTTGTTAAAAAGGAAAAATAAGCTAAAATTTAAGGACATAAACTTGCATTTTTAGGAAAGTACATCACTGTTAACAATGCTTCACTGAACACCTAAATCTAGGTTGTTCTCTGAAAACGTGTTTTTTTTTTTTAATCTTTTGTGCTTTGTTTTTATAACACTCCATGGAGTAAGATAAGAAGGATAAAATGTATAATTGAGGGGAGCCTGTATGGCTCAGTCGGTTGAACGTCTGACTCTTGCTTCTGGTTCAGGTCATGATCCCAGGGTTATTGGATTCAGTCCTGCATCAGGCTCCATGCTGAGCACCAAGCCCTCTTGGGATTCTCTGTCTCTACCCCTCTCTCACTCAACCCCTCTCCCCTACTTGCATACATCCTCTCTCGCTCTAAAAAACATCAAGAGGGATGCCTGGGTGGCTCAATTCGTTAAGCATTCGACTTCGGCTTAGGTCATGATTTCATGGATCATGGGTTCAAACTCGATATCAGGCTCTGTACTGACAGCTTAGCGCCTGGAGCCTACTTCAGATTCTGTGTCTCCCTCTCTCTCTCTGCCTCTTCCCTGTTCATGCTCTGTCTCTCTCTCTGTCTCTCAAAAATAAATGAAAATGTTAAAAAAAAATAAAAAACAAGAATGTGTGATTAAAAGATAAATATGTACTATTAATATAATTATCACTAAATTATATAATTTCATATTTATAGTGTATGTGATGATAAAGCAGTCTTTAGTTTTCTGGGATAGAGTTACATATATATGTTTTGTAACATGAAGAAATTCCTAGCTATTAAAACATTGTTTATAGTTATAGGAATTGTATAAATCAGAATAGTTTAGCACTAGGTGGAGACACCAGGATGTAAAAACACTAACATTGTGATAAGTGTCTGATCTCCAGGAATATATAAACACATTTGGCAGGGGATAATCATTTTTGGCAATATAGCCCTCATTTAAAATTTTGTATACTTCCAACTCTGAAAAATTAATAACTTACATAGAAATTTGGACCATAACTTAAAATTTTTAGTTACTAAGAAGCAAAATGTCCTAAAGTACAATTCTACTCTTTTGTCCAGATAATTTATTTCATGGTTTTTACCTGTGCCAGTTAGAAATATAAATATTATCCTGAAACAAAAAAATAATGATAGCCATGGGAAAAACAACTCTATTTTCTAGGTAAAGGAATCTTAGTTACATGATGAGTACATTGCATTTTGAGAGGTATGAAGATATGGCCTAGAGCTATTGATTATGTCACATCAGAAAGCAATGATTCTATCACAAACAATGATTATTGTCATTATTCTTTACATGGGATCCTGAGGACAAATGACTCAAAGAGTGAGATGTGTCAAGTACAATTGATTTAACAGGGACAATACCACTAAGGTCTTACATTCATACTGCTCCCTCAGATACGAGTCTCTAGAGTAACACACAGACAGAACCAGGTTGATAAATATTTCAAGTAGCCTTTATCTAGTAGTTCTGAGAGTTTCTTATTGACAATATCAAGGGCTTTAGGGAGGTGTTCTGCATAATAAATGTGCAAATACAGTTATAGAAAGGTCTTTGAAGGATAATGCTTTTTAATTTAATAGATGGGTGATAGGAAAGGTAGTGAGCAGTTTTCCAGAGAATCTAACTCTAGCTAATGAAACAGTGCCAACTCTATGACTCAGAATGCTACATTGTAAGTTATTCAGAATGTTCTGAGAAGTGATCCAAACATAGAAACACCTGAAGCTTAATATTGAATCCATTTACATAAATCATACTCGAGGAGTCTTCTAATCTTAACACATATGCTCAGTAATATGCTGAGGTCTTACAGAGGAGGTAGATCACTATTATTTGATTAAAAGTATATAATTTTATGTAGTTGGATGATCATCTTAACAGAACTTGATATATTGGCCCTGAACGGAGTTAAGAAACGCAGAAGGAAGCATAATAAAAGTGAATAAGCATAAAGCCAGTATTAACTATATACTGTATAAACCAGGTGTAGGTTAGGTGTCTCACCTACTGAAAATTTTTTTCTTCTCCTTACTTATCAGCCAACTGTACTTAATCAGCCAACTGTACATTCAAATAAGCTTAAGGAATTCTCTCTGAAGAGGCTCATTCTTTGGAAATTAGTGAAGATCTCAGTCATGATCATTTATTGAAGATGAATGAGAAGATTCCAGGATACCACCTAAGTTTTGCAAATAGAAATATACCCTACTTGGCTAAGCCAGATTCTGTGCTTTCCTTTGAGGTGATTTACCAGAAATAAGTGTTTGAATGTGGGTTTAACCCACATCGAAAAGGAAACGTTTTCTGAGAGATAAGTATTTTTAGACAACTCAATGGCTAATAGAAACACTGAAGCATTTCAAATAGACTTAGTTCTAGCTGATTTTTTTATTATAAATATATTACCTCTTTTTTTTCTTCAGAGTTAAGCATTGAGAATCATTCTTGGTATGAGGGAAAATACATATTTATCGACCAATTAGTGTTATTAATGTAAAGTATTATTATGCCTTTATGTAAGATATTATTATATTTTGAATTTCCAAAATGGATGCATGCAAGGCAACTTTATCTCTGTCTGTCTATCTATCTACCTACCTACGTAGCATCTGTCTGATATTTGGCCTTATCTAAAACACTGACCATTATTCATAACTGATGCAATGAGCCCAGAAGGAGAAGATTAACTGAACCAGTTAGTAGAGTCTTGCTAAATGGATCTGAGCAAATTTTAACCTTCTAAATAGAAATTGGAGCTAAATGTGAAGGTCTAGGTTAAACTTGGGCAGGCATTATGTTTTGATGAAAACAATTAGGTAAGATGTTCAAATAGATGACATGAATGTGGTAGGAAGTGATGTGTTCTCCCCCCTAATGAAGAGACGCTGTCAATCCTCTGTCAGGGGTTGACCAGGGGTTGACCCTGGGTCAGGGATCTGTCATATAGATTATTCCAGTGCTCTCAATTCTCTTTGGAAGACATGGCCATTTAACTTCTTACACAAAAGCATTATACAAATTAACTATTTTTGAGAAATTCCCACCAGAGTATCTCACAGGGATAGCCATGTTTGAATCCCAGCCAAAAACAGGGTTTTGACTAAAGCTGAGAATTATTTCTACATATATCGCTATTTGGGTTGGAGTGGGGTAGAAAAGTATCATTTTGATATTGGAAAAATAGTTTACCATTGTGCATGAGATTGAATGCAATAATAGGTAACCCACACATCATCCAAACATGCTGTAATAAGTAGTACAGTAGGTTAGAGCTTTTAGGTCAGAGTCTTTCAGTTGAATCCTAGCTAACTGACCATGGGGAAGTTACTTAAATTTTCTGCATGTCAGTTTCTTTATCTTTGAAATGGGATTAATACAAGCATAAATCATAGAAGCTTTTCTAAAAGCAGAAAGTTACTCAATAAATAATAGTTATTTTAAAAAGGTGATTAAAAATCACATTAGTTACATTTTTAACAAATTTCATTCCTCCAAAAACTGGCATATACTTTAGTGCAGTTTGCAATTGTTTTAATAATTTTTAAATGTTTATTCATTTAATTTGAAAGAGAGAGAGACCGAGAGAGTGAGGATGGAGCAGAGAGAAACAGAATCCCAAGCACTGACAGTGCAGTCTGATTTGGGGCTCCATCTCAAGAATCATGAGATCATGACCTGAGCCGAGGAGCCGAGATCCAGAGTCACAAGCTTAACTGACTAAGCCATCCAGATGTGCAAAGCCATTTGTAATTTTAACTTGCTCTTTTCTTAAATGAGAAGTAGTAAATGGTAAAATCAAAAATAAAAACACTAATAGGGGCACCTGAGTAGCACAGTCGTTTGAGCTTCTGACTCTTGATTTCAGCTCAGGTCATGATCTCATTGTTTGTGAATTGGAGCTCTTCATAGAGCTCTGCCCTGACAGGGTGGGCCCTGCCTGGGATTCTTTGTCTTCCTCTCTCTCTTTCCCTCCCTCTCTCGGTCTCTCTCTCTCTCTCATTCTTTCTCTCTCAAAAATAATAAACATTAAAAAAAACCACTCATAAATTATGGCACATAGTTTATATATAAATCCTTTGTGACCTATCAAAAAAGTGATGCAGACATGTATTTAACCCACAAAGATATACATATCAAATAAAGACATGTGACAAAACAGCAAATATTTTATGATTTGATTTTATAGCAATAAAATATCTGTATGTGTAAACAAAATGTGTGTATTTATATATATATCAGATGTATATAGATATATAGCAGTGATGTTATCTGGTAAAAGAGTTTCTTGTTTTATGTTTTTTGGGGGTTTTTTTAGCCTGTTTTATTGACAGAATTTTTTAGTCTGTGTTACAGGTAATCAGAAAAAATAAACCTATTATTAAAAAGTTTTGTTTTATTATAAAAAATGAGTACTGAGCTATAAAAAGTTTCATATGAGCTTATTCATTTTATTTTTTAAATGCATGTGAAGAAAGAAATCATCTTGTCATAATTAAGATTTCAGTCAAATAGGAATAAAGTTATTTAAATAGCAAATTTGCATTTTGCATCAAATATGGTAATATAGGCCGCACCTGTATGCTTGAATCTTCTAAAAAGGATATATTGGATTTGACTTAAAAATATATAAAGTAAAACTATAAGCTCTCATAAACTTATTGGCAGCTTTATAATATAATTCACATTTGCAGTAACCTATTCTACTTTTACGTATTCTGACCTCTTTTTTAATTTTCTATTTCATATATACTCAAGTGATTTATGCCTTCCCCAAATATATACAACTGGTGATGAATTTCAATCCACAACTAAATTTTATCTATTACTAAATATCTTTTTTAAAAAAATAACAATGGTTTTCCTTTTAGGACTTCAAGAAACTCTCACAAACACCAACTCAAGTTGTACACAATTCAGAGCAATATTTTTAATCTTGGGGGGTAAAGATGTTCTGTTGGATCTATTCTGGATCATAAAATACAAAGTGTATGGCTTTAATCCTGCAGTGTTTGGTAATCTCCATAGTCATATTCTAAGAGACATTTAAACATATATAAAAAGGGGTACAAAATCATAAAATATAATAATTATGACATTGTATTCTTACCTGAAATGAGTGCAGTCACACAGCATGGCTACAGAATTACTTTGAAATGTTTTCCTTTGAATAGATTTTGTAAAAATTACCAAGAGAATTAACTAGTATCTCAGTCTAATACTGTCTGAGGGGACTGTTTTCTAAGACTGTTTTATGTTCCGTTCCAGAAATGGGTCTTTGTGGTTTTCAGTAATTAACCTCTTCAAAAAGGGAATAAGACAGCACTACTTGACAAGAAATTTAAACAGATTTTAATAGGGTTCCAAAAAAGTAATCTAATTAATAATATAACTAGATAAAATAGGTTATACTTTCTTTCTTAATTAAAACCATAAAGTAGTGTTTATTTGATTATATAATTTGTGTTCGTATCATTAGCTTTTGTATATCAGGTTAGAATCCAAATTTAATTTAAATGAAACTCTTCTTTCCTTGCCCAGGCATCAATTCACTGCAACCAACCAAACTGCTCAAGTCAAACACCTAGGAATCATCCTTAGTAACTTTGTTCCTCCATACCCTGTATAATCAAAACATCAGCAGATTCTGCTGATTTTTAACACCAAAATATATCCTGTCTCTTTTGTTTCTGCTGTCACCACCCTAATGCAAGTCAGTATACCCCACATGCCACCTTGCAGAACCTGAAATAGTTCCCTGCCTACTTTACCTGCTTCTGTTTTTCTTCTTCTTCTTCTTTTAAAAGTTCAATTTATTTAAACTAAAACTAAAACAGTTCACCCATTTCTCTTGGCGAGGTTCACTCCATAACCCCTGTCTCAGGCAACTGCCAATCTAATTTATGAGCTTGGTATGTCTGTCTTTCCATCTGTCTGTCTGTCTATCTGTCTATCTATCTATCTACAACAATCTAGATTCCACATATAAGAGAGATCATGCAGTATTTGTCTTTCTCTGTCTGACTTATTTCCCTTAGTATAATACCTTTGAGGTCCTTCTGCTTCTGTTTTTGTTTCTTTATAATTTGTCACCAGGATGATTTTTTTTTTTTTTGACAGAGAGAGAGAGCATGAGCAGACACAGGCATGTGAGCAACGGCAGGAGGAGGGGGGTGGCAAAGGAGCAGGAGAGAGAGAATCTTAAGCAGGCTCCATGCCTTGTGGGGCTCGATCCCAAGACGGTGAGATCATGACCTGAGCCTAAATCAAGAGTCATGTGCTTAATTGACTGAGCCATCCAGGTGCCCCTAAGGAGGCTATTTTAGAATGTATATACACGAGATTGTAAAATCTGTCTGCTTAAAACCCAATCCCTTCAATAGCTCTCAAAACACTTTATTTATCTATCTATCTATCTATCTATCTATTTATTTATTTATTATTTTTTTAATGTTTATTTTTGAAAGAGAGAGTGTTAGTGGGGGAGAGGCAGAGAGAGAGTAAGGGAGACACAGAATCTGAAGCAGGCTCCAGGCTCCAAGCTGTCAGGACAGAGCCTGATGTGGGGCTTGAACCCACAAACTGTGAGATTATGACCTGAGCCAAAATCTGATGCTTAACCCAATGAGCCACCCAGACACTTCAAGAACTTACATTCAAAATAAAATCTAAATTCTCCACTTGATTCCCTCTGCTTCTCCGTCTCCTTCCTCTTCTCTGTATTGTTTCTGCCCCCACCATTCACACAGATTTCTGCCTCTGAAAACTTGGACCAGTGGTTCTTATTGCTTTGGAACATTCTTTGACTATACTCTATATTCATATCATATCACCTAAAATATTACCTCCTCAGAAAGGTCTGATGGACCACTCTCTCTTAACTAGAAATCCTCCACTCTACTTTTCTTTATAACCAACTGGGTAATTGTTAGTCCTGGATTATCTTAGCCATTTTTGTCAGCCTCTAAAAGAATGTAAGACTTTGAAGACATGAAACCCTTTTTTGGGTCTTTTTCACCATTGTATATGCTAAACACGTAGGGCAGTGACTAACATATGTGCTCTGTGGTTCTATATGATGTGCTCCATGAATATATGGACCATGAGCATGAATTTTAGAGCCGGTAGATAGAATATATCTAAGTATAGTCTATGTGATTTCAAACATAAATGATATTTAATTTGTCTGAAAATCCCAAAGTGGACTTAAAATTGAAGATGGTCAGGGCGCCTGGGTGGCTCAGTTGGTTAAGTGTCCAAATTCAGTTCAGGTCATGGTCTCACAGTTTGTGGGTTCAAGCCCCTCACAGGGCTCTGTGCTGACAGCTCAGTGCCTGGAGCCTGCTTCAGATTCTGTGTCTCCCTCTCTCTCTGCCCCTCCCCCACTCATGCTCTGTTTCTCAATAATGTCTCAATAATAAATAAAACATTTAAAAAAATAAAAACATAAAATAAAATTGAAGATGGTCTATATTTTAAGACTTTTTACAAAAAAAATACTTTACCTTACAAATTAGTTTTAATTTGGAAATTAAGTTTTTTAATGGGTACATTTTTATATGATGAATAAAATCAGTAAGAAAACAAAATTTCTCAGTGTTGAGAGCAAGCTACTCCATTTTCCTTTGGGTTGATTATTCATATTTATTTTTTCATCAGTTTATTTATATTAGAGTATGTGTATATGGTTATGCAGGGTAACATTTAACAAATACTTGAAAAAAATTGTATTTTAAAACAGAATTACTGTTAATGAGGCTTACTGCAAAAATTATAGTAATAAGAGAGTGTTATAAAACTTTCTACTCTACATCTGTTCCACTGGAACACTAAAACATCATCGTTAAAACCACCACCATTTCTTTCTGCCACCTATTTTCAAGTTCTGTCTCCATTTCTAATTTTTGTTTTAAATAATAATTACTCTTAGATTTGTTAAATATTTTATTTCACTAGTATAGTTTTTACTTTTATATCTTCTAGTGCTGGAAGATTAGATTATTTATTTAAAATTTTCCTATATTGTCTTCTATTAGAATTGCAATATCTATACAAATTTAAATAAATAAATAAATAAATAAATATGTATATATATATATATATATATATACACCATAGATTTTTATCTAATGTAACACTCTCATTATTTACTTATGAATTGAATTTCTAAAATTTTCATGATATGAGATTTTAGATTGTGTAGCATTTAGTATTTTTTTTACATATTATAATTTCATGAAGTATAAGAATATATAAAATATTTATATGTTATATATTTATTTTATTGTGGTCAGAAGACCGTTTGTACTGAATTGGGTTTCTTCCTTATGCTCTATTATAGAGATAACTGTTAGATATTATTTGAAAAGCATGTACATTTTTTGTTCATAACAAGGTTATCAATATCCATATATATCTATTTTAACCAGATTTATATTGTGCATACATATAGATTCATCTATAATCATTATGATACCAAAGTGTGGTACCAAAGTATGGTATTGACTTTTGCTATTGTATGCCATTATTTGGTTTCATGTGGTCCATTAGCTATTAATTTTGTTTAATAGACTTAAATAAGGTCCACAAAAATTTTAAATAACTACTATCATTATTCTGCCTAACTTCTCCTGCCCCCTGAATATTTAAACTGGATCCTGGGCACCTACAGGATGCATAATCTGAGCCACACATTCTAAGCATCCCTCAATCTTGTGAGTCAGACTCCTGGCCTTACTCTGGAGGTGTATGCAACTATCAGCTCTTCTAAAAAAAAATGTAGGCATTGATTGGCCATTATTTATAAACGTTGATAACTTCCCAGAACCATTCCTCCTTCTTTTCTTTAACAAAAACAAGCAAAATAGCAAAAATACCCTTGTCTTTTCTGAGATCTTCTCTTTTGCCTCCAGGGGCTTGTGAGTTTCTTGTGACTAATGGTTTTTCACAGTCAAGTTGATCTCATTTACTATATATCTTCCAAATTTTCTTTATGACTAAAGGTGTCCTTTTTTAATTTTTTTTCTAGTTCTTCTTTAGGGGTTTTCTAATTTATATGGTCCTTGTTTTATTGTAGTGTAAAGAAATGAGGTAAATGTATATTTTCAATCAGCTGCCCTAAATCAAAGGTCTCAAAACCTATGGAAAACATAGCTCCATGATGATCTATCTCCTTATAGTATCCTACAAGGTCCTACATGAACTGGCTCACTGTTTCTTCTTTGACATCATCTACTACTGATCTCTCTACTGCCTCATGCTGCTCATTCTATGACAGTTACCCTGGCTTCCCCGTTGCTTTGAAGACAGCAGGCTCTCTACTGCTTCAAGGCTTTGAACTGACTCTTTCCTCTACCTGGAATACTCCTTACTCAGATATCTGCATGTTTTATCTTCCAATTACAATAGTCTTGGCTCAAATGTCACCTCTTGGTTTCTCAGTAAGCCTAATCCTGAACACGCCAATTTTATTTTATTTTTAAGGTTTTTTTTTTCAAATTTGTATTTGAATTTCAGTTAACATATAGTGTAATATTGGTTTTAGCAGTAAAATTTAATGATTCATCACTTACATATATTACCCAGTTCTCAACACAACAAATGTCCTCCTTGATACCCATCACCCATCTAGCCCACCCCCCCCATCAACCTCCCTCCACCAACCCTCAGTTTGTTCTCTATAGTTAAATGTCTTATGGTTTGCTTCCCTTTCTTTTTCCCCTCTTCTCCTATGTTCATCTGTTTTGTTTCTTAAATTCAACATGTGAGTGAAATCATATGACATTTGTCTTTCTCTGACTGACTTATTTTGCTTAGCATACTACATTCTAGTTCCATCCATGTCATTGCAAATGGCAAGATTTCATTCTTTTTGATGGTTGAGTAATATTCCACTGTGTGTGTGTGTGTGTGTGTGTGTGTGTGTGTGTGTGTGGTGTGATCACACCGCATACCACATCTTCTTTATTCATTTATCAATTGATGGGCATACATTTGGGCTCTTTTCCATAATTTGGCTATTGTTAATAATGCTGCTATCAATATTGAGGTACATGTGCCCCTTCGAATGAGTATTTTTGAAATCTTTGGGTAAATACCTAGCAGTGCAATTGCTGGGTCATAGGGTCATTCTATATTTGTGTTTTTGAGGAAATCCCATATTGTTTTCTGGAGTGGCTGCATGAGTTTGCATTACTACTAACAGTGTAAGAGGGTTCCCCTTTCTCTTCATCCTTGCCAATATCTGTTGTTTCCTATATTGTTAATTTTAACCATTCTGACAGGTCATCAGGTGGTATCTCATTGTGGTTTTGATTTGTATGTCCCTGATGATGAGTGATGCTGAGATTCTTTTCATGTGTCTGTTGTCCTGAACACACCAATTTTAATACAACCTCTTTCCACCAAGAATCTGGGTCTACTGTTTTTGTTCTGTTTTGTTTTCCCCTGCACTTACCAGCTCTATTAGGTTTCTTCTTTATTTGTTGTGAATCTCTATCCTCCTATAAGAATATAAGTCACAAGGGGACAGAGATGAATATCTCTATATACTATATATTCCATTACCTAGAAATGTCTAATAAATAAATTAATCTCTTTGGAGCTAGAGTTGCTAGTCATTTTATCTTGTTCCTTGATCACTTTGCACAGCAGATCTCACTGGGTAGATTTTCCCTTGAGAAGGAAGGATGAGAGTTCAGTAACTGTGGGCCAGAGCAATACCAACACTTTTCTGAATCACTTATGATCTATGTGAAACTCAAATGCTAGGAGTTTAAAAGAGTATACAATAGGAGGAATTTGTAGAGATAGATATTGATAAGCTGAAGAAAGAATAAAAATGATGTGGTTTTAAAGAAATCTGATATTTCTAAAATTCATTATCAGCAATATCATTTTTCAACTAAAACTGTGGCCATGTTTCATTTAAAGGAAAAGAAATTCTCAGTACATGCATAAAAAGGATAATTCTTTTTCTTGGAAAATGTAAGGAAAACAAGAATGAAAATGTGCCTTATAAAGCACAGATTCCACATGATTGAACACATTTACATGATAAATGTAGCATGAAGAACACAGAGACAGCAGTGTTTATACATGCAGCAAGTTATATTGGTAATTCCAGACATAGACAGCATCTACTGTATTTACACATTAAAGAAGCAAACCCAAGATCATATTGTGCATGGAAGTTCTCATTTTTAACTTCATTAATAAAGCACACTGATTTAAATTATTTCATTTGAGACAAAATATCACCAGTTATAAAGGAACACTTGGACTTTAAGGAAAACAAACACATATTTTCAAATCTAGTTTTTAAGCAAAAACATAACTATTTTATATTCTAAATGCTTCCAACTTCTTTTTCACGAGATGCCACTTTATTTGACAAAAGGTGCAGATAAAAAGATTTCATCAGACTTCTAGACTTCCGAAGAGAGTTACTACTCTAAGGAAGCCATAAACTCTGTATTGCATGTTAGTAGTCCAGTATTACCTTGAATTACAACATTTTCAAAAGCTGACAAAAATCTAATGCAGGTTTTTTGAACTGGAGTCACTGTAGTAATTCTCACAAATATTTTTTGGAGGGCAGATGATGTAGTATGGCTAAAAATTTTGGACCAAGGACATAATGATTCTTCCCTGGCATTCAGGTATTAAACATGAATTATAGAAAGTGATTATCCTTGTCACCTTGCCTGAAGTAATGATGTTCTGTTTTTTACAGAGCTATCAAAAACCTGCTGTGTCAGAAATGAGTATGATTTCAGGTTATTATCAAGCATACAAATGTAAGGTCTTGATTCAAATCATACTTTGAAGATCCTGAAAACATATAAAGCTAATTTAGAATTTTATACTACATGTTTTACATATTACATAAGAATAATATATATCTTTTAGGCATTTTATATTGTCCAGGGTCACTTTAGACAGTGTCTAAGCAAATGAAGTTATTGATGTGAGTCTGGAGAAAGAAGATTGTATTAACTAAATTACTTAAATCGCTCAGACAGTAGAAGGAAAAAATTCTTCAGATTATCTATTAAGACTCCATAAGAGCAGAGGAAAGAAGTATAACAAAAATGGGATATCTTTGGTTTCATTGCATTATTTCCCTATATACAAGCACTTTCCTAAGAAAAGTAATTTTGGTGTACAATAGCATTTCATAATTTAAAAACAAGATTTACAAGGATTTGTGACTTGCAGATAAACTAGTTAGAATTACTTTTGGACATATAATTGGTATGGCATTTCAATTCTCATCTCACCTTACTTTCAACATTCCACTTAATTATTTCACAATACACTATGAAGATTCCATTGTATCATTCTGCTAAAAATGACTTTGATATTCAATTGTGTTTTGAAATATCCCCAGGAAGGAAAAAAAGTCAAAAATCTTTTCAGTAAAAACAATAAATATGTGCTCATTCCTTGCTATTATGAAGTAATTTTGCTCACCCCCGTTAAAAATTGATTTAGAAAATATGTTTTAGACTGTACTTATGTGGTTGAACACAAGATTTAAGTGATCTAAAAGTGATCTAAAAGTGATAAAAGGAAAAACAAACAAATACACAAGCTTGGCAATGCTTTTTAAAATTTTTATGTCTCAAATATTATTTCCATTAGGAAGAAAAAGAAAAATTAAAGATTGGGGTCATGTTGCATATTCATTTCTTTTTTCCAGGATTGGCCCTTATCATTCCATGACTCATTCAAATATCACTTTTAGATTACCTTTAGATCAATTTCACCTTTGAGAAATTGGTTATTTCTATGGTTGAAAGAATGGTTCAAGAAAATTATTTGCCTTTTGAAACAGGAAAATTAATCAGGAAAATGTTTCTGATAAATTAATTCACTTAATTGAAAGTTAACTTTTGAAATGAATATTACTTTATATGTGCAAAAGATGTGATAAGGTCTGTTAGAAGAGGCAGTTATGGATTGTAAGGTGGCCCTCTCAGTGCATTCACATGTATCCTTATAAGGAAGAGGAAGAGATACACAGAAAAGAAGACACACAGAGGAGGAGGCCACAAAGGAACCATGGAAACACAGATTACAATGATGTGGCCACAAGCCAGAGGACATCTGCAGTCCCAGAAGCTGAAAGAAGTAAAAAATGGAATTTCCCGTAGAGCCTCTGGAGGAAGTATAGCATGTTGACACCTTGATTTTGTACTTCTGGCCTTCAGAACCATGAGACAACATTTCTGTTCTGTTAAGTCATTCAATTGTGCTAAGTTTTTATGGTGGTCTTGGGAAACTGATTTTAGAATCAGAAGCAAACTGCTGCTATAAAGCAAATAGCCTATAAATGTGAAAATATCTTTGAAATGACATAATAGATTAAGGCTAAGAAGGAAATGAGGAACATGTTGTTGGAAACCAGAGGAAAGATGATCCTTCTCCTAAAAGGGCAGAAAACTTAGCTAAATTGTGCCCTATAGTTGTATGGAAAGCAGAACTTGTAAATGAAAGACTTGGATATTTAACTGAGGAGAATTTCAGGCAGTATTTAAGGTTCAGGCTGGATTGTTATTGCTTATGGTAAAATGCAAGAGGATAAAGATGAATTGAGGAAGGAACTGTTAAATGAAAATTTGCTAGACTCCTAAAATTCTTCGAGGATATAACAAATGCATAAAACTACTCACATGCAGAGCACTGGGTGTTAAATGTAAGTGATGAATCACTAAATTCTACTCCTGAAAGCTGTATTACGCTAGATATTAATTAACTAGAATTTAACTGAAAATTTGAAACAAAAAAAAAACTACAAAAATATGGCAGATAAAAGTAAAATAAATAAAATAAAATAATAAAATAAAATAAAACTATTCACATGCAAATATGTTCTACCACTGAAGAAAAAGTAAGAATGACTCCAAGGGCAGAACATTACATCTAGAGGAATGAACTGCAGACCAAGAGAACTGAGCTGTAGGACCACATGGCAGAACTTCAGATCACAGAAGATTATACTCAGGCCTTGAAATCTAATGGGCTTTGCTCTTCTGGGTTTCAAAATTGGTGGCACCTAGTAATTCCTGTCTGCCTTCCTTCATCTTTTGGGAATAGAAAGTATATAGCTCTTATACTAGGCCTGTCCACCATTTTATTTTGGGAACATATAATTTATTTTCCAGCTTCATAGGTCTAACAAAGGAGAGAAATTTTGTCCCAAGATGAATAATATGCAGAGTCTCATCACCTAATATAGGTGATTTAGATGATGAGATCTGGGACTTTTAGACTGATGATATTTAGATGAGATTTGAGATTTGAATTCATGCCATAATGATTTGAGACTTTTGGGTATGTTGGGATCAGGTAAATATATTTTATAGTGTAGACATGACTCTTGAAACGTAGAAGGTGGCCTATAGTAGGCAAAAAAAGGCCTTCTAAAAGATATTTCACATTCTTATTTCCAGAATTTTCAAATAATACCATATATGGCAAAATAGTTAATATTAACTTATATGGCAAAATATGTGATTTTTAAAGGATATTTAAGAGGAGCTTAGCCTGATTTATCTCTATGTACCCTGTATTCAATGAAATGTATTCTTATAATAAAGAAACAGAGGGAGTTTTAAAATCCACAGAGAGGAGAAGACAAGGAATATGAGGAGGTAAGGGGATGATGAAGGCAGACTGAGTAATACGGCAGCGAGCTGAGGAATACTTGAAGCCACCAGATAGTGGAAAGAAACAGGAATAGATTCTCCCTGGAGCTCTGGAGGGAGTGTGGCCCTGTGGACATCGTGATTTTGGTTTTCTGGCCTTCAAAACTGGGAAAGAAAAAAAAAATTCTAGTGTAAGCCACACACATTACTTTTTAGTAATAATTTATTAAGGCATTCTGAAAAAACTGATACAGATTTTGTTGGTTTGTGTGATTTGGGGGATGGCTAGAAAAGTCTGAACTTTATAGTGCAGGCCATCAGGAAGCACAGGCTGACAATTTTGGTGCATCAACTGATACTACAACCCAGGCAGAAAATCTCTGTCGGGGACACCTCAGCTCTGGTCTTAAGGCCTTTCAACTGATTCAAACAGGCCTGCAGATGATAGAGGATAGTCTTATTTACTTAAAGTCAACTGATTGTAATTGTAGGTGCTAATCACATTTACAAAGTATCTTTACAGTGACTCCTAGATTAGCTTTTCTTTGAATAAGCAGGTACTGTGTCAAGCCAAGTTGATCATTAAGCTGACCAACACACAAACAGAACAGGAGTAAGCACAAAGAGCATATTATGGATGGATGAAGTTCCAGAGTTTAGAGATGCTGGAAATGTAAATGGGAATATTTTTTCCTAGAACTCAAAGGAATCTATATATAGTGTGTATGAAATTGCCATGTTGGTCTGCTGAAAGTATATGTGAAAATTTTCACTTTCAGTACCTTCAAATCAGGAAAATATGCAAATAGACCCAGAAAAAGACATGGGCAAATGAAAACCTACACAAGGTTCTGATTTATTATATGGAATGGTAAAAATGAAGAATGAATAAGGGTGTACTTATTACTAGGCAAGTATTATTTTTCAGCTTAAAAAAACAAACTTCAAATATGCCTATTCTAATATAGATAAGGCAAAGAAACTGTCACCCTCTTCAATATTTATTTGCGATGTTGTGTGCACTGCTCTCATGGGACTCACCTGTACAAGTGTTGTTTTCTTTAACAATGGTGGGTAGAAGAGGAAAGTTTGTCTTCATTCCTGCTGCACCACATTACAATATATCTGAAATCCAAATATCCAGAAACAGGTAAAAATAGCTAGTTTCTAATATCATATTTTGCCCTTACCACAAAAATGTATGAAACAGGAAAAAAGAAGACCTAAAATAGGTTCAGATGACTTGATTAATGAACATTCACCAATAGAATATTCCCATCTTGAACTCTGCCTTTGTTTAGCACCCTAAGTTTTTATTAATAACCCAAGGCAATGCACAATAAGATTTCAGATGAGTGAAAGGCACGCTTCCTTTTGTAGAGTATGAGAAGCGTGATTGTAAAAGGGAATGGGAAAAAAGAATCTGCATGATTCCCTAACAACAGGAGAATTCTGATGCAGCTCAAATTCAGAAGAGGCTACAAATAAAAACTAAGGAACTAAAAATTTATTTTCTTAAAACTTTTTCAGTATGTCCCTTAGGATTGCCTTTAGGTATATGTACCCCTCAGTTGAGGCTACTGATACAGAGAATAACAGTGGGAAAAACAAGGCCAATGATAACTAAAAGGAACCAATCAAACAGACCAATTTAGACAAGAGGCAGAAATCTGGACACATTCTTGAGCTAATGAGGTTATTGCAAATGAGCCTAGCAAAAGAGTTTAGGTGAAACATGGCTTTGCCATATTTCCTTCCTCCTTCAAGGTCAGGCCAAGTTCATCTGATGGAAGGCCTGAGGAGACTTGACAGGGTTCTGAGAGAGAACATGGTTTTATACAACTTCATATACATATATCAATATATGATATATCTACTACGACTGAATAGTAGACTGGAGGCCTTGAAGAAAATCAGGGATGACTTCTGACAGTTCATGGGATACTTATTGGCTCACTTCTCCTCCTATCCCTCATAACTACTGACATCATTAAGAATGGGAGCCATTTTTTGCTCCTTTGGTTTGATAGAAATATTCTTGTAGTCAAACACACGTATCTCCTCTGTGATCCTGGCCCATTATAAATTGTACTGGCCACACAGAGATGAAGCTGAAGCTTTCCGAATGTCCATCTGACCACTCCAGTCTCCAGGTAATCCAGGACCTTGTAATGCTCTTCCTGGACCTATTCCCCAAGGAAATCAGTCTGACTTAAATGAATTATACCAGGTAAGCAGAGATAACAGCTATAAAGGGTATCTTAGAGATATTTTATCTACAATTGAGTAGGTGCTCTGTGAGAATATGCAGAAGACACACAAGGTTTAGGAAAAATAAAATCTTAAAACAGCCTGAAAATAGTCTTGTAGCAGAAATTGACAATATTACTTACCCTTCATTAAATGAGCTCCTTGATTGAAGATTTTGAGAACTACCTGAGGCATAAACCCATTTGATAGCTGGAAGCAGTGAAAGCGATGTGCACATAGTCTTGTCCAGAACTTACTAGCCACAAAGAGCAGTGTCTACAATGAATACAGAATGGGCTTTATTGAATGGTCCATAGATTCAGCTTAGATCCAAACCTGTCTGCGTTAACTTTGTTAGTGTCTGTAACTGTGCCATGTCTTTAAATGCTTTCACAGAAATTGACCACAGCTCTTTAAAAATTCAGAGCACAGGTCTCAGGCATTGTAGTTAATTTTCAGGTAACAAGACTCTTTACAATATTTTATGTGTAACTAGCCACTGATCCAGAGCAAGTTCAGGAGACATTGGGAATTGTCAAAACTAACCTCAGTGCATCTTGAAAATTCCCCAAATCAGACTTCATTTTTGACCTATATCCCCTCCCCCTTCAAAAATTGTTTGTAATCATAGACTTTTACACACTATTGAGATGATAGGTAAAAGAATTATGAAAAGGGATTTTTTTCTGCATCTTTATATACACTCTCTCCTTCATTTGATACATATTGGTAAGTACATACCTTGTGCCAGATGCTATTCTAGACTCTGGCAATATAAAAATCAACAAAAGAGACAGAAATACTTTACCACAAGAAGCTTAGATTCTAGTGGGTGAGCAATAATATTAAAAATAAATTAAAATCATATAGTACATTAGATGATACATATTATAGAGCACAAAAAGACAAGGAAGTAAGTTATCAGTATATTTTTAAACATTACAATATGAAACATGTTCAGTACCCAACAATGTACTTCAGAGATCTTTATCCACAGAATAGAAATTTCTTCTGCGATCTGCCTGTGGACTTTTCAGTTTACACATAAGTCCACTAAATGTCAAAGCTTCCCATGAAATACAGGGCATGTTAATATTAGACACATCTCCAGTGTCAGACAGTAATCACTCTGTTTTTACCCTTAACTATCTTTGGCCACATTATCTCTACCTAGAGGAATGCAGATTAAATAAACATTGTTGACCACCTTGAAGAAGATACAATGTTTCATAAGAATAGACAGTGGGAAGGAAGTTTCCATCTCTTTTGCCTTGAACACTCTGTCATAGGAATGGTGTCATGAAAATAGAGGCATATATTGGAGCTTGTGCTTGACTGTATGTGGGTATCGGGTGGATTTTAACTTGTTTTTTTTCTCAATTATATTTTCCCCCTAAACTGTTGATAAAATGTCCATATGTTTGAACCATGTCTGTCCAAGATAGAGAGCAAATACACTGGTAGATCTAAGTTAAAGATTGGCATTTTAGGAATCTGAGCTTTTGAATCAGGGTCATAACTTGTCCACTTCAGCATTAAATAATAACCAATTGATGAAGATAAAACTTGATTATAATCCTTACTGATAATAAATTCACCATGTATTTTTGACATTCTAATTAATATTTTACAATTCAAAGTAAAAGCATTAATCATTTCATCTATTTCAAGAAAAGATAAAATAATATAAAAATGCTCTTCGGTATTCAACAAAAGTGTATTCTAAAATGTTTTATTAGAAATGGAATATATAAATATTTAAAGCATCTGTCAGTTTTACACTAAAGACGATATCAAATATAGTGAGTATTCACAGAGAGAGAGAGAGAGAGAGAGAGAGAGAAAGGAATAGAGAAATAGAGAAATATAATGGAGTTATTTGCTTTTTTGTTTCAGACAATAGAGACTTAAATACAGTATGGGTGGTTAGGTGTAGATAGCTAAGGTTGTATGTGCTCTATAGATTCTTGGTTTATAACTAATTGAGAAAAATACTGGGTGGCATTGAGGAAGAAATAATCATTTTGGGAAAATATGAAAAACAATTTTGGTGTAAGACAGGAAATTCAACTTATATAATGTTGTTACCTTCCAAAGCTTGAGAAAACCATACATAAACACTGCTGTGTGAAATTACAAATATGTTTCAAAAGAGTTTAAGATTTTCTTTAAAATTCTGTGTGGATGCTTATCTTTGTGCTGATAAAATCTTTGAGACCAGATTTGCCCAGGTAGTTGTCTACTCTTTTAAAAAATAAAAATGCATTTCAAATATATTTGATCATTGTCAATGCTTGAAAGTTTGATATATTAAGAAATGCTGTAAATAATACCTGTGGGTCTTCTCTGCTTATTAGGCCATATCCAATTTTCTTGGTCCAGTGTTTTTAGAGATTTGTATTGCTTTCAAACTCAGCATAAAAATCACTCCAACCATATGCCTTTGAGAATATATAGTTTTATTCTCTGGAGAACTGAGACGGTCTAATTATTATTTTTCCCCTGCAACTCAAAGAGTAAAAAGGGGAAATATATGAAATATATGTTTTTATTTAATATTTCAAAAGGTAGAGGTTTTCTTTGTTTACATTATTGTGATGCTTAACTCATAAACTGTACATTCAAATTATGGTGTATAATTAAACAATTATCTAGATAATGAAAACACTGTGGACTATTTCCAATTTTATGAACATACACATGAAAGCAAGATTTTATGACATGAATTATCTGAATTAGAGGCCACATTTTCTAATTATCTCTGTTAATCATTTACCTGTTATCATTTAATTAATTACATCACAATCATGTTATAGTTAAGTTGAAACAACACTGTTTTATCACATGTAGTAAAAAAATATTAAAAGACTGAGAAAGAGAATAACTTGATAATGGCACAAAATATCTTTGTGTGTGCACACATGGGCATACATTGGAAAGATTAGGGAAATAGTGGGTGACATTAGAAAATGTGTAGCTGCAGAAATATTAATCATTGGGTTTTCTAATTAATCACTGGCACATGAATGGCATAGGTTTTAAATGACAATAGTACTGTTAGGGTTGAATTGGGTTTCCCTAAATTACTTAACTCTTGTTAATGATACTGTTTAGTGATAAACAGTTAAACATGTTGTTCAGTGCTGAAATGGACTGCAACCTGCAATATACTTTGAAATGCAGAAAATAGTCAAATTATCTGATAATCTCTGTTAACCTTCAGTCTGTGGCCTACTTTTTCATAACTATGTTCCTGCTGTCTTTGAACCTCATGTTTAAAGATAGTAATAGTTTTTAATGTTGCAAGACACTGTGCTACATTGTTATGTTTTACCCTGAAACTTCCTTACACTTTTAAAAGTAACCCTTTATTGGAAAAACAAACAAATTCTAGTTGTGTGTTTCCTGTTTCCCACCAGTACCCTGTTTGAGAAACTCATCGTACCAGAGAGTGCTCCAGGAAAAATACCCTGCAGATGGGATTGAGATTAGCCTGTCACATACTTGATAACACATAATTGATCTCCTTGATTGTGGTAAATATCACACTGACAATGTATACATTCATCACCCTTGATGTACTGTGCTGACAGACTGCTGTATGGCAAACTAAAGGGAGATCAACTCACTACAACTTAATGGCTGTACCAGTTACACAAATTATGGGAGGCTTGGCTCTTTTGCCTGACCCGGAGAGAAAGAACAAAAATAGAGACTGATTAAATGCTCATAGTTGCTTCTTTGTTACATTCTGTTTTGTCTTGAATGAACTTTATTCTGGCTTCTCTCTTCCCTATAGTCCCCTGGACTCTGGTGTTCTCTCAATCCTGAGCAAGCTCTAAAACAAACAAACAGACAAACAAAAAGTAGAACATCACCCCTCTTTCAGCAATTTGGGTAATCAGCTTCACAAAGTGAGACCTTTTTTCTGTCTCACCCAGTGATTATTTTCTCTTGCTTGTCAACATTCCCCTGAGAAAATTTTGCTTGTCTGTACTTACCATTCCTTTACCCTATTAAACAAACAAACAAACAAACAAACAAACTTAATTCTGTTTGATTTTACTATGCTTTGTGGATTTCTGAGATTGAAGCATTCTCCACTCCTGAATAAACTCTCTTTTTAATTTTTTAAAAAATTCTATTTATTTATTTGAGAGAGAGGGAGAGAGGGAGAATGAACAGGGGAGGGCAGAGAGAGAGGGAGATACAGAATTCCAAGAAAACTCCACCTGTCAGCTCAGAGCCTGACACAGAGCCTGATGCTTAACCGACTAAGCCACCCAGGCACTTGTAAATCCTCTCTCAATCTAAGTACACATTTATTATTATAATTATAATAATAATTATTATTATTACTAATATCTAGTGCTGTGAGCCAGGCAGAATGGTACATGCTTGAGACTCTGATGTTTTCAGCCAAGTATTCATGCCAGCTTCTTGGGCCCATTTTGTCCTTCCTGGCCTGGCTGCAAAACTTGAGATCTATAGGAGTGTGTAAAACTCCAGTGCTCTGGACATTTGTCTGTATTAACATAACAGAGGGTTACTTTAATTCTACTAAATGGGCTTTTCCTGGTTTCTTTCTGACTGATCAGGACTTTTTCTGGTTCTTTCTTATTTGTGTAGAACCTTTCCTGATTATTTTATGTTGACTGAGAATCATCCTGGATAACATTATTCTAGGTTCTTTTGAAGGAAGGTGTAATCTCTGACCTTTTCTGTTGAGCAGGAATCTCCCTGGCTCTTTGTTGGTCAAGAGAGAACTTCCTGTATGGAATGGTCTAGTTCGTCCAAGTGAAGATTTGCTCCTTGACTCTGAAGCAGGAATCCCCAGCTCTTTTGTGAGGCCTTTCTTTTCTTTTTTTTTCTTTTCTTTTCTTTTTTCTTTTCTCTTTTATTTTCTCTTTTCTTTTTTCTTTTCTTTTCTTTTCTTTTCTTTTCTTTTCTTTTCTTTTCTTTTCTTTTCTTTCTTTTCTTTCTTTGTTTTCCTTACTTCTCATCCAGGGATTGTCCAGAACATGTCTTTCAGCTACCCAGTGAGGACTTCATTAGAGACTCAGATGGAGATTGTTCATGGCACTGCTTTTTCCTATCTGACTCCTTTTTCCATTTGATCCTCCTTTGGGTACTCTCCATTACTGGGCACCCTACTTCCATCTTCCAGTAGAGTATATGTTACACCACTGTGGCACTAATTATTTTTTATTATTTTCAAAATGGCAAAAGAATTTACTAGGGATCATTTAGAATTGCAATGACAACTTTCGGGCTCTTGCTACCTTCCCAAGTTGTCCACTTTTGAGGAGCTCTTGAATTTAGGGGCCCAGAATCCCTTAGATAATGGTCTGCTTTCTTTACTTGATATGAAGAAGTCAAAAAACAGTTCTCCCAATCAAATTTCAAACAGGCACTTCAACAACCTTAAAATATCTTATCTGAAGCTCTTCAGTCACTTGAAGACCACCTTCCTCCAATGATACTCCTTTTGCTCTCAAATCTAAGATGCCATTGCCCTTCATACTTTCCTCTTCTTTCTCTTTTGTTCCTCCAAATGTGTTTCTGTCTACCGCTCCACAATGAGCTTTACATAATGCACCTTTCATTTTACTATTTCTTCCTTCCCCTCGCATAGGCTGTTTCCTCATTAATAGTTCCTCCATTCCTACATGGACCCAAGAAACTATGTTTTTTCTTACTCAACTCATACCTCACAACCTAAATTTGATTGCTGATTATGTGCTCACTTTCCTTTGGAAGCCTCAGGTGGTTCCCAAATTTCTGGGTCTGTCTCATATATAAGGGAATTCTTCATATCTCTTGAGGGCCTTTTTCTTTTTTACTCTAGACTTCAAAAGAAACTTTAGTACTTCTTGAAAAAGCCAATGTATGCTTCCAATGGAACATAACTGGAGGGACTTTTCATAGGCCTAGGATTTGCGTTCACACCTACTTTTCCACAAATACACCACTATTATCTTGGGAGGCAAAAATACATTAAGAGTCACTACCTTATTATGTGATCTAATTGACCAGGTGATATTACACATAGCTTTAACTAATATGTTTGGGATTGACATCCTATAAATAATAATTGATCATTTTTTCTTCTTAATTGAATGGGATAACATCTCTATTAAAGCAGCCCATATGAATCCCAAGGTGCAAATCCATGAAACAATTATTTCAATGATCTAGAGATGTAGCTATTGGTATCCTTCAATTAATTTCACTAGATCTTGTTATCCAGCTAATCTAATATCATATTTTTAGCCAGACTGCCTTTTTTTTTTTCTTTAATCACTTTGTCACCACTGATTTAGGTTTTCTAGGCATTAGTTGAAACAAAAAGTCAAGAACAACATGTGACAACTACAAGCTAGGCACAATCTTAGTTCCATAAGGAGGTGGTGAGCTTCCTTTATTACCTGGTTCTCAAAAACATGGTAGAAATAAGTGAACATAAGGCTACATAGACAAAAATAGGAAAAAATAATGAAATAATTTTAAGATACCTGGAAATACTAAAATTAATAAAATGTTTCTTCTATGTAATTTAATATAATTAGTGAAGTTATTTTTAAAAGGATGTAGCATAACAATAGATATACAAAAATCATCCTTTTAAAAAAGTAGTAATAAATCTTACTACTTTAAAGAATGCAAAAGATTTAGTTAAAATTAAGAAAATATTTTGTTTTGATTTTCCATATTTAAGTTTGTGTTACTACCTCATGGTAGAATTTTAAAATTTCTTATATTTTTTAGACGTAATGCTTTATTTTTCTAACATGTTTATGATTATGTTTTTTTGAATATTTTATTGTTGGTTACTTCAATTATGTTCAGGTGTCCATTTTTTGTGAGGAAGCCTAAGTTTATTTTTTAAATATAATTTATTTTAAAATTGGCTTACATACAACACACAGTGCACATCCCAACAAGTGCCCTCCTCAATGCCCGTCACCATTTTCCCTCTCACCCCACCCCATCCACCCTCAGTTTGTTCTATGTACTTAAGGGTTTCTTGGGTTTGCCTCCCTCCCTCTCTGTTTTTAACTATTTTTTCCCTTTCCCTTCCCCCATGGTCTCTGTTAAGTTTCTCAGAATCCACATATGAGTGAAAACATATGATATCTTTCCTTCTCTGACTGACTTATTTCACTCAGCATAATGCCTTTCAGTTCCATCCATGTTGCTACAAATGGCCAGATTTCATTCTTTCTCATTGCCAGGTAGTATTCCATTGTATATATAAACCACATCTTCTTTATCCATTCATCAGTTGATGCACATGTAGGCTCTTTCCATAATTTAGCTACTGTTGAAAGCTAAATTGTGCCCCTATGCATTAGCACTCCTGTATCCCTTGGGTAAATTTCTGTTAGTGCTGTTGCTAGGTTGTAGTGTAGCTCTATTTTTAATTTTTTGAGGAATCTCCACACTGTTTTCCAGAGTGGCTGCACCAGTTTGCATTCCCACCAACAGTGCAAGAGGGTTCCTGTTTCTCCACATCGTCACCAGCATCTGTAGTTTCCTGAGTTGTTCATTTTAGCCACTCTGACCAGTGTGAGGTAGTATCTCAGTGTGGCTTTAATTTGTATTTTGTTCAACTGTCTTTTATTTGAATAATACCTTTCTAGTTTTATAGTTAAAATTTATAAACTTGAGATGCCACATAAAATATTTGAATTTCCAGCAAAATGATTAGTGTAGAACATTCTGTGCTTTATGAGAAGCTGCACTACTTCAACACACTGAAATTCTGTTTTCATATAGGCTATCCCTCCTCCCCCATCTCTCTTTAGTGTACCCCACAGACAGCACAAAGAGAGGATAGCTTCTCTGGAGAGTAACTAAGCTAAAGGCATTACTTTCTTTACTTTATGACGAACTGCAGATTTCACATTAAGAGGCAAATCTTTCATTTCAAAACATTAACGCATATGGTACTTAATAATTGAATCCTGTGTGATTTAGAGTTCAGAAATGTATTAGGTATAAAAATAGATTCTTTTCCTACTTTCCTTTGATTGTTCCCTGGATTTATTGTTATTCATTTTACAATCTTGACTTTTAGAACTTTGTTTCAAGAGAGTCCAAGCATTACCAGTAATTGCTGAATTCTGTATCATTTCCCCCTTTACTTAAATTATTTCTCAATCAAAATGCTATTATTGAAGTTGAAATTTATTTGCACTTTGTTTTTATTAGAAGATTTGAGGAACTATTTCTATTCCTATTTTGTAATGAAAACACTCAAAAACATGTTAATCTATTTAAAAAACTCATATTCCCATAGTGAAGCCTGGATTTGAACCCAGGGAGTCAGGCTCTATAGTTCATGCTCTTAGATGTCAGACTAGAAACTCCGCTATTAAAGAAGGGCAAAAGAGACTTGAGATATACTGGAAATGTCAGTATAAAGCCGTGATCTTTATTTTTAGAAAATAATTTCTCTGCTTTGTCCCTGCAATAATTAAAAACTCCTCATGTCTTTTCATCACCCTATTAGTCTATAGTCATTATATGGGACAAAGTAATGTGTAGCCTTTACTATTCAAATTTGTACTCTTACACTTTTATCACCAAAAAAAGGATCCTTGATAAGGTGTCTGATTTTATTCCTTGGTCCAGGTAAAACTCAAGATGAGTCTGAGATACCTTGTTAAAGAAAGCAAGGTTGTTTCCAGTATTTCTGGGTATAGAGATGGAAAATAAGATTATATAACCCAGAAATTCCATTCATAGGTATATTCCCTGGAAAATCTTATGCACATGTGCACCGGGAGGTGGATAAAGAATAGTTGTAGCATTATTACTTTTAATGGCCCCAAACTAACAACACCAAATAGCCATCAAAAGTAAAATGAATAAATAATTATTGGTATATAATAATTAGAATTGATGAACAACAACTATAAACAAAGCCGAGTTGAAGTAAGACATGAAATAATGTCTTACTATATATTCTAAATATATATTCAAAAATATCTATATCTATCTATATATACACACAAAAGCAAAAAGTACTTAATGATATTGCTTAGGAATGTATATATGAAGTACAGCATTCAAGAATAATAAAGACATTATTTCCATAAAATGAGATAATGGCTAGTTCTAGAGATGAAGGGAAACTATGACTGGGTAAAGACACTACAGGGAATTCTAGGTCCTGGGTATTTCTCTGTCATAGCTTGGGTAGTTATATAGCTATTTGCCTTATAATTAATTATTAAGCATCTCTTTCACATTTTTTGCACTTTTTGTGCATGTGTGTTTTCTGACAAAATAAAGGAAAAATGTGAATTTATAAAGTGCTCATTTAATAAGTAGACTGAAATTGAAAAACTAAAATTTACCATAAAATGTGGTATTAGAAACAAAAATAAAGAATATTCAAAAAGCAGATACTTTAACAGTTAAACAAAAGTAAAGGCTACCTCACACTCTAATGTAAGCAAAGTTTCAAAAAGGTTTAAAGAAAAAATAAGGATAGGATAGTTTAACACTTTCTGAGGAAAATGCAAAAAAAAATCTTACCTTTATAAAATTGCATTATATATAGTTGCTTTTAAATGAAGATTTGAAAATCTGGATTGTTCTGAAGACTTATTCACTAATTAGAGTCTGTAGACTTTGCTGAACTGTATATAGCTCTATAGTCATTTTCTAGGGCTGCCACAGCAAAGTACACAAAATGAGTGGCTTAAAAACAGAAATGTGTGGTCTCACAGTTCTGGAAGCTAGAAGTGCAAGATCAAGGTGTTAGCAAGTTTGGTTCCTTTTGAAAGCTGGGGGAAAGAATCTAGTCCACGGTCTCCCTTAGCTTCTGATAATTTTTGGCATTCCTTACTTTGTAAAATCATCACTCTGATCTCTATCTTATCTTCAGACACATGATACCTGTGTCTGTATCTACCTCCAAATTTTTCTTTTTTTTTTTTTCTTTTATAGTTTATTGTCAAGTTGGTTTCCATTAACACCCAGGGCTCATTCAGACAAGTGCCCTCCTCCATGCCCATCACCC
This sequence comes from Cryptoprocta ferox, assembly GCA_028646485.1. NCBI lineage: Eukaryota > Metazoa > Chordata > Mammalia > Carnivora > Eupleridae > Cryptoprocta > Cryptoprocta ferox. The sequence goes on along the minus strand of CM053577.1, from coordinate 87,090,713 downwards.
CCCTTCCCCTCCCCCGTCCCCCATCAGCCCTCAGTTTGTTCTCAGTATTCAAGAGTCTCTCATGGTTTATAAATTTTCCTTTTTTATGAAGACATTAATCACATTGGATTAGGGCCCACCCTAGGGACCTAACTTTAACTTCATGACCTATCTCCAAATAAGAATCAACAAACATTCTGAGGTACGGGAGGGTAAGACATCAACATATAAATTTTGAGGGGAAACAATTCAACCCATGAAGTCTTCCTTTTTTTTCCTTTCTTTTCATTTTCTTTTATTTTTTTTAATTCTTCTCTCCTTTTTGATCTGGAAATCTCTTTCCCATTTGATCCTAATCCAAACATATTCAATAGTTCCTTTTCTTGCTAAGCACTTGAATCAAATTCGATGCATGTTGAATTTAAAAATATATATATATTAGCAACATTTTTTTTACACTCCACTAAATCTCTTCTTTTGTCATTTGCTACTAGAAACAGGCTGGAAATTATTAAGACCTTTCATAAATTTCCAAAAGATAGATCTATGGTAACAGAAAATTTCCATATAAGAATTTTGCCACCAATTAATATCTAAAGCTGATTCCCCTGTTCTTTACTGTGATCTTATTCTCACTCTGGTCTTTCTTGCCTGTTCTTTTTAATGATTATATGCATGATTTCTAACTTAAATATCTTTCCACATCTCAAATTCTTACTGCTTATGAACTTAGCTTTTTATTACGTATTGTTTTTGTTTCTTATTTTTGCTTCTAGTTATAAAAAGGCTGCCACCTATTTCCTCCCTTACTGTCAGTGGGATGATTTCTTTAGAGGAATATGTATCTATTACATCTCTTTATCTAGTGCACACTTATGAAAAAGTAGGGGGCTGTTTTGTTGTATTTGTTATCATTGTACGAAAGAATGCTCATAGGACATAGAGATTTACCTTGAAAACTATTGAAAAGGTAGATTTAGTTACAGAGATCAATGCATTGTTATCAGAAAAGCAAACTCTTCTTGACAAGTCTTTATACGAATGCTAACTGACAATAATAGGCTTCCACCATTCCATATAATAATTCAGTGCATTTTCAGGTCCACTTAGGATTCCTTCTATGCCTTTTATACAAAAATAAAGAAGTGGGTTTTAATCACAAATACTTAAACTTTTTCAGTATGTCCACCGTATCTGCATGATAAACATTATGCTTTCTTCAGTCTCAATGTGACTGGTTTCCATTTTGACTTGTTCGATAAAGCTAATTATATATATTTTTTAGTTTTTATTTTAATTCCAGTTAGTTAACATACAGTGTCATATTAGTTTCATGTGTACAGGTAGTGATCCAGTACTTCCATACAATATCCAGTGTTCATCACAAGTGCCTTTTTTAATCTCTGTCACCTATTTAACCTATCCCTCCACCCACTTCCCTTCTCAGAACCATCAATGTGTTTTCTATAGTTGTTCTTGGTTTGTCTCTGTCTCTCTCTCTCTCTCTTTGCAAATAACATTTCTGATAAAGGGTTAGTGTCCAAAATATGTAAAGAACTTATAAAAACACACCAAAAATCAAATAATCCAATTAAAAATAGGCGAAATACCAAAGAAGACATCCAGATGACAACAGATACATGAAAAGATGCTCGACATCACTCATCATTAGGGAAATGCAACTGAAAACTACTATAATATATCACCTTACACCTGTCAGAATGACTAAAATCAACAACACAAGAAATAGCAGGTGTTGGTGAGCATATGGAGAAAGGGGAACGCTTTTACACTGATGGTAGGAATGCAAACTGGTGCAGCCACTCTGGAAAACAGTATGGACGTTACTTAAAAAGTTAAAAATAGAACTACCTTATGATCCAGCAATTGCACTACTAGGTATTTACCCAAAAAATAGAAAAATACTGATTTGAAGGGATACATACATCCCGATGTTTATAGCAGCATTATCAACAATAGCCAAATGGAAGGAGCCCAAATGTCCATTGACTGATGAATAAAGAAGATACACACACACACACACACACACACACACACAATGGAATGTTACTCAGCCATAAAAAAAAATCTGGCCATTTGCAACAACATGGATGGAGCTAGAGAGTAGTATGCTAAAAAAATAAGTCAGAGAAAGATATACCATATGATTTTACTCATATGTGGAATTTCTTAAGTTTATTTATTCTGAAAGAGAGAGAAAGGGTGAATGGAGGAGGGACAGAGAGAGAGAGAATCCCAAGCAGGTTCTGTACTATCAGTGCAGAGCCTGATGTGGGGCTTGAATTCAGGAACCAAGAAATCATGATCTGAGCTGAAGTCGGATGCTTAATTGACTGAACCACCCAGGTGTCCCTCATATGTATAATTTAAGAAACAAAACAAATGAGCCAAGGGAAAAAGAATTATATTTTTTGATACTGAAAATTCCACCACGGTTAAAAGTCCTTGTCAAAGACACCAGTCTTATTTAAGGTAATATGTGCTTAAATGTGAAATATATCAATAATCTGCCATACTGTAAATTCTATGCAGTGCTACATTGCTTTACAGTCATTTATGCAATATTTTCAAACTTATGCTGTGATTCAGAATCCTGTTGAAATGGCTGAAACTAAATTATCTTTGGTTGAAGAAGTCATGGAAGAAATATTTATTGCTATGGGTTACCTTACTGCCTAGAAACCCTTTGCAAATGGATTATATGAAAATAAAAATCTATAATATATTTTTATTTCAGTAGAAATAAACACAGGGTCCATAACAGAAATATGTGTTAATTTTTCCCAGTTTCTCTCAAAATATCTCTTGGGCTAATTAGTTGATCAAAGATTTAGCAAATAGTGGTCAGTTTAAAAATTGGATTACTTAATTAAATTCTATGACCTCTGGTGACATTTATTTCCTATCTGACAGGATATATTTCTTTCTTCATTTATATTCCCAAACAAAAATAGTATAGAGTTTTTTTTTTTCAGTTCATGCATTCTATTACTGCATGCCCTTAAGACATGATGACACTCTAAATGAGTATTACTGTCTGTTTAAGTTGAAAGTCGTTTTTATATCTTATGTAGAGAGTAACAAAATACACCCTCCCCCAGTTTCCCATTGTGCTCATTATGCTTTTGAGTGATTGGCAAATAATATAGGTACTATTTCGTTAACTGTAATTTTCCTAGTATGTTCTTTGAAGTAAAAGCTTCTCAATATAAACAGTAATAGGCAAAATTTATTCTATTGAATCCTCGGTCTAGTTAAAACAGCATCATTGAAAATATAAATTTCTTTACCAAATTTTCTTGAAGTATTCCTATTAACCTATTTTTATTAATAAATATTATTCTGTATTGTGATTCATCAGCTCTAAAATATTTCTAATCTCTTTTTTTAACCTTTATTTATTTTGAGACACAGAGGCAGAGCACAAGCTGGGGAGGGGCAGAGAGAGAGGGAGAAACAGAATCCAAAGTGGGCTCCAGGATCTCAGCTGTGAGCAGTCTGATGTGGGGCTTGAACCCACTAACCATGAGATCATGACCTGAGCCTAAGTCCCACGCTTACCTGACTGAGCCACCTAGACACCCCTCTAATCTCTTTTAAATAGAAAAATTGTAATGAAATTATGCTTGTGAACTATTTGAATTAAAAATAATGAATATTTATTTTTGAGAAAGAGAGAAACAGAGAGACAGAGAAACAGAGATCAAGCGGGGGGGGGGGGGCAGATAGAGAGTGAGACACAGAATTCGAAGCAGGCTCCAGGCTCTGAGTTGTCAGCATACAGCTTGACGTGGGACTTGAACCCACAAAATGTGAGGTCATGCCCTGAGTTGAAGCTGGCCGCCCAACAGACTGAGCTACCCAGGTGCCCCAGTACTGTTTTGAATTTTTATTCAGCAATTATTTGCCTATGTACTATGAGTTAATATTTATGTTTTGTAATATGAGATAGAATCTAAACTATGATATAAAAATGTTGATGGTGAGACCTACTTGTGATGCATACTTACTTTTATTGTAAGATTTTGTTAATCCAATATATGATATGTTCACTATAATTAACAAAAGCAGCATAGCATTATTCACTAATTTTATGAGACCATATCTGGACGTTATTAATCTGCAAATATGAACATTAGAGGACACACAATCCATTCCAAGATTTGCTATTAATTGGCTGTATGACTCTTGAACAACCCCTCTAATTCTTAGCAGCATACACATTCTCTGAAAAAGTTGGAATGATAATACCTACAATTTCAATGTTAGTATATTAAGTAATATCCTATGTGTCTGTGTAAAATTTTGCATATTTATATATAAATGTACTTGATAAAGACTGGCTGGTATGTGAATATAAAACAGAATGGCTCATTTGTTGAATCTGTCAGTTATTCATTCCTTTATGTAACACATAGTGATTGAGATACTCCGCTAGGCACCAGGGATTCAATAATTCACAAGTCAGACATGGCCTCAGTCAATTGGAAAAGATAAAGGTGATGATATCAATGATGGCATAAATACAGTAGGGGTCTGAACTGATTTCATGGCTCAAAATGTTGAAGGAACTCATATTCTGAGACAGAGAATTCTGTATTTATAAGTATATCCTATCTGAGATTTCAAAGTAACACAAAGAAAATCTGCCAAGGAGATCAAGCAATAGGGATAGAGCCCGTCCTCTCTTCCCTGGCCCCCTACCCCTTTGTTTTAAATTCTACTGTCTAATTAGACACTGAAATTAGAAATGAGAGTCTTTATAAAATAATTAGGAAGGCAAACCTATAAGTTTAGTTGCTGAAATACATTGGTTTTAAAGCATGCTTAAGCAATTAAACAGTAGACAAAAAGGATTTATAAGTATTTATGGCTTTGGAAGAAAAGTTGAATTTACTATGATCCATATGAAGTAAATGAACCTGAAAGAATCAGTGTCCTCCAAAAGTGTTGGTAATTACTACCTGCACATAATATATTTTATTTTAATAAATATCATTCAAACATGACTTAGGATAAGTTATTTGTCCTCTGATTATGTCACTTTCTTCAACATTTCCTAATTGTTGTCAGGGTCAAATATGATTTTTAAAAATATAAATTCTAAGTGCTGGAGATAAAATAGCTATTATAATTATCTGATAAAGTTAGCAGCTTATATCAGGTTAAAACTATAATATAACACATTATCATGATATAGCAGAATTGACTTCAGAGCAAGATAAAGTGGATATTCTCACCCTTTTCTAGTACATCCAGTTGTCCTGTGACATCCTATGCAATTAAATTCATGAGCTTGATGGTGGAGATTATGATATCTACATTGAATATTTTATAGGACAAATGAAAATCTAATATTATGACTGAAATGTAGGGAGAGTTTGATAAATACCTAGATTTCTTATCTTTTCTCCTGTGTTTTGTATTTATAATACTTAGGCCAAAATTATCTTTAACATATTTTTTTTCAGTATATGTAGCTTTGAATTGCTCTGATGGCTTCTCTCGCTTGTTCTTATTTTATACGTATCTAATTTAAATTGCTATTTTTAATTGTGATGTGCATTGATGCTTATTATAGTTTCTTCCTAAAAGTATTAAGTTCTGTATATTCACCCTTTCTGAGAAATATTGTTTCAGACCTATTTAGTCCCCACTTTTGATTTTGATTATTTTCAACACAAGAATATGACAGGCATTTCTTCATTGTCTCACTTATTATGAAATCAAGAAGCCTAGTGGAAAGTATCTAGTATTGTACCCTTTGATTATGTTAGACAGGAATGTTTTTGTTAGCTATGGCATTATTTTCACTTCTCTTCATTATACCTTTGTAAAAGCTAAAGACATTTCATTAATATAAGATTTTAAAAATTTTTCTAGGGACGGTCAGCACATTTCAAGGAAATTCTCTTGCTCTAAAATCTTCAGGTGTGCTAAATAATTATCAAACTCCTTGTCATGGCTTTCTGATGCAAACTTACATTTCCACCTTTTCCCATTATGCCTTTACACATATATCTGACCTAAGCCCAATTGGTGTATTCCCATACCTCATACTCAGTTTATATGTGCCCACTCTATATCTTTTAAATTGTTTACTTTTAACTAAGGACTTTCTGTCCCACTCATGTCTGCTCATCAAAATGTTATTCCGTTTCCCCATTCAATTCACATCCTAAGGTGATTAGATTTTCAGGCAGTATATTTGACTTATGACCTCTAATTGATTCTAACATTCTGGAAATGAATAATGTCATATGTAATTTTGCATTGTTAAGTGAGTATAGAGTGAAATGCTTGTATTTGGCAGTAATGAATAAACATTTGTGAATATATGGAATGTCTCGATGAATAATGTCAGGCTGCATTTTTTTAATAGGATGTAAATATCAAAGACAAAATGGAGAAAATATTTAATAAAAATGAATTACCAGCTGGGCTTGCAGCATGATAAAATATTTGAATAGCAAACACATAAATAATTGGATGAAATTTTAGCTGTCCAAATAGTTTTCTCTGATATGAGAAAGATGGTTTCTCTTTTCCTTTTGGATCTGGCCAATATAAATGTCAGTTAAAAGCAAAGCTTGGGGCACCTAAGTGGCTCAGTCAGTTAAGCATCTGACTTTTGATTTTGGCTCAGATTATGATCTCACGATTCATGAAATTGAGCCCTGAATTGGATTCTGTACTGATAGCATGAAACCTGCTTGGGATCCTCTCTTTCTCTCTCTCTTTCTGCCTCTCCCATGTTCTTTCTCTCCCTCTCTCTCTTCCCCTCAGAATAAATAAATAAACATTTAAAAAACCCAAAATATTCAAATGCAACGCTTAAACTTCATGACAGTATAACATGTCTCTTGTTTGGTTCCTTCTTTAACTAAAATCTGTAAAATCTGGCATCTTTCATCTCTGTGGGAGTCATGGATGTAGACCCATATGCCAAGGGATCTGAGATGAGTCTCACCCAACTGTGCATCAGGTAATAAGAGACAGACTGTGGTGTGGGCTGTGGAACTGCCAGAAGCCTATGGGCCAGCTTCAGCCATTCTTGGCCACAGTCTGGAAGCACCTGGAAGAGTGCTGATTTGGACAGAAACCCATGGGTGAGGGAGCCTTTGTAGAAGTCTAAATTTTTAGAGGAAATACAAAGAGTTTAGATGCATGAGAGTATGGATGAGGAATTTTGCCAGCATCACTCCTCCCCTAGAGGTGGCATAGCCTAGAGAAAGAGAAGCCTGGGGATCTCCCCCATGGGGGAAATAGAGAGCAGTGGGTGAGTACCCAGCTTCCCTAACTGTGCAGGACACTGCTAAAGAAATCTGTTTCTCCCCTACAGCACCTAGAATATTTAAGTGGGAGCTCCATAACTGGGAGGAGGGAGAAAATCAAGAAAGAGGAAAATAATATTAAAGGGCATTAAAGGGATGTTGTTCCTGCTGACACTTTTCTGGGCCCCAGTAGGAAGCCTGTCCATGAAGTTCTGAGAAAACTTCACCCAAGAATTCCCTTTACTGGCCCACAGGCACCCCCAAAAGCCTGAGTGCCAAACCCACACCTCCTCTCCACTCTGTGGCTAGATCCTTATGTGCCCTTCTGGAGGTGGTGGTGAGAATGAGCTTAGGCAGACAAGGAGTATGAACAGAAAGCAGTCCAAGGTCTGTGAGCAAGGGAGAAATCACAGTCTTTAATTGTAGTAGCACCTTTGGGAATGCAAAAAAGAGGTTTCCAGCAGATGGCCTGACAAGTTGTAAGATAGAAATAAGACATACAAGCTTAAGGATTCTTCCACATGAGGGAGCAAGAATTGTGGAGCAGGTGTATCCATACAAGGTGGAAGAAAGTGTCAGAATGTGACCAACTTTCATTGGTCAGGACCAATGAACATATCTCTCACTTAAAGGCAGTTAGTAAGGATTGAAGGAGTTGACAGCTACTTCAAATTCAAAGCAGCAATGAAAACCTCCAAAGAACATAAAGAATCAAGAAAACATGACATCACTAAAGATCTCAATAATCCTCCAGTAACTAAACTCAGTGAGGTGAGATTGGATTTTAAGCAATAAAGAATTCAAAAGAGATATTTTTAGGAAAATCAATAAGCTATAAGAAACACAAAAAGACAATTCAATGAAATCAGAAAATCAATATGTGAAAACAAGAGAAATTTAATAAGGGATAGAAATCATGTAAAAGTACCAACAAAAAAATCTGCTGCTAAAATAATCAATTAATGAAATGAAGAATTCATAAACAACATCAACATCAGAATAGACAACCAGAAGAAAAAAATATCAGTGAATCAGAGGATAGGAATTTCAAAACAACCTACTCAGAAGAAAACAAAGAAAAAGAATGAAAGAGAGTGAGGAAAGCCTGAATAATCTATGGAACACCTTCAAAGGAACCAGTATCAGAATCATTTGAGTTCCAGAATAAAAGAATGACAAATAATAAAAAATCATTTAAAAAGGATTGAGAACTTCCAAAACCTGGGAAAAATTTGACATCCAACTTCATTAAGATAATATATCACCTCATTATTTCGATCCAAATTTATCTTCTCCAATGCACAGAAACTCTCAAGAATCAAAGACAAAGAATTCTAAAGGCATCTAGAGAAATAAAGATTGTAACCTACAAAAGAAACTTCATTAGATTATCATCAGATTTCTCAACAGAAACCTGAGAGGCTAAAGGCTGGAAGGGAGTGGGATGATACACTAAAAGTACTAAAAGAAGCAAAATTGCCAGCCAATAATACACTATTCAGAAAAATTATCTTTAAGAAATGTAAGAGAAATAAAGACATCCAGACAAAAGCTGAGGGAGTTCATCATAACTAGAACTGCCTTACAAGAAATGTTGAAAGTTCATCAAACTGAAAAGATGCTAACTAGTAACATGAAAATATACAAGATATATAACACACTGGTAAAAGTAAATGTATAGTCTGATTCAGAAAATGCTAATTCTGTAATATGCTGGTGTGTTATCCTCTTAACTATAGCATAAAGATTAAAAGAAGATAATTAAAAATAACTATAGCTACTATAATTTTTTAATTAATTCACAATATAAAGAGGTAAATTATGATATTAAAAATACAAAAAGGGGAGGGGAAAGGGGTAGAATTTTTATATGTGATAGAATTTAAATTGCTATCAACTTTCAGTAGATTGTTTTATATAAGATATTATATGTAAGCCTCATGGTAAAGACAAAGCAGAAACTTACATCAGATTCACAACAGATAAAGAGAAGGGAATCAGAGCATAATACTATGAAAAATTACTATTCCACAAAGGCACTCACTCAGGAAGGGAGGGAAAAAAAGGAACAATGGAACTACAAAACAGAAAACAATGAGATGATATTCATTGCATATCAATAATTACTCTAAATGTAAATGGATTAAATTCTCTAATCAGAAGTCAAAGAGTGGCTGGATGGATAAAAAAAAATAACTATGGGGTGCCTGGGTGGCTCAATCAGTTAAGTGTAGGACTCTTGATCTTTGCTCAGGTCATGATCTCATGGTTGGTGAGATAGAGCCCCACATTGGGGTCTGCGCTGACAGCGTGAAGCCTGTTTGGGATTCTGTCTCTCCCTCTCTTTCCATCCCCCTCTGTACATTCATACTTTCTCTCAAAATAAAGAAATAAACTTAAAAAAGACAACTATATGCTGCCTACAGAAAACTTCAGATTTAAGAGTATCCTTTGGCTTAAAGTGAAGGGATGGAAAAATATACTCCATGCAAGAGTGGAAGCCAAAAGAGAGCCAAATATCTATATATAATACTAGCAATTCTAGATGGACTAATAAGGCAAGATAAAGAAACAAAAGGCATCCAAATTAGAAAGGAAAATTATAATTGTCTTTATATGCAGATGATATGATTTTTTATTTAGACAATCCTAAAGACTCAACCAAAAATCTGTTAGAAGTAATCAACAAATTCAGTGAAGTTGCAGGATATAAAGTCAATATATAGAAATCAGTTGCTTTTTTATACACTAATAAAGATAGCTGAAAAATAAAATAATTTATTTATAATAGCATTAATATAAGAAATTGTTTAAGAATAAATTTAAGCAAGTAAGTACAGGACCTGTACATGGAATACTACAAGATTTTGGTGAAAAAAATATAAAAGTATACAAATAAATGGAAAGATATCCCATGCTTATAATCATAAAAATTAATATTGTTAAAATGTTCATATACCCAAAGACATCTATAGATTCAATGTAATTGCTATCAAAGTTTTAATGGCATTTTTTATAGGTATAGGAAAAAAAAATCTTAAAACTTATGTAGAATCACAAAAGACCCCAATAGCCAAGGTAATCCTGTGGAAAAACAAAAAAGCTGAAATATCATACTTCTTGATTTCAAAGTATACTACAAAGCAGTATGATACTGACATAAAAATAGGTACATAGACCTGTAAAACAGAGTAGAGGGTCCAGAAATAAGCTCCTACATATATGTTCAACTAATATTTGACAAGGAAGCCAAGAATACTCACCAGAGAAAGAATAGTTTCTTCAGTAAATGTTAGGAAAACTGAATAACTGCAGGCATAAAAATGAAATTGGACCCCTGTCTTTTACCACTCATACAACTTAAGTAAAGACATCGAACTGGAAAACTAGAGGAAAACAGAGGGAAAATCCTCCTTAACATTGGTCTTAGTAAATATTTTTTTTTGCCTATTACTCCAAAAGCACAAGCACAAAAGCAAAAATACCCAAGTGCAACTACATTAAAAAACAATAGAATTAACAAAATGAAAGGCAGTTTACAGAATGGAAGAAAATATTTGCAAACCACATCTGATAGGGTGTTAATATCCAAAATAAATAAAAAACCCATAAAATCAATCACAAAACAAATAATTTGATTAAAATATGGGTGGAGGAATTAAGGCATTCTTCCAAAGAAGAGATATGAATAGATAACATATTCAAGAAAAGATGCTCAGTAAAAGTTGTCATCAAGGGAATGCAAACCCAATAAGGAGATATCACCTCATATTCCTGTTAGAATGACACACACACATGCACACAGGTGCACGCATGCACATACAAACAGAAAAACACCCCAAGAGATGATAAGTGATGGCAAGGATGTGGAGAAAAGAGAACGCTTGTGCACTCTTGACAGGAATATAAATTGGTATAGCCATTATGGAAAATAGTATGGAAGTTTCTCAAAACATCAAAAATAGAAGCATATAATCCTGCAATTCTTTTTCTGGGTTTATATCCAAAGGAAAGAAAAACAGGATATGAAAGAGATAGTTGCAGCCCATGTTCATCTCAGCATTCTTCACAATAGTTAAGATATGGAAACAACCTAAAAGTCCATCAGGATGAATGGATGAAGATATGAGATACACACACACACACACACACACACACGCACACACACATGCACACACACTGAAATAGTATTCAGACAAGAGAAAGAGGAAATCCTGACATTTCTTTCAACATGGATAGGCCTTGAAGGCGTTATGCTAAGAGAGATAAGTCAGACAGAGAAAGACAAAACTATATTACATCACTTATATGTGGAATCTAGGGAGGAAAAAGCCAAACTTACAGAAACAGGGTCAAATGGTAGTTATTAGGAGCTGTAGGGAAATTGGGAAGATGTTATTCAAAGGGTACATACCTGCAATTAGAAGATCAATAAGTTCTGGGTATCTAGTGTGCAGCACTGTTATTATAGTTATCTCTACTGTAGTATATATAATTAAAGTTGTGAAGATACTAGATCTTAAGTGTTCTCACCACAAAAAGAAATTATAATTTGTGAAGTGATAAAGGTTATTAGTTAACACTAGAGTGGTAAGTATATTGCAATGTATAAACATGTCAAATCAATATGTGTTCATCTTAAATTTACACAATGTTATATGTCAACTATATCTCAAAAGATTAAAAAAATTAAAGTATGATTAATGTATCAAAAACCCAACTGAAATTTATAGCTAGAAATTTGAAAAAGAAACTATTACCTAATTTATATTAAAAATAGATAGCTCTCCATCAAAAAACAAAAGTAAATGTTGAAACATGATCTCTTTGAGTTGCATGTGGATACAAATTATGTTTGGTATATCCTAGAATGCTTATTAGTATGTCTCATTAATATGATTTGCACTAAATGATAAAATATGTAACACTTCCTTTTTTTTAATCACCTGTAAAGTATCAGTGGGTTGAGAAATCTTGGAACGGCTATCCAAAATCTTCCATTGAGGGGCGCCTGAGTGGCTCAGTCAGTTAAGCGTCGGACTTCGGCTCAGGTCATGATCTCACAGTTCGTGAGTTTAAGCCCCACGTCAGGTTCTGTGCCGACAGCTCAGAGCCTGGAGCCTGCTTCGGATTTCTCTGTACTTCTCCTGCTTTCTCTCTCTCTCTCTCTCTCTCAAAAATAAATAAACATTAAAAAAATTAAAACAAAATCTTCCATTGAGTTTAGTTTTCTGCTTTAAAAAATACTCATTTGCTTCTTAGGTAATTTTTAAACAGTTGCTTAGATATAAACTGAATTGGCTAATTTTATATAACTACTTTTTAAAAGTTTTTAATGATTTTTTTTTATTTTTAAGAGAGTGTGTGTGAGAGCGAGAGCGAGAGCGAGAGCGAGAGAGCGAGTGAGTGAGAGAGAGAGAGAATGAGAGAGGGGCAGAGAGAAAGAGACAGAGAGGGAGACAGAATCAGAAGCAGGCTCCAGGCTCTGAGCTGTCAGTACAGAGCCCGATGTGGGGCTCAAATTCACAAAGTTTGAGATCATGATCTGAGCTGAAGTTGGACACTTAACCTACTGAGCCACCCAGGCTCCCCTATTTTTTTTTTTTTTTTATAAAAGGACACTTTAAGACTGGGAAGTAACCACCAAACTTGGGTTGCAAGCAGGTAGTGTGTTCATGTAATTAAGACCTACATTTTTTCTTCCTCGATAATACAAGTCAGGCCCTCAAGGCTAATCACTACTCAATTATTCTCGAGATCAGCTGAATTTCCTTTTTTCTTTAGGAAATTTCTAAACTTAAGCAACTTTAGAATTCTGTCCTGGGATTTTGGAAGTTGACAAAAATTATGACTGTTAAATGTTAGTTATTGTGATTTCTGATCTTAAAAATATATACTACTCCATTAATGAAACAGTTAGATAAAATGTAGTTTCAGACATGTAATCCAGGGGATTCAGGCAAACATTCCTTTGCAATATTTCACACACTATCAATTTTGCAGGGTTTTATAATTGAAAGTATACCTCTGCAAATTAAAACGTGAGAGACTCTATTTTCAGAAGTATCAGGTGTTTTAACATTAAGACTTTATTATATCCTATAAGAACAGTTAAAGGTTCACAGCAAAACTGTGACGAAGATAGAGTTCCCATATAGCCCCTGCACATGCATAGCCTCCCTCACTATCAACATCCTCCACCAGAGTAGTGTGACAATTGTCACACTTGCGTTAACATATCATACTTACCTTAGGGTTCATCCTTGGTATTTTGCATTCTAACAATCGAGCTATATGAGATAGATAGATATATGACATATATCCATCTTAAGGTGTCATACAACATATTTTCACTGCCCTATAAATTCTCTGTGCTTTGCTTATTCGTCCTACCATTGCAACCCCTAGAAACCATTTATTTTTTAATGTCTCCAAAATTTGCTTTTCCCAGAACACCATATACAGTATATACAGAAATATACTTGGATTGTGAGTAACTTATTCTGCAAGTGTTCCGCAAAGCAGGCAAATATTTTAAACAAATTTTAACCTGATAAATGAGCACTATCTTGCAGCATGAAGTAGTTTGTGATGCCATATGTCACATAATCACAATTGAGCCAATGGTTTTTGAAATTTGCTTTGATATACAAATGGTTTGGATTACAAATATGATTCTGGAATGAATTACACTTATAAACCAATGTTTTACTGTAATTGGAATTATACAATATGTAGCCATTTTGGATTGGCTTATTTCATTTAGTCATAGGCATTTAGGGATCTTTCCTGTTTATTTTTTTCATGGATTGATAATTCATTTCCTTTTAGCACTGAATAAGACTCTGTTTTCTGGATGTACCACGGTTTATCCATTAACCTGCTGAAAGACATATTGCTTACTTCGAAATTTGGGCAATTATGTATAAAGCTATATTTGTGTACAGGTTTTTGTGTTAACATAAGTGTTAAGTTCCTTTGGGTAAATACCTAGGAGCTATTTTACTGGATTTTGTGGCATGTTTAGTTTTCTAAGAATCTTCTGAATTGTATTTCAAAGTGGCTGTGCCATTTTCCATTTCCACCAGCAATGGATGAGAGTTTCTATTCTCCACATTCTCACCACATTGGTGTTGTCAGTGCCTTAGGTTCTGGCCACTCTAATAAGTGTGTATTAGTATCTTAGTGTTGCTTTAATTTGAATTTCTCTGATGGCATAGGATACAGAACATGTTTTTATATGCTCATTTGCCTCTTGCCTATCTTTTGTGAAGTGTACCTTCAGGTCTTTGACCAATTTTTCAATTGGGTTGTTTTCCTGTTGTTGAATTTTAATAGTTGTTTGCACATTTTGGATGAGATTTCCTTATCAAATGTATTTTTTGCAAATATTTGCTCATGGCCTGTCTTCTCATTCTCTTCACCTTGTCTTCCACAGAGCAGATTTTTTTTTTATTTTAATGAATCCCAGCTTATCCATTACAATAAAACCTTGGATTGCAAATAACTTGTTCTGTGAGTGTTCCACAAGATGAGCAAACATTTCTAATAAATTTTAACATGATAAAAGAGTGCAATGCTAGTAGTATGTGGTGCCAAATATCACATGATCACAACTGAGCCAATGGTTCTTGAAATTCTCTTTGATATACAAATGCTTTGTATTACAGGAATATTTCCAGAATTAATTATGCTCTCAAACCAAGGTTTTACTGTATTTTATTTTATTTTTTTATGGACTTTTTTTTTGGTGTTGTATCTAAAAAGACATTGCCATACTTAGGTTCATCTAAGTTCTATTTTTCCTATGTTATCTTCTAGGGGTTTAATAGTTTTACATTTTATACTTAGATCTAAATAAAATGATCCATTTTGAGTTAGTTTTTGTGGAGGGTATTAGGTCTGTGTCTAGATTCATTTTTTGCATGTGGATGTCCAGTTGTTCAAGCACCATTTGTTGAAAAACAATTATTTGCTCTATTTTATTGCCTTTGATCCTTTGTCAAATATCAACTGACCCTATTTATGTGAGTCTACTTCAGGGACCTCAACTGTATTCACAGTTGATTTATACTGGCACACTCTCTTGTTTACTATAGTTTGTGGTAAGTCTTGACATTGAGTAATATATGTCATCCAACATTGTTCTTATCGTGTTGGTTATTCTGAGTATTTTGCTTCTCTATATAAATTTTAGAATCAGTTTGTTGTAATCACAAGATAACTTTCAGGGATTTTGATAGGGATTGCATTGAACCTACAGGTAAAGTTGGGAAGAACTGACAGCTTTACAATATTGAGTTTTCTTATCCATGGATATGGAATATCTCTGCGCTTATGTGGTTATTATTATTTTTTATTTAATTCATCAGATTTTCGTAGTATTCATATAGGTCTTGCACATATTTTGTTAGATATTTCCATAAGCATTTTATTTGGAGGAACAGTAATTTAAGTGGAATTGTGTTTGTTTTTAATTTCAAATTCCACTTCATTGTTCATTGTTCATTTTTGGTATGTAGGAAAGCAGTTCATTTATGTATATCAGCCTTGGAGTATGGAAACTTATTATGATTGCTTATTAGATCCAGGATTTTAATTGATTATTTTGCATTTTCAATGTAGATGATCATGTTATCTGTAACCAAAGACATTTTTGGTCATCTTTCCCAATCTGGTTGCCCTTTATTTCCTTTGTCCCTCAAAGACATCTTCCCAATCTGTTTTATTTCCTTTTCTTGCTTTATTGAATTAGCAATAAGTTCAAAGTATACTGAGAGTTTTTATGGTGAATTGCTGTTGGATTTTGATAAATGTTCTTTTTGCATCTATTGATATGATCATGTGATTTTTATTTTTTAGACTATTGATATTATGGATTACATTAACTGATTTTCTTTTTTTTTTTACAGTAATTGATTTTCAAATGTTAAACCAGACTTACATATCTGCAATAAAATCTACTTGATCGAGATATATAATTCGTTTTATAGATTTTTAAGGCTACTTGCTAATATTTTGTTAAGGACTTTTATATCTATGTTCATGAGAGATATTAATTTGTATTTTTCTTCTCTAGTAACATTTTGCCTGATCTTGGTAGTAGGGTGATTCTGGTCTCATACAATGAGTTAGAAATGTCCCCTCTGCCTCTTTACATTGAATGAAATAGTAAAGAGTTGGTATAATGTTTTTCTTAAATATTTTGTAGAACTTACCAGTGAACATATCTTTGCCCTTGCTTTCTGTTTTGGAATGGTATTAATTATTTAATCAATGTCTTTAATAGACAAATGCCTTATCAGATTGTCTATTTCCTCTTGTGTGCATTTTAGCAAATTACAACTTCCAAAGAATTGCCCCATTTAATCTAGATTATCAAATTTTGAGCATAGAATTGTTCATACTATTCCTTTTTTATCTTTTTTAATTCCACAAGGCCTGTAGTGATGTTCCTCTCTTTCATTTCTGATGTTAGTAATTTTAGTCCTTTCTGTTTTTTTTTCTTTGTTAGTCTGCACATCAAATTTAAAGATCTTTTCAAGGAAATGGCTTTAGTTTTGTTAATATTCTATTTTGAATTCCCATCTTCAATTTCATTGATTTCTGATCTAAGCCAACAAATGAATTTAATTTGTTCTACTTCTTATTTCTCATGATAGAAGCTTTGATGATTGATTTTATATCTTTGTTTCTAATATATCATTCAATGCTATTAATTTCTCTTTAAGCCAGCTTTGCTTTTTTCCACAAATTTTGATAAATTGTGTTTTCATTTTCACTTAGTTCAATATATTTTTTAAAAATTCTTGTAAGATTTATTTGACCCGTGTATTGCTTAGATGTGTGTTTTTTAATTGTTATGTTCTTTGGGTTTTTCCAGTTAACTTTCTATTACTGATTTCTAGTAATTCCATTATTGTATGAGAGCAGATATTGTGTGATTTCTATTCATTTAAATGTGTTAAAGTTTGTTTTATGTCCAGAATGTGGTCTATTTTGATAAAGCTCTGGTGAACTTGAGAAAATTCTGTATTCTGCAGTTCTCAGATGACACAGTCCATGTTTAGCTATATATATACATTCAGTTGATTGATAATGTTTTTGAGTTCAACTATATTTTTTTCTGATTTTCTGCTTAATAGATCTGTCCATTTCTGATAGAGAGGTGTTAAAGTCTCCAACTACAATAGTTGATTAATCTATTCTTTTTTGCAATTCTATTTGTTTTTGTCTCATACACTTTGATGCTTTTTTGTTAGGTGTACACACATTAAGGGTTATTAGGTCTACTTGGAGGATTGACTCCATTATCCTTATATAATGATCATCTTTATCCCTAATAACTTTCCTTAATCTGAAGTCTCCATGATCTGAAATTAATATAACTATTCCTGGTTTCTTTTGACTACTGTTTTAGGATAATGTATTTCCCATCTGTCACTTATGTTTAATCTATATTTGTCCTTACAAATAAAGTGGATTTCTTGTAGACAATTCATAGTTGGATTTTGCTTTGTGATCCTCTATGAAAATCTGTTTTTATTGGGTGCATTTAGACCATTGACATTCTAAGTTATTATTGATATATTTGAATTAATATCTACCATATTTTACTGTTTTTTATTGGTTGATCTTCTTTATTCCTATTTTAGCTTTTCAGTCACTTTCTGCCATTTGTGATTTTAACTGAGCATTTTATATGATTCTGTTTTTCTCCTTTTTTTAAAAAAATGCATATCTATTATACCTTTTTTAAAAATTTTCAGTGGTTGTTCTAGAGTTTGCAATATACATTTGTAACTAATTCAAGTCTACTTTCAAATAACATACATTTCATTAGTAATGTACCTTTAAATAAAAAAATAATTCTAATTTATCCTTCCTATTCCTTATATTATTACTGTCATAATTCTACTTATACATAAGCATATATGTCTATGTATATATGCTTATGTACATTATATGCATACATAGGCATACTTAATTGAATACATTGTTGGTATTAATATTTTAAGCAAAAACTTACCTGTTGGATCAATTAATAATTAACAAATAAAAGTTTTTATTTTATCTGTAGTTACTACTTCCTTGATACTCTCCTTTAATTTGTATAGAATTGAGTTTCTGGGTGGCTCAGTTGGTTAATTGTCTTAATTCAGCTCAGGTATCTTGTGGTTTGTGGGTTCAGGTCCTATGTCGGGCTTTGCACTGACAGTGGGTAGCCTGTTTGGGATTCTCTCTCTCTCTCTCTCTCTCTCTCTCTCTCTCTTTGCCTCCCCCCAACCTGTGCATTCTCTCTCTCTCTCTCTCTTTCTCTCTCTCTCTCTCTCTCTCTCAATAAATAAACTTAAAAAAAAAGAACTGAGTTTCTAACCTATATTATTTTTCTTCTTTCTAAACATTTTCTTTTATCATTTCCTGCAAAACATGTCTACTGGCAACAAATTCTCTCAATTTTTATTTGCCTAAGAAAATCTGTTTCTTCTACATTTTTAAGGATAATTTCATAGGGTACATAATTTTAAGTTAGTGTGTTTTTGTTTTGTTTTGTTTCTCTCATGAATTTAACTATTTCACTGTTCTTCTTGCTTGGTTTCTGAATAGTCAGGGGTAATTAATTATTATCTTTTCTTTTCTTTTCTTTTCCTTTCTTCTTTCAGGATTTTGTCTTTATCATTTATATTCCATAGTTTGGAAATTACATGCCTAGGAGTACTTGTTTTGTTTGTTTTATTTGTTTTGTTTATCTGTTTGCTTGGCATACATCCTTCATGATGTTCTCTGAGCTTACCATATCTGTGGTTTTTTATCTGATATTAATTCGGGAAAATTGTCAGTCACTATTGTTTCAAATATTTCTTTGGTTTATTTTCTCTTTCTTATCCTTCCAGTATTCCCATTAAGCATGTTTCATACCTTTTGTGGTTGTTGTACAGTCTTTGGGTATTCAGTTGATGTGATTATTGACAAATTTTTTCTTCTCTTTGCTTTTTTCTTTTTTTTTTTTTGTTGAAGGTTCTGTTGATACATCCTCTGGCTAAGAGTTCCAGAGTTCCTTGTTCATCCATGTATGGTTTACCAAGCCTATCAAAGGTATTTTATATTTTTATTACAGATTTCTTATCTTTAGTGTTTTGTTTCCTTCTTAGGATTTCCATCTCTCTGCTTACATTGTCCATCTGTTCTTATGTGCTGTCTACTTTATCCATTAGAGCCCTTAGCATATCAGATAGACAGATAGATAGACAGATAGATAGATAGATATGTATCTCCTTGGTCTAATACAGGTTAAGTTTGATGAACTAGTTCTCCTCAGAATAGGCCTTCTTAAGAAAAATTGAGTACTCTGAATGACTTTAAAATGATTTCTCCCCTTCTCACCCCTCAAAGCTACAGGAGATTTTTTTTTTTCTGATATTTATTGTGAGAACTAGTAAAGTTCTCAGTGGGAAATTTTTACAATATTTCTCCCCCCATCCATGGCTGTGTCCCCCTGGAGTTTTTAACTCTCAGATGTGTCCCCAATGAACCTCCCATAATTCATTAATTATAGGTCCAGGTTTTCCTACCCTGGCACTGGTTCCCAGGAGGTTTCTGGTCGGAAGTCTCTTTTCCCTTA
Organism: Cryptoprocta ferox; assembly: GCA_028646485.1. NCBI lineage: Eukaryota > Metazoa > Chordata > Mammalia > Carnivora > Eupleridae > Cryptoprocta > Cryptoprocta ferox. The sequence goes on along the minus strand of CM053577.1, from coordinate 87,070,817 downwards.
AGCAGCAACTCTCTGTATTTGCCCATCTGTTTCTCCAGTCTTTTGGGAAAAAGTTTGCCTTGTGTCCTCCCCTGTCTTATGAATCCAAGAACAGTTGTTAATTATCTACCCTGCTTAGCTCCTGATGATGGTACGGTGACTTCCAAGGTCCTTATGTGAAGATTCAGCAACCCCTGTGGGTGTTTTATTTATATATGCACACACACATATATATGTATGTATATATCTATGTATACATAGATATATACATACATATATATACATATATGTATATATATGTATGTATGTATATAGCATCACTTATTTTCATTCAAAATAAATATCAAATACAACCAATTATATTCTTATGTAAATATTTAAAAAAATTTTTAATGTTTATTTGTTTTTGAAAGACAGAGAGGAGACAGAGTGCAAGCAGGCGAGGGGCAGAGAGAAAGGGAAACACAGAATCTGAAGCAGGCTCCAGGCTCTGAGCTGTCAGCACAGAACCCAATGCGGGGCTTCGACTCAGGAACCTGGAGATCAGGACCTGAGCTGAAGTCTGATGCTTAATAGACTAAGCCACCCAGTCGCCCCTATTCTTATGTAAATATTAAGCAGGCACTCTCAATTCTAATTTAAAAGGAAGCTTAAACTAAAAGATATTTCTATTTAATGATTACTATCACTGCATGGGATAATCTTAGTTTAAATAGCAAAGGTCCTTTAATCCATAGTACAAGTTTAAAAATAAATAAATGAATAAGCTAGGTAAATAAGTAAGTATGTAAATGACTTACAATTCAAACTTTCCAAACTACAGTTAAAACTGGAGCTTGTGAGAAGAGCAATAGATGACTAAATGTTTAGGTAGGTAAAGGATAGAGAGTTGCTAAATAGTTGGAAATTAAAACAGTATTAATTATAAATGGAAAAAATGATACATAGTCACAGGAGAAAATAACCAGAATATTCTATGACTACACTTTTTAATCTTTATACCAAATTATATAGGTCAATATGTTTTATTTTTACAGTGTTTTGAATTTTCAATAAAACTGTTCTGCATATAAACATCTTCTACATTAATATACCAATTGTGAAATGGTGTTTTTAAAAATCTCTCATACACATTTTTAAGGGAAAAATTATTCTGAAGTTGTCAGCTTATTTTATATAAATTCCCAAACACTTCTGGATAACAACAACGACAACAAATAGAACAAAACAAATGAAAGTAAAACCACAATGTATACCTTCAAAATAAATAGATGACAACTTCATTATCATTTATTATTTAGAACAACCAATTTAAATATTTAGTAAATAAGGGCTTCATAGGCTAAAGCTTTTATTACACAAGCAATTAGTATCATTGCTTGGGAAGTTTTTTTTATAATAAATGTACTGTAAAATTTCATATATAATGGTAGCAGAAAACATAAAAGGATGGCTATAGGTTATAAATATACACTGAATACCCCATACAGGACAAGAATTTAGGAAAGAAATTCTCATAAATGTTTTTATTTTATAATCTTACATCCTTTTAAGATTATAATTATTTAGAATTTAACTTTACTTTGCATTAACATTGATAATTTCTTACTCTGTCCTATTCATACATAATTTCATTCAGAAGAATCACTATTAAAAGGGGATCTACACAGAAATTCTACTTTATTAGCTACTGTTATGGAAAAGCATACCTGAGGCTTAAAATATGAAATGGAGAGCTAGAATTTTAACCAATGCAATAAAGATTGTAAAAGTTTTACTTTTACATTTGAATGTCTACTATGTATCAGGCACTAGGTAATGTCCCAAGAGACAGTGATTTACCTGATTTGAGGACCTTGTATTTTATTTGGTAGCTAGAAACATAAACAAATAATTAGTGTATCATCTAATAAGTGACATACAGTAGAATGAACTAACTGCTACAATTGGAAGGAACTAAAATGTCTATTGACTGATTTCTACAGGATTTTCAGATTTTCAAGGCAAAGGTGATTTTTGCTCTTGTCCACAGACCACTAAGTAGAGAAAATGGAAATCACACCAGGAAATGGATCAACCAGATAAAAAGCAAAACTATCAAATTATACTATATGTGCTTGCATACATTTTTCAATGGTGCCATAATAGCTGTTCTCAAATTTAATGGAAATATTGTTTCTTCTATAAGTAAATAAAATATTCTGGTTATTTATTAAAATTACACGAGATCCTCACTATAACTTCGGTTTATATCCTAGCAATATGACTCTAATTTAGATTATCTATTTATTATGAAAGACAATATTAATGGGATTGTTTATCATGTGCAAATGTAGAGTCAGAAAGGAAAAGAAGAACCATTTGGTTACAAGTGATAATGATGTGATAAATTATGCTTCAGTCATTCATACTGTGAAGTATTAATGCAAAGATAAAAAAGTTTATAATTTTGTGGAGGATATGGCGCCATACAAAATGTTTAGATATATGTGTAGAGCTTAGGTCCAAGTTATAGAACAATCACATTGCTGCTGTTGGTAGACTTGAAGTAGGTAAGAAATGACCAGGGTTAGTAGATTTTGCAAAAGCCTTAAAAGTTACTCCACTTGAAGATTTTCTTTCACATCTTCTTATCTGATCCTCCTCATTCATGTTATTTTTTAAAAATTATGACTCTCCTTCCCTTTCTTGGAGCATAATTTAAAACATGCTGAAATTAGCTGATAGTAGTTTATTTATTATGTGCTGTATGTTGTTTTAAATATTACCTGCTATAATTCATTTAACATTCACAGCATGTGAGATAGCTACTCTTCATTTCTAGTGGACAAAGATACGGTGCAGAGAATCCATGTTCTGACTTAAGGAGCATGATTTTTAACAGTTTATTGATTGATCATCATTGTCATTAACTTCAAGTTTCACTATGCTGATTGCTGTGATTTTCACATATAACATCAAGCCTTGAATGGAATTTTGTCTGATATAATTCATAGTAAATAACAGTTATGTTAAATATGCATTCTAAGACTCTAGTGAGTTTCAATAAGATTAAGAAATATATCTAATGTATAGTAATTACAGTTTCAGTTTTGATCAAATATTTAATTTGCAAAGGAAGTATATACTACACTTTAAGTAATGGCAAGATTTATATAAAATAAAGCAAAAATTTGACTTCAAGTATTTTATTTTTAAAAGTTATCAAACGCGTGTAGTATGGCAGAGTATCAGGACTATAACAAACTTTAATGTTTATCTACCTGAACTCTTCATCATGGTTGAATTTATATACTCATTCATACTTTCATAGCTGTGGCAACTAATTTCTTGGTAACTTTTCATGGAATTTTATAATTAATAACACTACTTTCTAAATTTATCTAATTTCTTTTTTGTACTGACTTAATTGTTAGATATTAGAAGGAGAATATATTTTGAAGGAAACCATGGTCTTCTTGTCATAGCACTGCCACTGTAGCCAAAGACTTCATTATCCTTGCTGTTGACCCATGATTTTTTATGCATATCTTAGTTTACTACATACTAAGGAGAATCTTCTGTAGTCAGACACTGAGTCCACTCTAAAGAAATTTAGTAACAGAAATAAGAACAACATGACTGAGTTAGAAAATGCTTTTAGAAAGTTATCACTGAAGGAAAGAAGACATATGACAAGTATGAAAGCAGAAAATAAGAGGATTAAGAGGATTACTAAGTAAAGCTGAGTTTATAAAAAGCTAAAATGACAACAAGCAAAAAAGTTGTACAGAACACTAAAGAGTGCCAAAACGTATTCAGGTACCTGTAGCATTATACTATATTCACTTTTGGTGTACCCATAACTGTTAGCTCTTTTGCTAACTTTTATGAGATTACTCTTTATGTAATTTAAAGCTACTTTGTTATAAACTCAGATTTCCTATGATTTTTGTAAGATGCATGAGTAGCAATGCCTCTTTCAATTACCTTGATATGTTGGTTACAATCTCAGTGTATGATCCAACTGTTGTTAATTTATGGTTTAGGTGACCAGATTATGTAAACTTGTAGTTGGTCATTGATTTTATAGTAGACATGGCATAGTGTGGCAAGTCATCCAGATTTAAGTAAAGTTAATGTCTGCATTGACACATGAGCACATGATTATCAGGACTTTAAAATATTCTAGAGAAGATGGTGATCCCAATAAAGTTAATATGAAAATTTTAACAAATAAAAAAATGTTCTCTCAAAATTTGAGATTAGACCAATAGTAGTTTTTCAATGTATATGTTTTAATATGTATTTAAATATAAAGTGTATTTATATTTAAATATATATATACACACATATAGTGTTTTTGCTCTGTTATAAAGAGATTTATTGATTATTTCCTATATATCCAAAAACTTGATTTCTTCTCCATTGCTGAGAGTACTGTTGAAGTATTTTTTGATGTCATTTTGAGTGGATTCTAATGAATGATTTCTAGATTCAATACTACATCATTGATAAAAGAAGCCTTTCAAAGCAAAATAAATATTTTTCCATGTTTTATTTCTGAAAGAACTTACGAAATAATAGGATATTTAACTATGAAAAGTTACCTCAAAATACTATGTTTTAGGATCAACTATTTTCATTAAAAAATGTAACACACCCAAATTTTAATTTTGGAATAAGAAATTCTCTAGCTGAGTATTACTCAGTGCATTTATGTGAGCAAGCCACAGTGTGAGATTAGATATGCCAATTATGAGAACCAGTATTTACTTTTAAGTACATTAGAAAAAGAAAAGTCTAACCCTCTATTGTCTGCACAAAGTATCTTCAATATTACTCCAAGTGATTAGAAAAAGAAATGTAGGGATGCAAATTATTTAGTACTACCCATGAGCTTTACCTGAGAAAGGGAAAGGAGATAATAAAATATGACTTGTAACAATCTTTTGCCTCTCAGGCTACAATTCCTGTCTGGGAACCTCCTGCCTGATGAGTGGAAGCTAAGAACTCAAGTGATGCATGGAAATTCAAGGACTCTGTGTGCCTAAGTTGTTTTTGTACTTTCAGCTTGTTAGTTTCCCTGTCATGACAAGGGAATCCCAGCTTGGAATAAAATGTTTAGAAGGAAATCAAGGAGGCCACGGTGGCTAAAAGAGGATGAGCAGGAAGAGTAGTAGGAAATGGAATAAGAGAATACAGGACAGGGAAGGAACAAATCTTCAAATATAGGAGGTAGTAGTAAGAGTTCGTCCTTTTACTTTGGGTGAGATGTGAAGCCATAATAGGGATTTCAACATTACATGACATGAATTAAGTTAATATTAATATATCCACTATGGATGTTATGTTACATATATTAAAGAAGGATGTACATGGAAGAGGCAATTATGAGAAATCTTTGATTCTTTCTCTGAATCTATAATGTTTTGGTGGGAAAAGAATGCTTACATGGTGAAGTCCTAAGAAGTATCTTACTAACTCTTTTTTGTGTGAAGTTGTTCAGAGGAGCATGTCTAGAGAAATGCCTGAGTGTAGTTAAAATTATATCCAGAATATGCTATTTAAAGTCATAGGCCTTGAGATCTCCAATGAGAATGAAAGGAAATCCAAAGGTTGAACTACTTGGGGGGTTAGAGTTCAGATGTTTAAAAATAATATTGTGCTGTTGCTGTTTTTATAGTCACCTTGTAAACAGAGGGTAGGGTGGAGAGGATTAATGTCATTAGTGCCTAATGGAAATATTGGTTATGAATTTTTGAGTAGCAGTAAAGCAGCAGAAATAAAGGGGGGGGGTTTGCAAAGAGTACACAGAGTTGGATGCACTTCCTTGAGACTTTGTTGAAAGCTATGTAGAGATCAGTGGTGGGTCAGCTTGATTTGAACATGAGGATCTTCAGCTCAGTTAGTCTAATAGCAATGTCAAGACTAGTGAAGCAGCTGGCTCCTTACTTGGCAATTCTTATTTGGCTTTGTGAATTGTTCTCCTATTTTCTTTTCTTTAGTCCTAGTGGTCCCTCAGGGCTTTTTTTTTTTTTTTTTTGGTCTTATTCTCTATATTATTTTTTATGATATTGTATCTGTTTCCATGGTTTCATTTGCCACCTCAATGGTTACAACACTCATTTTCGATCTTTATTTTAGATTTTTCTACTAATCTTGACCTGACATCTGTCAAGTAATGGCTTATCATACTGCAAAGAAATTGTGTTTAAAAATGAACTGCTTTCTTAAAATCAATTAAATGATAAGAACACACACTTTGGAGGTGAAAAAATATTTGAACACATAAGCTCATAAAAAGGGTAACTAAATGGCCAATAAATAAGTAAAAAAGTGTGCACTTTTCATTCATCTAGGGAAATGCAAATTCAAAACACATTTAATAAATTACTACAAATCCAACAGAATGGATAAAATGAAAAAATGGAAATTCAAAATGATCACAAGGATGTAGAGCAACTAATATTCTCATATGTTGCTTTAAAAAGCTTAAGTTTTCCATGGGATATAGAAACAAGCTCTAAGATCTTAATGTAAAAACATCATTGTAAGAAGGAAAGGGTAATTCTGAGTATAAAATGATGCCTACCAGGTGGATTTTTATTTTGACTTATTTGACTACACACTTAGAGATAAGTTTTATACAAAAAAAAAACGGGGAATCACTACAGGAAGTGGCCATAAAAGCAAGCAGCAAGCAAAAAAATAAATAAATAAAATAAATGGATATCCCCCAAATTATTATGGTTTATCTAAATTCTGAAACTTTGAGACTAAGTCAACATACATTGTATTTTTACTCAGTTTAATAAGAAGATGGGGGTATGAAGGCTAGTTCCCTCCTAACTACTCCCCCCACCCTCCTACCCAGTGGCACATTTGTTACCACGCACTTTAAGACATTCATTATAAGTGCTTTAGAGTTTACATAAAGAGGCCAAGACCGGGGTAACATTCCACTCTTGTTTTTGTTGTGTCATTTAAGCATTTGGAAAAAGTAATTTGGAATAGCTAAAATTAGTATTCTTTGATTGTGATATCATCCTAATAGGATATAATTTAGAGAGCTAAGAGAAATGTCACAGACTTATATGGCTGGTGAAAATTACTAAATGTCAATTGGCTCATATGCTCCTTCCTTTAGGAAAACTTATACCTAAATCTTCCCAGATGACTCTTATTTCCAAAAATCCCCAAGGTTCAGTGGTCTCACTATTAATATATATACTGGTTACCGCTCTGTGAGAAATGTTTTCCCCTCTGTGAGAAATATCTCCATATTTACTGTAAATCACCACACATTTATTTAAACTTATTAAGACTTTGACATGAACCTGAAATAAATTCATCATTTGTTTATGTTGAAGAATAATTCTGTGTTCTGATTCATATTTATTTATTTCTAAATGTTTGTTTGTTTGTTTGTTTGTTTAGAGAGACAGAATATGTGAGTGGAGGAGGGGCAAAGAGAGGGGGAGAGAGAATCCCAGGGTCAGTGGTCAGTGTGGAGCTTGATGCGGGGTTCAATCCCATGACCCTGGGATCCTAACCTAAGCCAAAATCAAGATTTGGATACTTAACTGACTGAGCTACCCAGGTGCTCTCTGATTCATATTTAAATCACATCTAGATAGAATTCTAACTGTAGTGAATCACTGCCTTTTTTGGTGTCCGTATGGTGGCAGAGGAACTGTAACAGGTGTGATGAAGTCCAGCTAGATGTTCACTAATTGTAATTCCTCTTACTTTGGGTACAATTCTCAGACTATAACTAGACATTTCACCTTTAGAAAAAGTTTTTAAAAAACAGAAAAGCAATAAAACAAAATTGGCAGTATTATTGAATTCAATTTTTTGTAAATGAGGAAGCAGGATCAGAGAGTTCAGGTGTGTAATTTTAACCACACATTTTATAAATTGCAAAGCAGCAGCTGGGACTAGATCTTAGGTTCTCTGATAATGCTGTATTTTTACCAGCATTCCACAGTGTTTTTATATGTGTTATCAGCTACATTTTAGATTAAGCTTAAAAACAAGTTTCAAGAGCAGTATTGAAAAAACAACTCTGAACACAAAAGAACATCAATAAAAGAGAAGTATGAAGGAATAGAATCTTTTGAGACAAATAAAAACTGTGTAACAAATAAGTTCTTTACAAAAAAAAGGTTATACACCTAGACAGATTGGGTCCATCATAACCTGGCAACTCTTCAGTATGAACAAAAACCTTAATTTTTAAATACTCGAATAAGCAGAGATTTTCAATGACTTCAAACCTAAATGAAATCTCAAAACAAGAAATATTTATGGATTGTCTCTGAAAGTACCCTGTTTATACGCTGAATAAATCATAAACCTGTTTATATAGGAAATCAATGAAAGCACAGTAGATACAGTTTCCTTTGCATGAGGTGCCTTTGACATTACCCATAGTCTAACATGCTGAGTGTGAAATAAACATCAAGGTAATGCAGTCTCATTATAGAAACATAATCTGAAAATAAGTTTACAAAAAATGAAGGAAAATAGCATTTTCCTAAATATCTGAGTGCACAAGATGCATTGTAAAATACTGATATCTGGACGGCCTAGGCATGTCCAAAAGATAACACAAATATTCTGAATTAGGGGATTCTAACTTCCTAAAAATATGGTTTCCTCCACAGCTAAGACTTTGAAAAGCTTCTCTTTTAATTCTTTACTTTTTCCTCTGTTACTTTTAATCACTGTCATGGATTTTTATTCTATATCTTCACCAATAAACTTTCAAATGAATGCTTAAACCTAGAGATCTCCAAACTTAAATGAACAAGCACTTTCTCAATATAACCATTTGGATGTCTCTTAGGCAAGTCAAATTCATTGTATAAAAAACAAACTTCTGTTCTTCCTCCTCATGCTCAGTTTCATCTCAGAAAAAAATGATAATTTACATTTTTCACTTCCTCAGATTAAATGACTTTATGTCATTACTGACACCTCTATCATATCTCATATTCAGTGTGTCAGAAATACATTCTTGTCTCTGGCTTCAAAATGTAGCTCAAATTTGATACTTCTTAGCCAGCTCTACTGTAAACTTCCTGGTTCAATCACAATAACCAGGATGTTATTGTGGTTGTTTTTGCTTGTTTGTTTTATTTATTTTGAGAGGAAGAGTGGGGGAGTGTGCACAGGTGCACATGCACAAGGAAGCAGGAGGGGGCAGAGACAGAATTTCAAGCAGGCTCTGCACTGCCAGCGCAGAGCCCCATGTGAGGGTGGAACTCATGAACTGTGAGATTGTGCTTTGAGATGAGATAAAGAGTTGGATGCCTAACTGACAGAACCACCCAGGCCCCCCACAATCATTTCATTATTGGATTATTTCAGTAGCTTCCCAGAGTAGTTTTACTATTTCCCTATCTGCCCTCATTTAATTTATTGTCAAAGGCGAAGGTATAATAATCTTATTATTAATTCATATCATGTCACTTGTGTGCCCAAAGTCTTTCCATGCCTTCCCGTTTCCATGCAGAACAAAAGCCAAATTCTTTACTTACTTTGCTCACCACTGTCCCTGCAAACTCTTCCATGATTGCCCCCTCTTACCTGTCCTACTGTAATGCTTACTACTCTTCCCCTCAGTCCATTCACTTTGGCTATATGTACCTTTTTGCCATTGGTTGACAATGCAAGGTACACTCCAGGCTTTCAGCCTCTATTCTTGCTATTTTTTTCCGTTTAAAACACTCTTTGTTAGATATATACATATGTAAGTCAGGGGCTCAACAGAAAACTAAAGGCACACTCAAATGAAGATAAAGTGAGGAAGGCTTCTTCAAAATGCTACTGATAGCTAAGGTTTGGGCAACGTGCAGGGAAACACTTCAGCAGCATTTCTCCACTAATAGATTGGATTATTTTACTTACTATCTGTTGCACGGCTCTCGGAAAATAATCTAATCAAACCAAATCAGGGAGAACAATAATTGACTTTCCTCTTTGTCTGCTTTTCTATCCTTGGGATTAGTACAATGTGAATTATATAGTAAGTGCTCAATAAATACAAGGGCGCCTGGGTGGCTCAGTCGGTTAAGCTCCAACTCTTGATTTTGTATATGTGCTGCCGAAGCGAGCACCTCCAACTCTTGATTTTGGTTTAGGTCATGATCTCATGGTTTGTAAGTTCAAGCCCTACATCAGGTTCCATACTCACAGTGAGGAGCCTGCTTGAGATTCTCTCTCCCCCTCTTTCTCTGCCCTTCCCCAACTCACGTGCTACCCTGCCCACAAAATACATACATGCATACACACATACATACATACAGAATGACTGAGAAGGAATATAGCAGCAGCAGTAGCAGCAGAAGTAGTAGAAGTAGTAGTAGTAGTAGTAGTAGTAGAAGCCCAGTATTAATCGTAGTTGTAAAAGTAATGCTTTAAAATGTACCAGGCATTGTTGTGTCAAGCACATAAATTGAATTATCTTGCTTAATCTTTATTACAACTTATGATATAGAGACATTTATTTTCCTCACTTTAGAAGTTACGTAGCTGAGGTTCAGAGAAGTAAGCAATTGGTGAGGCCAGGATGACAGTAAACAAACCTGACTGCTGCAAGGTCTGTGCTTCTCTTAATGCATTCAACTGCTTCTTGGTTGATGTTAAGTTAACTTTTCTCTCTCTCTACAGAGTAGAAGGGACCTTGCATATCTACGGTGTTAGGCAGTGATCTTGCCAATATATCAGGCTCTTAGAAACACTCTGTATCAGTTTTCCAGGATGCCATAAAAATTACACAAACATGGTAGATTAAAAGAACAGAAATATATTTTCTTACAATAGAGTTTTAGATGACAGAGGGCAAAATCGAAGTGTCAACAGGGCCATGCTGTCTCAAGGGCTTAGGGAAGATCCTTGTTTCTTCCTGCCTCTGGTGGCCCCAGCTTTTCTTGGCTTGTGGCAGAATAATAGAAACCTCTGCCTTTATCTTCAGGTGAGCTCTTTCCCTGTACCTATAAGTGTACATTTCTTTCTCCTGTAAGGGTACCCTCAATGGATTTAGGGTCCACTCTAATACAGTGTGATCTCATCTTGATCCTTAACTTAATTGCATCACAAAGACCATATTTCATTATAAGCACACATTGTAATGTTCTGGGTGGATGTGAATTTTGGGGGAACCTTATTCAACCCAGTAAACACTTCTTTTTAGGGATGGAAACTTAGGCTTTTAACCCTTTTAAGGCTACTTACCTGTCAGTAAAGCTCATCAGCTCTGAATTATTGCACTATTACCTAATTTCCCATGCTATCTTATACCACCTATATTAGCGATGTCCTCCACTATTGACTCTGGGGTTAAGACTGATTGACACTTCTCTTCTAAGAAGCAAAAGCACCCTGCCAAGGTCCCAAATGAGAATCCATATTTAATAATACAAGCAGGTCCTGATTTATGATGGTTCAATTTATGATTTTCTAACTTTACAATGATGGGAAAGCAATCCATATTCAGTCGAAACCACACTTTGATTTTTTATTTTTGACCTTTTCCCGGGCTAGCAGTATGCAGTAGGATACACTCTCATGATGTTGGGCAGTGACTGCCAGTGGCTGCCCCCAATCACAAGGATAAATAACCAATACTCCTACAATCATTCTGTACACATAGAATCATTCTGCTTTTAGCTTGCAATATGGAATTCAAATTACATGAGATATTCAGTGCTTTATTATAAAACGAGTTTTGTGTTGGTTGATTTTTCACAACTAGGCTAATGTAAGTATTCTGAGCATATTTAAGTTCGGCTAAGCTTAGCTATCATATTCGGTAGGTTAGGTGCATGTTCGCCTTAGGATATTTTCAACTTACAATGGATTTATTGGGACATAATCCCATCATAAGTCAAGGAAGTTTTGTATTCACTCATATTTGGCCCTTCCATTTTTTAACAGCAATATATTTCTGATATCTTTTTTTTAAAATTTTTTAATGTTTTATTTATTTTTGAGAGAGAGAGAGAGAGAGAGAGAGAGAGAGAGACAGCATGAGCAGCGGAGGGTCAGAGAGAGAGGGAGATACAGAATCCAAAGAAGGCTCCAGGCTCTGAGTTGTCAGCACTGAGCCCAAAGCGGGGCTCGAACCCACAAACCGCAAGATCATGACCTGAGCCGAAGTTGGACGCTTAACCAACTGAGCCACCCATGTGCCCCTGTATTTCTGATATCTTAAAAAAAACTTCAACTACAAGGTCTATAAAATGTTAAAAAAAACTTATGGCTTATCTGGTATTAGAAAGGATAATTCTCAAAGGCCAAAAACAAAACTGAATCATAAATCCTGAAAAGTGAGTAAACTCTGAAACTGGGGTATACCCTGAGTTTTTATTGATCCTGGATAAAGCAGAAAGTTTGTTTTAATTACTGGAGAGACTATAAGAAGGCTAGGGCCCTTAAAAGTGGGAAAGAAGTCTAACAAAATTTGTGGGAAAATGGACCCCTAAAGTCTATATTCCTCAGCTAACAAATTAATTAACAATATTTTATGCCACAAAGGTTGATGGGGAGAAAAAAAATAAGTTCTGGAAATTCATAATATAATCGAACCTACAGATATACATCAGACTTTCAAATTGAAAATAACAAATTTCAATATATTTCATGGTGTTTAATTTATGAGAAACTACGAAATATCTAAGAGCACTGAAAGTATCAATTAATATTGATATATATATAAAATGTTTATTGCAACAAAATAAATACTTAAAAATCAAAATTGAACATATATATCTATAATATTTTGTCAATAAAAGGAAAAGCTAGTCTCAGAATAATGAATGCATTAAGATTACATTAAGTAGGTTACTTTGGATTTCCTTCAAAATGAATTCTGAGACAGATGGAGTGCAGCTTGATTATTTGGTAGGCAATTCTTGGAAACACAAATTAAGATGTAGGAAAAGTGAGACAAAGGTAGAGAAGTCAGTAAATGGTGTGCTGTGTTCATGATTCTGTTATAAGTAGGGACAACTGGGCCTCAGTCCTATTGGAGGCTCTCTGAAATTGTCTGAAGTATGCCTCACTGGAGAGCGAGGAGGGAGAGATGTTTCTTCATGGACTCTTCTCCCCACATTGTGTGTGAATCCTCACCCCCACACCCACCCAATGATTTCCAACATATCTTGATGACACAAACATCCATGATATTAACACAGGCTCATAGGCCCAAAAGAAGAGAGACCCAAGTAGTTGACATGAACACAGTTGTCAATGTGATGGACTAAGGACTGTGGCAGCTTCCCTTGAACACAGGTTACCTATGAACACTGAGGGCCTTAGGGCATCAAGAGAATCTGCTGTGGCGAGGAGTTGAAGGATACAAAACACTCACCTGCGAGCATGGAGCATGATGTGGAAGGATACATTTAAATTTTTTATCCTGTCAGTTGGAGAATTTAGATAATTTTATAAGTTTTTTCTTTATATATGTTTGCATTGTTTGACTTTTGCTATTTGCATATATTATTTTTTCATATAAAATATAATAGCCATCTTTTTTAGGAGAATATATTTACTACTTTGGTAGTTCATCCATTAAACAAATAACAAATACAATAGGTATATTTTGATATCTGGAGTTCATTGGGTTAATCATGCCACATTATTCCACAATGAGAAGAAGAGTTTGATAACAAAATTCAGTGAGACATTCTTTGGCAGATGATTCTTTTGCAGAGATATATTGAGGATGAGGAGTAACTAAAATCTTATTTGGATGATTTTGTGGTTACTTAATCCCCATTCACGTTTAAAATTTTTAAAATAATATTGTTTAAAATAGTCTAACATTCATGACGGTGACAAATGGGGAAAAGAAGCAATCCAAAGGATAGGATTACATAGTTTTCATTTATACCAGAAGTTGAGCTTTGCCAAGCCCAAGACTTTGTATATGAGTGAGAATCAAAAAAATGTCTTTGATAAATTATGCTTACATTGATTAATGTTTGGTTGACTGAATGAAGGAAGAAATGGTTCAGCCACGTCAATTTTATAGATGCCAACATCTGGAAATCTGGAAATAATTGTATTTCATGATGAGCCATCAAGTTCATAAACCATTAATTTTTAACATAATGAAAATGTACACTATTTGGATAGGGTAAATCTGTTTAAACTCCAAATCTCAGTGGCCTACCACAAGGTTTTTTCCTTGTTCACGTCAAAGATCAATGATTAGGCGTTCTTCCCTGGCACATTCCTCCAATTAGTGACTTATATTTGGATTCCTTCCATAGTGTTGCTTCACCATTTCAAATCTTTTATTTTCAGCCAAATAAAAAGGGAGACAGGGAGTATGGAAGATATCTCAGATTATATTTTGGTGGGGGAGGATGTCAGACTGTGAAGTTACTTTTATCACCGTTTCTGCAACCATTTCTTTAGCTAAAATCTTGTTATATAGTCCCAATCCAAGTGCAAAAGAGGCTGAGAATTGTAACCAAAGGAAGAGGAATCAAGATAGGTGAACATGTAGCTGGTCTTTATCATGCCTATAGCAGTACCCTTGCTACTATACTGACACTAAAAATATGAAGTAATTTACTACAAATAGAATTCTACCTATATGTGATTTAAATATGAATCAGCACATGGCATTATTCTTCAACATAGACATATGATTAATTTATTTCTGATTCATGACAAGGTTTTAATTAGTTTAAATCCATGTGTGTTGATTTACAGTTTATTTGAAGGAGGCATTTCTCACAGAGGGGACCTGCATATATATTTTTAGTAAGACCACTGAACCTCAGAGTGTTTTTAGAAATAAGAGTCATCTGGCATGATTTAGGTACAAGTTTTCCTAAAGGAAGGAGAATATGAGCCAGATGACATTTAGTAATTTCCACTAGCCATATAAGTCTGTGACATTTCTGTTAGCTCTCTAAATTATATCCCATTAGGATGATATTGTATATATTTTATAATTTATGTCACAAATATCCAGAACCTTTCCTACCATTCCTGAAAAGTTCCCAAAATCAGTGTGCTAATTTTAGCTATTCAAAATTATTATCTCCATTTGCTTAAATGGCATGAACAACAACAAGAAGAAGAACAACAACAATACTAATAGCAATAAAAACTGTGGAGGAGTGCCTTGGCTTCCGTCTCTTCATATAGGTGCTTCATTCTAAAGCACCTATAATGTATGCCCCAAAGAGTGTGGTAATAAATCTTCCACTGGAGGGGATGTGGTTGGGGAAAACTCTTCCTCACAACCCCTTCTTTTTATTAAATACAGAAAAATTTCAATTCATCATGGCTTATTCTCAAAGTTCAGAATTTAGATGAAGCACAATGATTTTGGGGTGTGTGTGTGGATTTTTTTCTAAAACCATTTGCTTGCATATATGGCCACCTATTATACTGATCCATGTTTTCTGTATAAGATTCAACTTTAAGTGTAAAGACAAATAAGTTGAAAGAAAAATTCAACTTGTAGATAACATTTTATACTTAATATAGAATTTCTCCTTCTCTCTTAAGATTAATACTTTTTTGATGTGTCAAGATCTTAGTCTGTTTCTGCATCTGATGGAAAAGTTTTCCCAAATAAGTCTTAAGGGTTTCATCCCTTAATCAATCAGCATCCCTGATCAATCTGAATGATATTTATACACCAGTGGCAATCCTTTCAACATTATGATTTACTTAATGTGTATTAGTTTCTTTTTGCTGCAAAGTATCACAGATTTTGTTGCTTAAGACAATAAAATTTTATTATCTCACTGGGGCCTCTTTTCAGAGTCTCACTAGGCTGAAATCAGGAAGGTTTGAAGCTGTGATCCCAGCTTCAAAATACTTAGTAAGGTTAAATCACAAAAGTTTGAAAGTATATGAATCAATAATACTTTTTTGATATTGGAGAATGCACACCAGGCTTTTAAAAGAGAAAAAGGAATGGAAATGGACAGTAATGAAGATTACAAACTTCTAATCTAATGTTGGATTAAGTTTTGGAAATTATTTTATTTTTAACATTCTTATCTATTTTTACACATCAAACTTTTATCCATTTAAAACAAAAATGCTAGGTATTTTCCAAAAAAAGCTTTAGTTTTTAACTTAGGAAAAAACAAGATTTTTAAAGAAAATTGACCACAGTTATTTCTACTTTTCCATGTGTAGGAGGAATAAGTGAAGGAATATTCATCATTCAGGGTGTTATCCCCATTTTGGATCTTCCAAATTGAAACATGAAAGCAAGGAGAAGGGAGGTGTCCCCCTTCCCCAGTAGTGGAAGACCAGTGGAGAAAATAGTTTACAAATATTATATAACGTCTAGGTCTCTCCTAGAATCCTATATTAAAGACTAATTTTTCTATCCTATTGAAAAATCTGCACTAAAATAAACGTTGGTGTCATTTGGAGAAGGTTTTACCCATACTTGAAACTTATGTCCTGACAATTGAGATGACCTATGTCAACATAACTCACTTATTGGGACTGACTGAGACCTATGAACAACTTTTTCTGTAAGACTTACCTGTTCCATGAAATTTTACCCAAGTGAATAAGATTATTAACCAGTAAGTAGCATGTTATCCTACTTGTTTCCAAAAATTCTGTTAAACCAATTAAACTGGGCAAATAATTTGCTCATCTTGGCAAACAGCCCTCTGACTATTAGGACAGTAGCTTACTCGACTGGGTAATCCACTGGCTCATCAGTTCTCTCGCCTCAGTGCCAGTCATAAATTATTACCTCAGAGATTCTTCCCAATCTCACCTACTTTCCACCTTCAAAGACTCATCATAATGTTTCTGAACCCAGGTCAAACTTTCTATAAATACCTAGTTCTAACTTCCTGCTTTGCAGACACTATAAAGACTGGCAAGACTTTTTTTTTTTTTTTTTTTTTTGCCTTATAAGAGTTAATTTTAAAGAAGTTATTTTTAGGTGTTCATGTTTTGCTAGTACTTTTTTTAATGTTTATTTATTTTTGAGAGAGAGAGAAAGAGAGAGAGAGTGAGTGAGGAGCAGGGAGAGTAGGGGCCGGGGATCCAAGGAGAGCTCTGCGCTGATAGCAGAGACCCTGAGGCAGGGTTCAAACTGTGAGATCATGACCTGAGCCTAAGTATGACGCTTAACGGACTGAACCATCCAGGTGCCCTTCTGGTACTTTTTGCGAGCAAGTCTACAGTTGAGTTTTTTCCTCCCCAAGGGAAGTCATTCATTTTCTCTTCAATGAATTACTTTCCAAAATATTATATCATAAGCACTCTTGCCTGACTGCATTTTTACAAATTGACTGTACTGTTAGTAAAATGAAACTTCATTTTGCTTACCTAAGCTATCTGTCAAGTTTATATATTTTACTTGAGAAACCATCTTTCCAGATGAGATTTATTATGGAGGATTGTGGCCTTTACAAATGATGACATGAAAAGAATAGATTGTTAAAATTATTGCTGTTCATGGGTCAAAGTTTATGCTTTCATATATAAGGAAATTAAAGATCACAGACTAATTAGCTTACCTAATTCATTCAGAAAATTAAGATTTCCTTATTCTAAACCAATGTTCTTCAATCAACTTTAAGATAAAAATTTTCAGTTTCAGATAGATGTTTCTAAGGCAGTGCTCATATGATATACACTTACTTCCTTTTGATCAGTTTCCTGACTGGTTTCAGTTACACAGAGAATAAGACAGTTAACACATTTCATTACTTTTATGTAGGGAGGATACTATTAATGGAGAAGGTGCATAAAATAACATCACAGAGTCATCCTTGGTCCTAGTATTTTCTCCTGACTCTATGCTACCTGTTTATACTAGCTCAAATTATTCATCTTCATCTTAGTTAAGTTCTGATTAAGCAAAAGACTCATCACCAAAAATGTTTCAGGAATAATGAGTATAATCATGAATATCTAAAAGAGCTTCTACACTCAAATATTTAACATAAAAATTGCATATAATTTCTATTACTAGGGTAATTGCTGATTTCATTTTAGTTGGACAGATTGAAGTACAGGTTTTTAATGCAATGCTGTTTGCAATGTCAAGTTCATTTGCTCTTCTAAGTGTGAAGTATGTTGATAATTGATAGGAGAAATGGTCAAATGTTTAGTCACAGAGTGCATACTACAGTTTTTCTGTAAGATACTGTTCTGGCTTCTGAAATCAGTTGAATCAATGTTTTCTTTTTTGTTTTCTTTCATCCACCATTCTGACATATTTCCCTTGCTGTTTATTAAAAGAAATAGATAATAATACAGTGTATATGTATGTGTGTGCACGTGTATATACATACATATAAAACACATATTTATATAATATATATTATTATATATTTTCATATGCTTTTGAAGTTTAAACAATTTGCCACTTAGCACAATATAAATTTATGAGCAAAATAGAAATGGTAAAAACACAGTTGATAATCCACCTTGTTTCCTAATTTCACACTGCCTCTAAAATTACTAATTTCTTTGGCTGATTTTTGTATTTTTGCTTTTTATCCAGGTAAAGGTTGAGTAAATTTCTCTTTTAAATATTATTGGAATGAGAATGTGTCAATTTCTTTCTGTCTGATACATGAAAAAAATTCTTAATATAAAGAAGTTAAACATACATTTTATTGAAGAAACAGAAATATATGTTTCTTAATAGCTATTTTATTTGTAAATGTACCAGTTAAGCAAAGGCATGTTAGAAAACACCACCCATGTGTTCACTCTGTTGATGATATTCCATCCAGAAATGACTATTGTAAACATTTTGTTATTATGTATTTAGCATAAATATGTTAAATAAAATGTTGATGCAGAGATTAAAAATATAGAAATATATTTACCTAGCTGCAAATTTTGGTCATTTATACCTTTATATAATACTTTTGCACATATTGTATCTGTCATTATTAACATGATTTCAATATATTTTTATTGTTAAGATTTTTTGATTTGTCCGATGATATCTATTGATTGTGTTATACATTTTGTTTAAACACTGAAATATGGACATTGCTTTTTTTCCATTGTATATGTTACCAGGCTTATTCTATCTAAATATTTGCTCCTATCTCTGATTTTTATTTTTTTTAGATTAAATTTGTAGAAGGGTATCTCAGTGAAATGGCAAAAACAGATATGTGGCTTTTGATAACATAACCAAATAGCCCTTTAAAATGATTGTACTATTTCACATGTTCAACAATAATGCTATAGTGATAATTTGTGATGATTAAATATATATACGTGTGTGTGTCTTTATGTATGTGTATGTATATAATTTCCAGGGTGGTACATTGATAAATATTTGGTTTCTATTTTAATTTGCAGTTAATTTTTTATTAGTAATGCTACACATCTTTGCATATTTGTTTCTATTGAATTTTAATTTTGTGAAATTTCTGGGGATATTTGTGGTTTCTTCTCAAACTTAGTAACTATCTATTAAAATAGCATGCTTATAGAGGGCACCTGGGTGGCTCAGTCAGTTAAGCATCCAGCTCTTGACTTTGGCTCAGGTCATGATCTCTTGGTTTGTGAGTTCAAGCCCTGCTTCAGGCTCCCTGCTGACAATGCAGACAGTGCGGAGCCTACTTGTGATTCTCTCCTGTCTCTCTTCATCTCCCTGGCTTGTAGCTCTCTTTCTCTATCAAAATAAATAAATAAACTTAAAGAAATAGCTTTTTTATAAACTAAACATTATCTATCATTATGTAATTAACATCATATTTCTAGATCATGTGGTTTTTGTTTTTTTGTGGGTTTTTTATGTTTTTTTTTTTGGCTCATGGTTACATTTTCAATTAAAAAAATAGAACACTGTTGGGGCACCTGGGTGGTTCAGTAGGTTAAGCGTCTGACTTTGGCTCAGGTCATGATCTCAGGTTCATGGATTTGAGCCCTGCGTTGGGCTCTGTGCTGACGGCTCAGAGCCTGGAGCCTGCTTCAGATTCTGTGTCTCCCACTCTCTCTATGCCTCCACCACTTGAGCTCTGTCTCTGTCTTTCAAAAATGAATAAACATTAAAAAATTTTTAAATTAGGATATTGTTTCACAGTTGTATCCAAAACTAAAAAATAATATAAATATTATTTCAATTCCAAATAAAATATCAACAAGCAATAAAAATAATTGTGTTTTAATGAAGAATTGTGAGCCTGTATCTACCTAGAAAAATGGATTTACAAGCATGATGATTTTGCATGAGTAGGTAAAATATATATATGCATATAATTATGTGTATCTGAAAACTGGATTTTATTTGAAATGACAAGTTGTTTACCCCAGTTCTACACTCTATTAGCAAATACAGGCAAATTAAGTGACTCTATTACAAAGAATTTATAAACCACTTGAAATATCAAGGAGAGTTATTGTGCTTAGAGAAATCAGATGAGACATATGCAACAGGAAATTAGTTAATCCAGTGGTATTATTGTCAGTGCTAATTATATCAATGGAAACACTGATCTATAAAGTATGAATGACACTACAGAATATGTGTGTCAAATATATGAGGGCTCAATTCATACTTTTTTTTTCTCTTTAGCACAGAAAATTCACATTAAAATGACTTAATTTATTTTATACCTTCTTTACATTTGAGTCTTGGTACATAGACTGAAAAGGTACATTGTGAAATATCAAGGAAGCACCACTTACATATATGAATGAAAGTGTGTTGCTATTTGGATGATATAATTTATTTCCCATGCTAAGCCACATAATATTATTTCACAGAAAAGAGCTGAGAGGCAATTCTGACTCTTGATTAAGTGATATAGAAAGCTACCTATCATCCATTCATTGTCATTCAGTTTATCTTTTGCAGAGACTTGAAGGAAAACTATAGTGAATGAAAACATGCCTTCTTGGGGCACCTGGGTGGCTTAGTAGGTCATGTGTCTGACTTTGGCTCAGATCATGATATCATAGTTCAAGAGCACGAGCCCCACATCAGGCTCTGTGCTGACAGCTAGGAGCCTGGAGCCTGCTTCAGATTCTGTGTGCCTCTCTCTGTCCCTCCTCTGCTCATGCTCTCCCTCTCTCCAAATAAATAAATAAACATTAAATAAAAAAAAAAACAAAAAATGAAACTAACAAAAAACAAAAACAAACAACAACAAACACATGCCTTCTCTCATTGCTGAATGCTTCTGGGAAGGACTCACTGCTTCTGGTCTTGTGAGTCTGAGTTGAGGAATTAAATTGCAAAATATACTTTTTATCTTTATGATGTCACAAAACCAACAAATCATAATTTGTGATTTCAAATAATCTTTCAGGGGAATCTTGCTCTTTGAATAGTCAAAAACTTTGTTCCAGAGCAGTAAATTCCAGACTTCTAATATTTAGGATGGTCCTTAAAATGGTCTGATAGGCAAGATATTATTTTCCAACATTTGGTAATTTTCTTTAATTTCCAAAAAATAAATAAAACTACAGCATCATGCATTTTTTACAACATATTCAAATGCTTGAACAGAACATAATGAAATACTTTCTGGAGGCAAATATAATATTAGAGTAGATTCAGAATTCATTCAGTACTTTCTTCAATTTGAAATATTCAATCTTCCAATTTCTGGATAAAATATTCATTTGATTTTCTTGTTAAAAAAATCTTTGATAAAGTGGGGAGTATGGCCTTTAGTGAGGAATTGCCCCTTTATTTTATAGTCTCTATTCAATACAGTGGTCCACTTAAAAAGTCCAAATGTGTTGAGTCAGCAATAATAGTAACAGAATCTAGTTTTATTTCACAACGCTTATATTGAAGTGGAACATATAAAAATAATGTGTTATTGTATGGAATGAAGGTTGCTTGCTCCGTATAGCATTTCTTTCAGGCAAAGGAATCACATTTCTTCTGCTTATTGATCGTAACCCAGCATTTCGTTTTTAGTATAAATTCAGGACTGACCTTAAACCCTGAAGCAATTATCTTCATCAATAATCATCATTGTTATTGTTTCCATCCCTACTTTACTGAACACTTTTAAGTAGTGTTAACTTTCCTCGTCTTGACAAGCATTATCTTATCTAAACAATAAACAAAAGAAAGAAGTCCTATTGCTATTCTGTTTTGCAGGGGTGGATTTTGAAGCTTCAAGTTAATAAGGTCTCAGAGAAAATAAAATAATTAGTAGAAGTTGTATTGCATGATCTTGGGAAAAACTGCTTCAATAATGAATATTGCAATCCAACTGCTTCAATAATTGTCATATTGAGAAAGCAGTCATTTTCATTTATTGACTTTACTTAACCTGCTATGTTAAACTAATTGTGAATTACAAATATCTAATCCTTAATTTCATAACAAAAAAAAGCATGAATTTATCTCAGGCTTCTGAAAAACTACTTTTTTTTCTCAAACTATTTTTATGCTAAGTGCATTTATAGAAGATTCATATTTGCTTGAAAACTATGAAGGATATGAGTCATAAATGTTACTCTCAGACAGATCAATAGCACTTTACAAAAGCTGGGATCCATGTATATTTTATTTTAAAACTTAAAGCATTCTAAGATCTAGGACAAGATTTCAAAGATGATCTAGCAATGTTCCTGCACATCAAAGTTCCTGATGGAATTGCTAATGTAATCATTTCAATGGGATAGGGTGGAGGAGTTTAATGGTCAGCTCAAAATAACATTATTCCTTTTCTCCATTACCTCTGAACTTGTTCTGTACAAGTAATCTCTTTTTGCCAATGTATGAAGTAGCAGGTGGATCTGATCACTCTGCTGATACCTTTGGGCCGTTCATAAAACAAAACAAAAATCAGCAATTAAGGCAAAACCACTCACTAAGATACCATGAAGTTCTAAATTCTACAGTCAAATGTTTGCAACTTGAATAATCATGTAAAAAAAGTACTAATTATGAAAAACTTAATAATAAAAAATAGTAATCATTACCTCTGTAGTGTTTGCTAACCTCTGTGACTGATTATGAAAGCAAAAATCTAAAAGGATGTGATCTTTAGTAAGAGTCTAAAGAGAAGTTATTTTCAGTTTAATATCTATTTTCCATTTTTTAGTAATTTTAAAATTGCAATATATATGAAAATACCCTGGAAATATCTTGTTAAAAGCACACGTAGTAGGTGATTAAAATTGGAGTCTTTTTGTCTGGATTTTGTCTGAGTCCCCAAATGCTGACTTAATACTTTATAAACACTCACACTACTAGGAGCACATCATGTAACACACAGGCACAGTGAGATGAGGAAATAAGTTAGCAGGGACCATCTCATTCTATACAGCTAGGATCTGTAAGAATAGAGTTGCCCAAAACTATGAAGGTGACTCCCTCAGTAAGTGGAGTCAGTCTCACACAGGGAAACTAAACAATCTTTTCCTATCCTTAAAATAAGTGAGGATGCTATTGTGGGACTACTCACAAGTTTATCCCCTCAAATGAGGATAAATGAATGAATTGTACCCATCTGAAATGTCTAACGATGTGGCTGGGTGTGGGTTGACATGATAGAGTAGGGATAGACAGAATTGCTTTTGGAAACAGCTGCATGTCCACTGATGGTGGGGCAAACGCATGTAATTCTGAGAAGTAGATAAGAATCTCAAGGAAAGGTGATCTTAAAAGGAATACAATCCCAAATAAAGGGAGGAAAACTGGAAACACAGAGGCTGAGGGTAACATCTCAAGTAGCCAGATTTTAGAAACATGTTGCTCATATGAAAGAAATCCCCTCAGAGATACTGCTGGAGGACCTGAATACCCTTAAAAAAAACATGAAATAGCAAAAAAACATGAAACAGCCAGAGTTACGCACCAGCAGTGGAGAAGACCCTACACCATGTGCCTGGTTGCACGTAGGCAGGTATGGACCCCTTCTTTTGGGGGCTTGAGGCTTAAACATAATTTTGGAAAGATTACAGAATCCTTAGTATAAAATGATGTATTAAATATCTGTTTAGAATGATGAAAAGAATTTGGGGCGCCTGGGTGGCTCAGTTGGTTAAGTGTCTGTCTTCGGCTCAGGTCATGATCTCACAGTTCATAGGTTCAAGCCCCACATCAGGCTCTGTGCTGATAGCATGGAGCCTGCTTTGGATCCTCTGTCTCTGTCTCTGTCTCTCTCTGCTCCTCCCCAGCCTGCACTCTCTCTCTCTCTCAAAAAATAAACACTGAACAAAAATTAAAAAAAGAATCACAATAAATTACATTTATATAAACCATTTCTCATTTTAACCACCTGTGGGTTTTTTTTTTAATTTTATTTAAATCTATGTTACTTGTGTAATAATGGTTTCAGGAGCAGAATTTAGTGATTCATCACTTACCTATAACACCCACTGTTCATCCCAAGAAGAGCCGCCTAACTGTGTTTTAAACAAAATTCTTAGAGGATTTTTTATGTGTAGTGATATTTTAAAATTGCTGACTCACAATAACAAAATACAACCCAATCTGAAAAATTACTGTAAACAACTTAATGCAATAGGTCACATCCTGTCACTGTTTTGCTTTTGTCATCCATCATATAGGTTAGCAAATAATAGGCAGTTCATTAAGAGCAGTAGTAGTTATGAAGTTTCTTTAACAAAATTCTTTTTCTTGAACAGTTCAGGTTGGAAGCATTAGAAAATGGAAGTTAGGAGACTTTGGGTTTTTTTTTGTTTTTTTTTTTGGAGGCGTAGACATAACTATTAGTATATTTAATCATGACAAAAGAGGTCCAAGACCTATCTCTGAAAAGTGAGGCCTTGCTTAATTTTCTAATTTGATAAATAATAAAATACATTGTGAACTTATGTGTTTTAAATACAGTGCCTTAAAAATACAAAGGAACTATTCATTAAATGAATAAGGTAAGTTTACCTAAATTGAAAAACTCCTTGAAAGAAGGCATAAAATAAATTTAAACTAAATTGTAACACAAGTGAATAAATAGATGAGTATACATTTTTTATATTTATAAATAGGAGTTATTCTTGCAAAAGGTGTATAATGTACACATCCTTCTCATTAATTTTCTGGAAAATATTTTATACATTTGCTTTATGGGCTATCTTTGTGTATGGTTTTATATAGAAAATTATTTAAGGAAACTTTACTTATTTAAGATCTGGAAAAACAATGTAAATTTTTTTTCACTGGGAAGAATCTACAATCTCACTAGGTAACCTTAAGACAACATTTTAAATTTTTATAAAATGTCTCCTATGTACTTTAAATTCAAAACATACATATTCTCTAGATTATTCTTGATTCTTTTTTTCTTATTTTTAACTTCCACATTGCCTTTTATTTTTAAATTAAACTTGATGTTTTGATATAATAGATTCATATGTATTATAAGAAATAATACCAAGATATCCCAAGCATGCTTTAACCAGTTTCTACCAATGCTAATGCCTTGCCGCAGTACAATATCACTCCCAGAATATTGATATTAACTTAGTCAAGCCAGAAAATTCCCATCACCACGAGAATTCCTCACATTGAGCTTTAATAGCCACAACCACTGTTTCCTCCCTACCTCCTCCTTACCTGTCAGACACTAATCCATTCTGCATTTCTACAATTGTGTCATTTCAAGAAATGTGTATAAATGGAATCTTATGATAGGTAACCTTTTGTGATTAGCTTTTTTTTACTCAATCTAAATGTATGGAGATTAATCCAGGTTGTTGTCTGTATCAGTAGTGCATTCCTTTTTATTGCTGAGTAATATTCCATGGTATGGCTATATCACTGTTTATTAAACCATTCACCCACTGCAGGGTTACATACCGAAGGACATTTAGGTTGTTTGCCAATTTAGGCTGTTACAAATGAAGCTTCTATAAACATTTGTGTTACAGTTGTGTGTGTGTGTATGCATGTGTGTGTGTGTGTGTGTGTGTGTGTGTGTGAGTGTGTGTGTCTCATCTCTGCGATAAATTCAACAAGAGTACGGTTGCTTGGTTGCATATTTAGTATTTTAAGAAATTGAAGACTGTTTTTCTTAGTGGCAATACATATACACAACAATGTTGGAGTGATCCAATTATTCTGCATTCTCTCCAGTTATTTGGTGTGTTCGGATTTTTATTTAAGCCATTCTAATAGACATGTAGTAATATCTCACATTATTTTAATTTGTAGTTTCCTACTGACGACTGATGTCGAGCATCTTTATATGTGCTGTTTGCCTTCTGTCCACCTCTTTTTCATGAAATGTCTATTCATGTTTCTGTTCATTTTCTTTTTTTTTTCTGTTCATTTTCTAACTGCACTCTTTCATCATTTACAGTTATTTCTTTATTACCCTTTTGTCTAATATGTGATTTGCAAATATTTTCTCCCACTCCATAGCTTGTATTTTCATACTGTTAACTGGGTACTTCCCAGACCAAAAAAAATGTGTTGCTTTTTAAAAATTCGATGACATCTAATTGATCAATTTTCTCTTTTATGGACCCTGCTCTTGGTGGCAATGCTACGAATTATTTGCCTAGATTTAAAATGCCAAGGATTCACTCCAGTGTTTTTTTAAAAGTTTTATAATTTTACATTTATAATCCATTTTGTATATAATTTTTATATGTTGAATTCTGTCAAATGATTTTCATAAATCAGTTGATATAATTATGACTTTTTTTGAGTGTGTTAATAGTAATATACTACATTTATTGACCTATAAATGGTGAATCATACTTGTTTTCTTGGAATTAAATTTGGTCATGGTAAATAATTATTTTATGTACTGCTAAATATTATTTGGTAATATTTTGTTAAAGCCTTATTCATTTATATTAATGAGGAATACTTGGTCTGTTTTGTTCTTTGTTTATACTTTCTTTGTCTGGCTTTGTAATCAGTAATACTATCTTCATAAAATGAATTGGGAGGGTTGCCACCTTTTCTATTTTCTAGAAAAGACTGTGTAGAATTCTTCATTAAATAATGAATTTTCTAGTGAAACTCTCTGGGCTTGGAGATTTGCTTTTTTAGGTCTTTCAGTTATAAATTTGTATTGTAGAAATTGCTACACACAGGGTATAAAGACATCTATGTCACTGCATTCTAAGTATATTTATTACAATCATATTTTGTTTTTCATAATGATTTTATAGTGAGAAAAATAAGGATCTTCTTATTTTATAACACACCTTTGATTATCAATGAGCTTAGATATTTTGTCAGTTTATTTTAACTATTCTCTGCTAGTTTTTATTAACTTCCTTATATTATATTAATGTAATGATAAATATTACCTAATTAATTATTTTTGACTTATAGAAAGATACAATATTTTGTTTGACTTACAGAAAATATCCACTTTTCCATGTGTCTTTAGTTTATATTAACTCTTTCTTACATAAAAATACATTTACTATTTATCTAGTTAAATCTATTGTTTTATTCTACTTTTAAAAATTACACACATATATATATATATATATATATACATTACTCAGTCCTCATAAAAGAAAGAAATCTTGCCATTTGCAAGTACATGAAATAAGTCAGTCAGAGAAAGATAAATACCATATGATTTCACTCATATGTGAAATTTAAGAAACAAAACAGATGAACACAGGGGAAGGGAATAAAAAAGAGAGAGGGGAGCAAACCATAGAGATTCTTAACTATAGAGAACAAACTGTGGGCAGGGGATGGGCTAAATGGATGATGGGTATTAAGGAGGGCACTTGTTGGATGAGCAGTGGGTATTGTATGCAAATAAGGAATCACTAAATTCCACACTTGAAACCAATTTTACCGTATATGTTAACTAACTAGAATTTAAATAAAAACTTGAAATAAGAAAAAATACTATTATGTTTGGGAAGAGTATAAATACTAATAGTAAAATAATATGAACAAACCTCAAAAGCATGCTGACTGAAAGAAGCCAGGCACAAAAGAATACAAGGCGTTCATTTATGTGAAATTCTAGAAAAGGCAAAACTGATCTATAGTGACTAAAGCAGATTAGTGGCTACCAGATCTGGGAATAAGAGCAGGGAAGATTGCCTATAAATGTCATGGGGATGTTTGTGGGGTGATAGAAATTAGTTATGGTGCTAGTTGCACAGATGTGTAGATTTGGCAAATCTGATCAGTTTGGAATTATTTTGTTGCATGTCAATTGTGCCTCAATAAAGTTATTTTTTAAATTTTTTAATGTTTATTTATTTTTGAGAGAGAGACAGACAGAGAGACAGACTGTGAGAGGCAGAGGTGCACAGAGAGAGGGAGACATAGAATCTGAAGCAGGATCCAGGCTCTGAGCTGTCAGCACAGAGCCTGACATGGGGCTCAAACTCACCGAGCGTGAAATCATGACCTGAGCCGAAGTCAGATGCTTATCTGACTGAGCCACCCAGATGCCCCAATAAAGTTAATTTTTAAAAGGTGAAAAATAATCTTTCAACAGATAGTTGAAGTTCATTCTATTTATAAAATGTCATTTTGCTCTTTAATCTATGGAATTTTATTTAATTTAAGGTTTGGAATTAGGATATCGTTTCTCATTTTTTTCCAAATAGTTCAATAGCTGATCAAAGTTCATTGAATAATCAATTAATCTATCATGGATATTAGTTTTTAATATGTAGGCTATAAGTCATATTGATCTATGACAAAGTGGACTCTAGAATGTTTATATATTCTTTGACATCAAATAAAAGATTTAGTATACAATTTTTAAGTTTGTGTATGGATGTGTCTTTCTTCAGATTCTTACATAACTTCAAAATATTAAAAAGATTAATAACTACTATCTATAGGCAGTATAATTGATAGGTACTGGTTTTTGATGTTGCTTACCTATGGAATTTATGCCATGATAACCACTGTATCTCTACATGTAGTTCATGCAAATATTAATGAAAATCTACATGTTATTTGAAAATATATCTTTCAACACAATATAGAAAAAGAATTAAAATTAAAGAGAACCTAGTTTAATGAAAATATATTTTCTATCAGAGAATTCTGAATCCATGTGGACATTAAAATTAAAAACTTACTTTCATCCTGCAGATTAATCAACAAAAGTCACCCTTTGAAAGCACTGACAATGGTGAAGTTGATTTTATAGCGAATTCCCCATATTAATCATTCTACCATAGGGAATGTCTTTTATCTAAAACCTTACTGTTTTAGAAACCTCTCAGTAATAATCATCATGTTCGAAGAAAATTATGTTCCTTAATAAATGAGAATCAATTTTAGGAAGATAAGTGAGATAGGCTTTTCCATTAATTATTTCTAAATCATCTTTAATAAACAAATACATGTGAAAAGATATTTAATTTTGTTTTTACCTAAGTTGTTTCACACAATGATGTTTTCACTTCACATTTATCATGTTATTCCCACATGTAATATATAAAGAAATATTCCTATAAAAATGCTCTATAGACCTTTGAGAATGTTACATCTTTTTGATGAAAAATAAAATGATACACATCCTAAGGTGCCACAGAGAAAAGTGTGGTGGTTTAATCTCTGTAAAGTTTTATTCTATGGAACGGTTTCCTTCCTTCTCTCCTCTTCTCTCTATATCAACCATTTTAATTATCAATAGATATAAAGAAGAGTAGATGCTACATGAGCCACTTAGCCTAAAATAGATTCTGTGAGAATCTGCTTAATGGTTTTACTGTCCCGAGCTACATGTGAATTTTCTTAATGACTAGAGCAGTATTTTGAGACTAATTTGATAAAATGGAATCAAGTTCTTCATAAGTTTTTTGTTATTAATTTTTTTTAAAAATGTTTATTATTTACTTTTGAGAGAGAGAGACAGAAAGACAAAGCACGAGAGAGGGAGGGGCAGAGACAGAGGGAGACAGAATCCCAAGCAGGCTCCAGGCTCTGAGCTGTCAGCACAGAGCCCAATGTGGGGCTCCAGCCCATGAACCATGATATCATGACCTGAGCCAAAGTCTGACACTTGATCGACTGAGCCACCCAGGCGCCCCGTTCTTCATAAGTTTCTTATATAAATATCTTAAATTTGCCAAACTAATAAAAAAGTAAAAATATACATGTTTATATATTTATATATTATATATATATATATATATATATAACTGATTACAATACATAGAAATACGTGTTTTTCTGCAAGATAGTACTTTTAAGAAAATTAACAACTTTTCTTAATGATTATTTGGTATAATGTTTTTAATATTTGTCCTATTAAATAAAGTTTTAGTTATACTGAAAGTGCATTGGGCTTGACAGTGGAGGACCTGGGCTTTAATTGTCTTTCTGCCATTTATATTAGTGTGCTTTGTGGAAATATGTGTTGAAGTCTTCACATTAACATCTCTGCAATGACAAGGAAGCAGTAGGGCATTAAAAGCTACATATGCTTTGAGGTCAAAAGCATATCTTTAGAGTCAGGATATAGGACAGTATTAAAGTATTAACCCTCAAAAATTTAGGTTTTCATATATAAAACTGAAAACAACAAAACTTACTTCCCTTAGTAGCATAATGCACATCATATAGTGAATGCTCAATAAATCTTAAGCTTGATTTTTTGTTCTTCTATTTTCATCCTTCAAGAATTTTGAGGAATTTCTATAAACTATATTAATGCTTCCTTTGAGAAGCACAGTTTCTAAAAAGAGTATCTTTAAGTCTCAAGTGGAAAAGTTTTAACTTTTTTTTTGTCATTTCTAAAATGAGATTTGAGATAACCACACCCTTTCATATGGACTGATTGTAGTATGAAAGATCAATGCATATTTGATTAAGATCTGGTATATTTTTATGTAAAGTTCATAGTAAGTGTTGGTTTAATAGGCTCACTAAAAATAGACAATCATAAATTGTGATTGCATAAAATTTTCTAAAATGTAAAATGCCTTCAACATTTAATGGCATTAGGGAAATTCACTGAAGTTTCTAAAAATATAATACCATATATTTTATCACTTGTAAGACATCTAGGCAGTAACAATAGTTATGAAAGAGTTTATGATATTTAAGAATCTTTAATAAAACATTGTTTTGGTTTGAGTATTTTCCTTTTTTATTTTGTAATGAATTTGATATTATATAATTTTCCCTCTATAAGATTTCAATAGCCTAATATTTAATTCATAGGATATTTAAAAATCTATGTTAGTTTTGCAGAATATATGTATAGACTTTGTCAGCAATAATCACCACATATTTAGATAAATTTGTTTTGGCTAAGATTCATTCCTAAATTCTATCTTTAATGTTTTGTTTGCTGATATAGTTTGGGTACTTTCTTTTCATAGCTAGTATCATCTTTTTCATTCTTAGAGTAACATTGACTAGCACAGTATTTGAAATAATACAAGGGCTCAATAAATACTTATTGAAGAATAAATAAGCAAATGATAAAAGGATTAGATGGGTGGATAAATCTTCTTTAGAGCTGACAAAAAAAAAATAGTTCCATTATCTGTCAACATAAAGTTTAAACCACTGGATAAAATCGAAGACTCTTTTTGTTTTGTTTTGTTCCTACCCAGAGTGAAATATCTGCATGTTCCGACTGTCTCTCCCTCTACCTGTCCATACTACTAAGAAAGATAAATGGAAACAGTACTTTATCTTTTTGCCTCTGTCCTATTTCTGACCACAAAAACTGTCACTGTGATCTATTAACATTGTGGATTTCTTTCCTCAGTCCAAGTGACAAGATTGCTATTTTTGAAGTAAGTTCTATCTTTTTGTTACAGGCACAATGAATGATTAAAGGTTTCAGCACTGGAAATTACTAAACCTTTGTCTAAGAATATAGGTGATCTTAAAGTTGACTTATTACGATAAGAAAGAAAAGTAGAAATTTCACCTCATCTGTCTACTCAGAATGTACAGGATATGATTTGATGGGTCATAATGAAAGGCAGGGGTTATTCTTTTTCTACTTTCAGTGGAAATTTCTTTTATGGAACAGAGAAGTGCACTATCCCAAGTCTAACTCTTAAGAAAGAAGAGGATGGATCTAGTGCAGGAGTATAATTCCGTCAGTCTTGTCATATACGAAACTTCCAAATATGTTTGTTTTTCTTTTGCTTTATGTCTCACAGCTGAGATTAAATAAAAATTGCTGTCTTACTAACACATTAAATCTGGTCTTAATAAAATAAATTTTGCTTTGTTTTGACCATCCTGGAAGAACATATCAAGGTCATATTCCCAAAATAGGTACTAATTAATTTTAAAAAGAATAGCATCTTATCAAATAATATGGTGAACAAAATAATTTTTGATTTAATTTATAAATGGGGAAACTCCGCATTTTAAAACAGCAAATTTAACATTTCCTTATTTTATTGAAAATATTATTACCTTACTCAAACTCAAGAACAATGTTTACTTGTGATGCTGGTACTAGCTGTGCAGTGGGCATATAATCTGACTTTATTATGATAGGCAACTTTAAAATCCTAATTTTTTCTGTATAGAGTTAGGTAGACTTATATCTTTGTACCACATGCCATCCTGAAAACATGAGCTAAACTTGAATATGAGAAATTTGAACAACAATTTTGCTTTTTTAAAATGTAAAGTTACGAATCTTAAGTTGCTAATCTGTAACAACCTATAAAATAATATAAAAAAGTACAAAGTCATTAAAATATTTTTTAGCAAGAGAATTATTTTCCTAATAAAATACTATTCAGATGCTCAATACAAGTAGAAAGTAAAGAGTGTTGGCTGGGAACTGAGGGTTAGCTTCCTTCATCTGCTTATCCCTAGTCGCCCTTTCCCATCTTCAAATCAAAAGACTTCTGAAAAACAATTCAAAAGTCACTAGAAAAACCCATCTAAAGTTAGCAATAAATAAATTGTTGCTCTTAAATAGCATCTCCAAACTTGTCTACCAGTTATGTGATAACTTCATGAGTTAACTCAGGTGAGGGATTCATTTTATTCAAGTATTCACTGTCAAAGCTTCTCCTATACAATTTACAATTTAATTTTCAGAGGGAAAAATTAAATATAGGTGTATTTCTACTCTCCCTGAATTTGGACTGGCCTGTGATATGCTTGACCAGTAGAATGTAGGAGAAGTGATATCATGAGATTAGGAAAGGTGAGCCTTAAGCAATCTTGCAGCTGCTGTGTTAACACTCTTAGGGAATTCCCAGGTGGTGGCTATAATAGCAACGTGAAAAAAAGGGACCATTCAAAGAGAAAGGGGCCAGCTGTTCTAGCTGAGCCAGGTCTCCAGCCCACCCACCAGCTAAATTCAGCAGCATGAGAGAGCCTAGGGAAGGTAAACCATTTTCCTGTTTCACATGACTGAAAGATTTCCTGAGACATGAGCTGGACAGCTTAACAGGACTTTTAGGTACTGGACCTGTGTGACTAACATGACTAGCCCATGTGACTAAGAAAATCAGTGTGTCTGTGTTTGTGGGCCCAGATACAAAAGTCAGTAAATCCAGAGTATTATTCTTTCTAGAAGGATCCAGGTCTCAAATGACCTATAAAACCAAACAGGCATATATCTGAAATGCTCAGTTTAACCAGACTCTCAGCATATCAATAGACTGTATTTCTCTGCAAGAAACAGAAATTTTGCTTCATACTGGCTTAAATAATAACTATTACTTTATATAAATATTACTCAAAGATATTACTCAAAGTTAGAAGAAATATCAGGATCAATGGATCCAGCCACTGAAAAATATTCTTGAAGTCTTTGTTCTTTTGATATGTTACCTTATTTCTAGGACTGATGGCTCTTGATCATAGAATGAGTGCCAGAAGCAATTGGGGCTAAAATGTCCTCATTTATAGAAAGTGTTAATGAATTTCCTATTGGAAAACAAAAACAAACAATACCCCCCCCAAAAAAAAACAACTATTATGAACCTTTCCAAAGTGCTCCAGAAAACATTTTGTCTCATTCAACCTATTGGAATGTGAGTCCATTTCTATTCTTGTCACCAGCAACGTGGGTGGGATTGCTCTGACTGTTGTACTTTGTCAGAATTAACCCCTGGAGTTTAGATGGGGTCCTTTTCCCTTGAATTACATGGAATGTCTGAACAGAAAGTGTGGACAGGTTCCTGAGGAAAAAGAGGATAAATAATATTAGGTAGTAAAATAATATTCATGTTAGTCTTATTTGTTCTGGTTTTCAAAATGACTGCAGTGATCTGTACTTGAAGCATGTCAATCCATGTAAAAATGACCAGTCGATAGAGTTCATCATTATGTCTAGATTGCCTACTCTCCCTGGGCCTGGATTTCTCTCATTCTATATTTATTTACTGAGGTATAATTTACATATAACATTATATTAACAAACATAATAG
The DNA here is from genome assembly GCA_028646485.1 of Cryptoprocta ferox. Taxonomy (NCBI): domain Eukaryota; kingdom Metazoa; phylum Chordata; class Mammalia; order Carnivora; family Eupleridae; genus Cryptoprocta; species Cryptoprocta ferox. Next base: position 87,036,560 of record CM053577.1, on the reverse strand, counting down.
TTTGGTAGTTGCATATATTGCAAAATGATTACCATGGTAAGTCTACTTATCTTAGTATCTTAGGTAAGCATCTATCATCATACATAGTTACACATTTTTTTCCTTGTGATGAAACTTTTAAGATCTACTCTTTTAGCAATGTATAAATAGGCAATATAGTATTATTAGCTATAGTCACCATGCTATACATTACACTTTTATAATTTATTATATACTACTCTCATATATTCTTGAACACAAATTCTTAATCAATTGATACCGAAGGGGGTTTAAAGGTGAGAGAAATATCTTAGAATCATTTTAGAACACAGGCTCCATAACCTAGCATTGTTCTTCTATTTAGAGAATTCAGTTCTTTTATTGGTCAAATCTCCTAACCCCCTCAATCCAGTTCTGTATCCAGGCTTTCATGGAGTGTTGAGTTGTTCTAGCCATGGATCCTAGATTAAACTTGCTCTGCCTCTCCCAGCACCCGAAATTCTCATCCTGTGCTTCAGGCAATCTGAGTGCCAGGGCTTCTCCTGCAAGTGACCTTCTCCTTCCTTCTAACCCTCCACACTGACTTTGTTGCCAAAGGACCCCAGGTGTGATGGTCTGCACAGACATTCTCCCCTTCTTCTCTGGGTTGGGATAGTGAAGGACATTATTAGGAATTATTCTAAGCCTTGTAATCAGAATGATTTGAAATGAGTCCTTGTGCCTCTACATACTGGCTTTCTGGCTCTAGGAAAAATGACTTCTCTAAGCCTCTGTTTCCTCATTTGTAAAAATAAAAATCATAATAGTACCTAATCACCATTTTTCTTTGATGTTTCAATGAGTTCATGCATCAAAAGCCACACTTAGAACAATGCTTAGCACAGATTGATGGCTGGACACATCCTAATTATTATTGCACACTTGCACACTCTTGCACTCTATCACACACACACACACTCTCTCTCACACACTCACACATGCACAGAGTTACTCATGTGTACAATATTCAGATATATCCTTCCAAGGTTGAGATTTATATTGTTTCCATGGCATCACTGGTTGCTATATGTTTATTGATTGAATTGATTGAGTGAAAACCCAACTCAGCTGAATCTGGGGAAACATAATAAAAACCATGATCAGCTGAGTCTCAGAGAAACATGGCTAAGCACTTTATATAAAGAGATAACACCACAATTTGCTAAGTCAACTAGATTTGAAACCTCAGAGTAATTGTTTACCACTCCCTCTTCTCCACAACCAATTAATTCCTAAATCCCACAGATTTTCATTCTGTAAACTCTTTCCCATCTGTTCCTTCTCTTTGATTTCCAATTCTATCACCCTAGTGCTGATCCACATTAACTCTTTCCCAACTTAGCGTATTGCCTTGTCTGCAGATTTTTTGTAATTCTAATTTATTATACAGTTTATCAATAATGTCATTGCTTCTTATTATTTGGCATAGCACTTATGTATTTGGGATAATATGTTTTTAGACAGCTGAGGTCAATTTGGCTTGCTGAATTATAGTAGTCACTTGTGATGTTTCCTGTTTGGGAAACTAGATATGTATGTCTCCAAGTGGCTCCCAATTTTACTTTTCTGAAGAAAGATTATTAATGGAGAGGGAAACAAATTCTGCTTTCATGCAGAGCTATGAGTCATGATACTTTCACAACTTTAGCACCTTCCAATACAGTAAAAGCTCAAACAGCATAACAGAGGTTAGAAGGGATATTATCTGTAAACGGAAGTAGCCTGTCACTCTTAAGTTCACACTAACTCACAGTAGCTTTTTGGTGAAGAAGTGACCACCAGTCTTTACCTTCTGAACTCTTTGTAACTTCATCTGAACTCACATCTTTGAACATGAGTTATCATTTCCTCATTTGTAACATAAAGAGATCAGACAAGTATTCAGAAGTATACAGAAACTGCATATATAAACTAGAAGAAAGTTAAAACATCAACAACCAACAAAGTGCTGGTGCTCTTGATTGAAGACATAAGGAAATGCATGTAAATGAACACTATCGTTGTTTATTTCTGGAATAACTTTGATCCCAGAATTTTGAATTTATGTGATGGGTTTAGAGTTGTTCCCACAACTTGGTATAAACCCTTATTAGTTCAAATAGGTTTATTTATTGAAGTCATTTCCTTTTGAATAATTTTAATAACTCTCTATTAGTTATAACATTGCATATAAACAATGAGACCTGTCATTTACACCCTTCAACATTGTTGTACTATATATATATATATATATATATATATATATATACATTTCTCTTTGAATCAAATAAGCCTGGTAGATTTTCCTCAAACATATCCCATACTTTTCAGTATTATAGCTTTAGTTTATTATTCTGTTTCTTCAGTAATTTCTCCCTTCCTTAGCACCCAGGACTTCCTTTTATGGTCCAACGCCAAACTCAAACCTTACTTCTTCCTACTAGATTCATTTCATGCCTCGAGGCTGTGTTCTTTACATATATAACACAACTTTTGGGGAAACATTTTTTTCTAGATATAAAAAGTTTACAGTCTCATTTTTAAAAAATATTTTTTAACATTTATTCATTTTTGAGAGACAGAGAAAAACAGAGAACAAGCTGGAGAGGAACAGAGAGAGAGGGAGACACAGCATCTGAAGCAGGCTCCAGGCTCTGAGTTGTCAGCACAGGGCCCAACATGGGGCTTAAACTCACCAACCACGAGATCATGACCTGAGCGCAAGTCAGACACTTAACTGACTGAGCCACCCAAGTGTCCCTACGGTCTCATTTTAATATGAGCATATTAACAACAAATCATAATCTCATTGATTAAAGACCACCATTAATAATTTATATACTGATTTTTCTATGAAAATATTATGTATTATTTACCTATTTATTTATAACACACATTATTTATAACACACAGGATACACATACTTTTTCTCATATATGCAAGTTTTAAAAATGTAAATCTGAGGAGGCTAGCTCCTAGACACCTGCTCCAGAACAAAGCTTCTGTGACTTTTCAGACCAACTATAGGCAATTATAGTTGTTTTATCTGGCAGGAAAAAAACCCTACATTTCCCACACTTGACTGGGTAAACAGGCACTGCATTACAGTCTGTGGCTCAGGGAGTTGCAGTCTGGGACTCAGGGCTACTTCAGGCTATGGATTTTTAGCTCAGAGACCTCCATTCAGAGGCTACTTTATCAAAGGCCCTCACCTGAGACTTTCTTTAGGTGCCTCTGCCTAAACTTTATTAGGTAAAGTGGGGAGAACTTTGAAGACACCTTGTTCCACTCTTACCACTCAAAGTTTTCCATTCCAGCCCATCACCCTCTCCATCTTGACAGCCCCCAAATCTTTTAAATAGTAGAAGGCTTTTGTTAGAGGCTCCCCCCAGTAAGACACCTCCACATTTTGCTGAAATACCTTACTTTCTACCTCTTGTTTCACTGTCACAGTCTAATGATTAAGCATTCTTACTTTCATTTTGATTTGCTGCCTTCATCAGCTACTCTGACACCTGGCCACTCAGTTCCCTCTAGCTCAGCTGAGCTATTTTGAATTTTGAAGACAAAATTATGTTTCCTGCCCTTCCCCTCCCTCCCTTTCCCTCCCCTGCCCTTCTTCTCTCTCTCTTTCTCTCTTCAATGCCTTTCCTCTTTTTTTTCACTACTGCAATCCTTAATACCTGGGTAAAGTGTCTAGCCAATAACCTTTACACAATTAATATTTGTTCAATGAATAAATTAAATGAATGACTAAAATGATTCAATGAGAAATACCTATAAAATCAGTATAGGTTTTTGTTTACTGCATTTGTATTTTTTATATTTTTAAGTACTTTAAAAATCATTAAATGCACTTTAAACACATTTTTATTTATTGCTACTTTGTTTTATCGTATGACTACGTTTAATTAACGTAATTAACGTATCGTATGACTACGTTTTATTTATTGCTACTTTGTTTATCGTATGACTCAGTTTAATTAACCATTGCCCTATTGCTAAACTTATTTTATTTTCAAAATATCACTGAATATTGGCAAAACTGTTTTGATAGACATCCTTGAGCAAAGTTTCAGGGTACCATTTGTTTTTATCTAGGGATTAAGACCATTGGCTTCAGCTTAATATTACCTGGATTAAAGTCCTAGCTCTGAAATGTATTAGTCATGATAGTAGACATTTTGCTAAATCTTCTCTATGTCTTATTTTTTATCAATTTTAATAAAGATGACCCTAACTAGTTTATATGTTTTTTTGTGAGTATTAAATGAAATTTTATATGAAATTAACAAAATTCCTAGCAAAAATATTTTTATAACAAAATTATTATATTTAATATAATAAATATTAAAAATGTCATTTCTTATACTTTATTTGCATAATTAAAAGAAACAAATATAGTTGTTTAAAGCAAGCAAATATTTTAAGGAAGGACATCAATACATATTTAAAAATATGTTTCAGGGGTGCCCAGGTGGCTCAGTCAGTTGAGTGCCTGACTCTTGGTTTCAGCTTAGGTCATCATCCCACAGTAGAGGAATTGATCTCTATGCTGAGCATGGAGTATGCCTAAGGTTCTCTCTCTCTCTCTCTCTCTCTCTCTCTCTCTCTTTGTTTATTTAAAGTGCAAGCAGGCTGAGATGCAGGAAGAAAGCAGAATGAGAGAATCGAAAGCCGTCTCTGCACTGTGAGAACAGAACTCGATGTAGGGCTCAGTCTCATGAACCTTGAGATCATGACGTGAACCGAAATCAAGAGGCAGACACTTAACCAACTGAGCCACCCAAGTGACCAAGAATACTTTAAATTTTATTCTTGTGTCAGTATATTATCTGAGGTCAATAATGGAGGCTTCTAAGCTTCCACTTTGCTTAATTTTCCTGGCACCTGGCACTTTGTTGCTTTTTTTGCTGCTGAATGAGGCTCTATGATTAGTCCAACTTAATATGTTATTGTACAAAGTACTTGTGTTACTTCCAGGCCATAGCATTTAATTCCTGTGATTGTTTCTTCCTCTCTCTACTTCTTCCCTGACAAGGAAAAAGCACTGTTCTTCATTGGACATACCCAAGAAGTAAACTTTTAAATCACAATTTCAGAGTTGTTCATTAACTCAACAAAACCTGGCCACCATGCTTAATCACCATGCTGTATCACGGTCAATTTTAATTATAGGGATATATGAAAATAGAAATATAGATGATACATGATCTTGGCCAATTTATAATAGAAGTATAATTTAAAATGCCATTCCTTTAACATTGGAAAAATTGAAAGATTTTAATATTTTCCACTTATATTTATTATAATTCAATAACATACATTATGATATAAACACAAGAAATCTTCTTTTTCAATTACAAATTCCCATTCATGATTTTACCCTTTTTTAGTTGTTTTTATACAATGATTTCTAAAATTTTTCTGAATATTAATCAGTTGTGTGTCATTTATATTAAAAAAAAGTTCCCCATTTGTCATTTGACCCAATTTTATTTATTACAAGCATTTAATGTAAAGATGGCTTCATTATTTAAATGGATAAAAGATTATTGTTTTTGTTTTCTTTTCCATTAGTCATAATATTAATCTGCTTAGGCTGCCATAACAAAATACTACACACCGGTTGGCTTCAACAACAGAAATTTATTTTATCATGGTTCTTGAGGTTCAAAGTCCAAGATCAAGGTGTCTTCAGTGTTGGTTTCTGGTGAAAACTTTTCCTCAGCTTACAGATAGTGTTTTCTTTCTGTGTCTTCCAATATCCTTTTCTGTGTGGGCATGGAGAGAGAGAGAACTGTGATATCTCTACTTATAAGGACACCCATCCCATTGAATTAGGGACCCATCCTGAGGACCTCACTTACCCATAATTGCCTCCCCCAAATCCTTATCTTCAAATGCAGTTACACTGCAGTTAAGGCTTCAACATAATGAATTTTGGGTACACACAATTCAGCCCATAGCATTTTGCTCTCTATCTCCCCAAGACCATGTCCTACATTGACCCCATCCCTACAACCTCAAAAATTTTAACCCATTCCAGCATCAGTTCCGTCTCATCTAAATATCATTGAAATCAGGGGCACCTGGGTGGCACAGTAGATTAAGCGTCAGACTTCGGCTCAGGTCATGGTCTCACAGTTAGTGAGTTTCAGCTCCACATGGGGCTCTCTGCTGACAACGCAGGGCCCACTTCAGTACCTCTGTCCTCCTGCCTCTCTGCCCCTCCCTCACTCCCTCACTCCTGTGAAGACTCTTTTGGATTCTGTGTCTCCCTCTCTCTCTGCCTCTCCCCTGCTCATGTTCTGTCTCTCTCTCTCCAAAATAAACATTAAAAAATTAAATATAATTGAAATCAGGTATGGGTGAAACTAAAGGTATGATTCATCTTGAGGCAAAATTGTCTATGGCTGTGAAGTTGTGAAACTAGACAAATTATGTGATTCCAAAAAACAATGGTGGGGAAGACATATAATCAACATTTCCATTCCAAAAAGGAGGAATCAGAAAAGAAGAAAAGATGATGGGCTCCAGGGAAATCTAAAAGACAGTAAGGCAAATGCCATTTTATCTTCAGGCTTGAGAATCATCTTCCTTGATTCCATGCTGTACTCACTAGGTGCATTGAAGTGGCAGCATCACCCCAACACTGTAGATGATAACCCTGCCCTATTGCTTTGGACAAAGCCCTCTCACCACTGGGCTTTTTGTAACGTTCCCCCTTATCCTTGCTCCCATGGCACAGGTCAGAAGAAGTCTGGCCCACTGAAACCAAGCAGATGGCCCTGCCCTCTGAAACTAAATAGCAAAAGCCTTTCTTTCCCAGGCAATAGGCTCCGGGTCTGTGGTGAGCGTGGCAGCCCTTATGATCTGAATCACCTTCAGGTTTATTCTTTCCTTTTCTAGAAGGAAAATGTATGCCAACAGCTGGATAGCTCTATTGTCCTATTCTGTAGAATCTCAGCAGATCCTGAAAGCCTTCCTTCATTAAATGTTTTCTCTATGCCCTTTGGTCCAAACTGGCAGTATATCTCCTGGTATAATCCCATTTCTGTTCATCCCTTTGTTGAGATGGCTGATTAACATTATGGATAACCTCTTTTTGGACTGATTGTTCAGCCACATGCGTTGTCTTTTTTTTTTTTTTTTCAATATGGATAGAATGAAAATTTTCCAGATCTTGTGGTTTGAGTTCTTTTTGGGTAGAAATCTCCTCAACTAAATATCCAAGTTCATTACATTCTACTTTCCTCAAAACACTAGAACAAAATTCAACCAAGTTTTTGCCACTTTAATAACAGGGATTCCCTTTTCTCCAGTTTCCAACACCATATTCTTCATTTTGAGATCTTATTAAAATCTTTAATGTTCATATTTTTTACCAACATTCTGTTCTTGATTATATATTCTCTAAAATGATAGAAGCTTTCTCTACAGTTTTCCTCTTTTCTTCCAGAGCCTTTGCCAGAACTGCCTTTAACATTCATATTTCTATCAGCAGTTCCTTCAAGGCAACTTAAGCCTTTTCTAGCATGTACCTCAGAATTCTTCCAGCTCCTGCCATTCTTTACCCAATTCCAAAGCGACTTCCACATTTTTAAATATTTACTACAGCATTACCCAACTCCTGGCAACAAAATCTATATTAGTTTGCTTAGGATGTTATAACAAAATGCCATAGGCTGGGTAGCTTAAACAATAGAAATTTATTTTTTCACAGTTCTGTAGGCTACAAGTTCAAGATCAAGTTGCCATTAGAGTTAATTTCTCAATGAAGAGATACCTCTCTCCTCAACTTGCAGACAGTGTGATTTCTTGTTGTATCCTCACGTAGACTTTTTGCAAACTCTGGTGTCTCCTTTCTTTTTTCTTTTCTTTTATTTATTTTATTTTATTTTATTTTATTTTATTTTATTTCAATTTTTGAGAGAAAGAGAAAATGTGGGCAGGGGAAAAGAGAGAGAGAAAGGGGGAGGGTAGAGAATTCAATGTGGGCTCTGCGTGCACAGCAGAGAGCCCAATGCAGGGCTCAAACTCACTGAGCTGAGCTGTGAGATATGACCTAAGCAAAAGTCTGATGTTAGCTGACTGAGGGACCCAGGCATGCCTCCTTTCTTTTTATAAGAATACCAGTTTGATGGAATGAGGACCCCATCTTTATGGCTCCATTTGATCTTAAATATTCCTTAGAGACACTGTCTTTAAATACAATCACAATGGGAATTACAGCTCAAACATACAAATTTTGGTAGGGACACAATTCATTCCAAAATAATTATGTTTATAAAGTCTTTTCTGACTTGATTCATAATTTTTCAAGGTTTCCCTTGATTTTAATGTTTAATTTCATTTTCTGTCAGTTTGGACATGGTGATGTTGTGGCATCAAACAATTTTTGAAATATTATTTCCTTGATAAAAAAAGGTCTTACATCTCATTTTCTGTACATTTAGCTTTGAGTTCCAAATCTTTGCAAAGTCTCATTCTTGCACAAGGAACTGGAGGAGTGTGTACTAGCTCTGAAATCCTTTATCCTGGAAAGTTGTACCACCTATAAAAGGAGTTGACTAACTCCTTTTGGACTAATACCAACATTTTCTTGGTTTACATTTATAATATATACATTTTATATTGTATTACATGTTATATAATATAGGATTAGGATACTGTGTTAATTATAAAACATAGACAAAATTAAAATTTAGAAATGTTAAGATATAATTAAATAGAAGTTCTAGTAGGTCTGTGTTTATTTCCATCAAACCAGATCCAAGAGTCACACAGCTGTATACAACTGCCCTAAATGACATTCTTTTTATGAAAATCATGTGTGAGAAGACAAAGAGTTACTGACAGCCCCCTTTTATTTCTGGCTGAGTGGTCTGGGGAGTCTCTGTCTTTCAGTGTTTGTCTGCAAGGAATGAATTATTACTGATCAAGGCAGGGCAATGACTCTGATTGCCTCACATGCCTAATTAAGGAAAAATGAGGTACCCTTCTGATATTTGTAACTCCACCCCCTCAGAAATAGAAGTAATTAATGGAGGTGAGTCAAACTGTCATTAGACATTTTTTTTTTTTTAAGTGCACGTGTGCACTTCTGGTTCAGAGAGACCTGCATGGGCTAGGTAAGCTAAAAACTTCCTGGTAAATCTGTAGGGCTTCTTGAGATTAGTGCTAAACCTATTTTATTTCTGCAAATGAAAACATTGGTAGCTTCTTCTCCACCTTTCCCTTTTTTATTTTCATTTCAATGATTGAAATGAAGCCATTGGTTCCAAAAGACTCACCTCAAAGCTCTAGTAAACTGCACATTTGTTGACATATCAGTTTGAAGCTGTTTCTGGAGAATAGTCAGTTGTCATTTCTTTTTCACCTTCCAAATATCTTGAGAGAACTCTCATAATCAGATTCTAACCAGAACCATATGGCCAAGAAAATTCTAGAAAAAGCAGATTACTTATAATAGTAAGTGATGCTTAGTTAAATCAGACAATACAACTTAATAAAGCATGTCAGAGACATTGGACAAATTTCATTGTTACAGTTTGTTTACCAACTGTGCTTAACCAAGCATTTTCTGACTGTTTTTGTGTGGTTGTCTCTGTGGATGATTGTTGAACAAGGAAAGTGTGTGAGCCAAGGAAGTCCATCAAGCAAGCTGTTCATCGTTACAATCAACTTCCCATCCTGTATGTCTGTGTGATTTATTCCACTTAGCTGTCTCTATCACTCTGCTTTGATTTGTAGTGAAGGCAGGAGTCAACATTCATAAGATATGATTTTAAAAACATGTGAATTTGTTTTTTGAAAAATATAAAAGAGTTATCTCATTGCTAAAAAAAGATGAATAGGTAAATTATTTACATATTTTCAGTATCAAATTTTATGATTCAATTATTTAGAAAAGAATGAATTTAGGGTAGAATGCATGATTACATCTTGAAATACAAAAACGAAGTTTAATACTCATCTCCATAGGAGGGCTACTGATTTTCTCAGTTCTAATTCATGACTGCCTATAATTTCAACTTGATTTTCCATTATCCAAAAAATACTGCTGTGAATCCTTATTACCGAAAGCAATTGAATACCACAAAATGGCCAAAATGTAAATAGGTAAAGAGAAGAAAATAAACTACTTATATATTTCATTACACATACATGCTATAAGAGAAATATTCAAATTAATCTTCTCCCCAGGAGCCTAATAAAATATACTATTTAAAACATAAAGTAATTGGGAAAAGAATAGACCCCCTGTTTATGGTCAGCACGGTCATTATATAAAATGTAAAAAGCCTTCAAGAATATATTAAGAGGAATGTAAATGCAACATGCTCTTCCTGGTGTGACGTAACTGATCTGTGCAACAGGTGGGATATATATATGTATAAACTTCATGGCTTCCTTTTTATAAGAATCCATTTGTATGCACGCCCTATTAAGTTTGTCAGAGGAAAAAAAACAACTTGTAAAACATTCTTCAATTATCTATAAAGTTTATGCAGACATCTCTAAAAAGCATTGTTTGTAAACCAGCCCTATTATATAAATAAGTTCATTGCTTGAATTTTCTGGATTGGCTCCATCCAGATACACCTATAAAATTCCAATGAGATCTTACTTTGTTCTAATAAAGTATCTAGAATCCACATCAGTGACCTAGATTTTAATTCAGACAAATTTTCTTTCTTAAAATTAAACATACAATATTACTGAAAACATCTTAAAATGCACTTTACAAAAAATAAAAATTGTGTGTTTTTTTTGTTTTTTACTGCTTTGATAGCGCAGCAGTAATTTGATCATGAAAAACTAGCAGCATTTATGCCCCTGTAAATACCATCAAAACCTTTTAAAAGGTCACATAAAGTAGTTAAATTAAATGGTAATCACAAAGTTAATGCTGCCTGGCAATCATACTGTATTTCCCTTGGGCTCCATTCTCTAACTCTTCTAAAGCATGACTTCAAGTGCCTTCTCTGTCTCCTCAAATTTCTGGTATTTCAGCTCCTGTATTCACTCCAAGTGCAATCTTACTACCCAATGAGGAGCTGAAGCAACCAGGAGAGAACTTCCACAAATTACCATCATCAAATCTAACAGCCACCAGCCTCTTTGATCATCGTTTTACCTACTCTTCTATTTGTTTCTTTAACTAAGCTGCACTAAATCTCAGTCTTGTTAACCTTCTCAAAGCTATTATTCCAGTAATTTTACCATCTCCTACCCACCTTATCACATGTTCCTTCATTTTAAGATCATTCTTATGAACATACAAAAGTGTTGTATTATTCTCATCTGATTACACTCATTAACCCTAATCTACGTTTTGCTACCTGTCCATTTCTCTTCTCCTCAGCTTCCAGTAACACTCTTCAACTAGTTGGGTGGAATGTACTTTTGTCTCCTTCTAGTCAATGTCATTCTCTCTGCAGTGCACTCCAAGCAGGCTTTTGCCATGACAGCTCTGTAAAGGGTTCTAAAGATATGTCCTCCAAAGTCCAGTGGTCAAATCTAAAGTGTTTATGTTACTTTTATCTTTCCTGACTGATTAACTTTACCCATAAAAAGCATTTTTTTTGTACCTGAAAACACTTTTTTTCCACTTAGGTTCCAGGACACCACATTCTCTGATTTCTTCTCTTGCTTTACTGTCTACTCTTAAAGCAAACCATCAACATATCTTTTTTATCAAGTTATCTCTACAATAATTAATTTATTTGCTTTGTAAAACACTGCTGATGCCATAATTGCTAACATAGACATTGAACAGTGACTAACTCATAGTTGATTAACAGGCTTTATAAAAGATATGACAAAACCCTGAATCAGTTCTTGCATGATAGTCTAAAACAACAGTTTCTGATCCCCAGCCATTTAGTTCAGATAAATAATGCAGTTTCCTTCCATATATGAAAATATCCAGTAGAAATATTCTGATACATAAACTAGTTTGCTCTTACATCCAATAAAATCAATAATTTATAATGTATAAATGGAGAATCTTCAAAAATTGTTTATATGATCTGAGTTTATCTATTAGTAACTTTCCAAGCTCTAAGAGGTTATTTCCCCAAAATTTAATGTGCACAATATGTATTCCAAACTGTGTTATTAACATCTTGGGACAGAAATGAAATTGTGTGGGGAAGAAAATTAGGAATTAGAATTCCTATTGTTCAAATTGGTGCAAGCTTTTCTCATATTCTCTTTTTATATAAGTATCACAATTCACTTATTTGGTTAATGTTCTCAAGAGGCAAATGCCATCACCTTTTATGTATAGAAGAATAACTTAGAAATATATTTATTTTAGAAAAAACCCACAATCATTGAGTTGTGAAGAGCAGAGAATACCTAATGACTCTCCAGCATCTGATTCTCAAATTTAGTGTATGTGTATTTTTTCAACGTTATTGATACTTTACATCTAATATGTTAATATCCAGAACATTTGTTACATATTGGCATTCTCCTATTTCTTTATATTTAATGCTACTGATATCTCAATTTACATTGACCAATCTAATCAGTTTTTTAAAGTTTATTTATTTATTTTGAGAGAGAGAGAGAGAGAGAGAGCACAAGTTGGGGAGGGTCAGAGAAAAAGGAAGAGAGAGAATCCCAAGCAAGTCCCATGCTGTCAGCTCCAAGCCCTATGCAGGACTTGAACTCTCAAACTGTGAGATCATGACCTGAGCCAAAATTAAGAGTAAGTTGCTTAACCAATTGAGCCACCCAGGCATCCCAAATCTAATCAGTTTTTTTTAATCAAGAATAATATGACATCTTCACCTTCAGAATGGATTTAGTCTTAAAAAACAGTATTATATAGATATGACCGGTATAAAGGAATCCATTGAATTTTAAATACTTAGTATATGCCATAAATTAAGGAAGTGTGTAAGAATTTGAGAGGAAGTTAAATTTTTCATATTTCACATAAAAGTGTATTGTTAAGAAGAAATATAAAAAGAAGGTAAGTTTTTCATCAGAATAAGGAGGCTTATGTAAGATTCTAAATGGAAAACTAGATTGCATTCCATTAATTTTAGTTACATTTGAAAGCATTTCTCCAATATGATTTGCCCATCTGAATGTAAGTTCAAAAGGAGGATGTTTCTGTTTATGATGGATAGTACTATCTCAGTAAACTTAGGAATATAAGTAATGACTAAATTACCATCTTGCTTCTAAGCCATCAAAACTGCCTATGAGGAGCAGGCTTCATTTTTTTTTTCCAGGCCATTAGTATGAGATGAGTTTTAGCCTTCAACCACAAATATAATAAAAATCACATTATAAAGAAGATAGCCTTAAAATTTGTCCGGTCCTCAAAATCCAACATAAATATTAGTTCCAAATCAACTTAATGACAGAACTAAGGAATGCCATTTTGGTATTGACTTTTTTTTTAAATATGATAAGGTGTTGAACAAACAAAATAACCTATTTCTTTTTTTCCTATATTTATAGCTTTTCTGCAATAAAACATAACAAAAATAACTCACTAGGGGCGCCTGGGTTGCTCAGTCAGTTAAGCGTCCGACTATGGCTCAGATAATGATCTCATGGTTTGTGAGTTCGAGCCCTGTGTCAGGCGCTGTTGTGACAGCTCAGAGCCTGAAGTCTGCTCTGGATTCTGTGTCTCCCTCTCTCTCTGCACTTTCCCTGCTTACACTGTCTCTCTCTGTCTCAAAAATAAATAAACACTAAAAAAACTTTTTTAAAAATTAACTCACTGTATTCTATTAAGGTCTAATGACATTCTATAAATAATCCATTAATATAATGAGGCATACTTTAGGTTTAATTGAGTTGGCTTTTATGTTATTCTTAGCATTATTCTTGATTTTGAACAAATAATTTCATGGCTAAGGTCAATAAAGATGCTGTTTAAATATACTTTTTGATTTTAGAGCAGTTTAGAGTTAGAGATAAATTATGAAGATAGAACAAAGCTCCCATATACTTCAAACCCAGTTTCCCCTATTATTAACATTCTTCTATTTTAACCACAATTTGTCACAGTAAATTAACTAATATTGATAAATCATTGTTAATTAAAGTCCATAGTTTATTCAGATTTCCTTAGTTCTTACCTCATGTCATTTTTATGTTTCAGAACCCCATTTAAGAGTGCACATTACACTTAATTGTTATATCTCCTAGGCTCCTCTTGGCTGTGACAGATTCTCAGACTTTCTGTGTTTTTGATGAACTTGATAGCTTTGAGTAATATTGGTCAGGTATTTGTCAGAATGTTTCTTCATGGGATTTGTCTGTTGTTTTTCTCATCACCAAACAAGACTAATGTTCTTAGGGAGGAAGCCCTCAGAGGTAGAGTGCCATTCTCATCACATCATCAACTGGTACATACTATCAACATGACTTATCACCATGAATGTTAATCTTTATCACCTGACTGAGATAGTTTCTGTAAGGTTGGTTTACTGAATAGTTGCCCTTAATTTCTTCCTCTTTCCATATTATATTTTTTCAAAAAAAAAACCCACTAGGCTCAGACCACATTTAAGGAGTGGGGAGTAATGTATACTCCTCCCCATAGAGTAGTGTCTACATAAATTATTGGCATTCTTTTGGATGGAAGATTAACTTCTTCTTCCATATTTATTTATTATTTTATTTATATCAGTGTGGACTCAGAAATACTTATTTTATACTTTGGGCTATAATCCAAATCTACTCTATTTTATTGCTTAGATTATTCTTCTTTGGGTCATCTCAGTCTGTTTCTGTGTCTCTTGGGCATATCCCAATTGTTGTGTATGTGTGTCTGTTCCTTTTGAGCTCTTTGTTACTTCCTGGCACTACGAAATGCTTCAGGCTTATCTCGTATATTCACTTCTTGAGTATATTGAGTATTGGTCATTCCTCTAAGAGAGTATTGTTTCCTTCTTATTGAAGAATGATTTTAGAAACTAAGATCTGAGTGACAGGTGTGCTTGTTCCTGCTTGGTATGTTGCTGGGAAGTTGTTGCTTCTGGGCCCTTTCAGCTGACAGAGCAATGAAATAAATATGTGTATACTAACTAATGCATATGCATATATCTCTATATAAATTTCTATGTGTAACCATCTGTGTCTGTTTTATGCTAAACACATGATCGTGGTGATGTCCCCTATTCTAATCCATTATCACACAGGTATTCTAGAATTCTAGTCCCCTCCCCTGCCTATCAATAACCTCTTATTCCAAAATTGAGAAACCTGACTTCCACATCTGCTACCCGTTTACTCAATTGTTCAATTCTAATATACAAATATAAAAGCAACTGAATTGTTAACCGGTACTTCATGGCAAACAATTTTATCAAGAGTACAGTGTTGGTGTACAATTTTTTTTTAACATTCAGTCTTATATAATCTACTGATTGCCAATGTGGCTTAAATTGGAACCTTTCCCCTACCCTGTTCAGTGAGTTTGATTTACATATTTGTAATACAGTCAGATGTTTTTGTTATAGTTCTCATTGTATGAAGGAATTCCCTGACCTCCTAAATGATTTTTAAAACCTTTTCATACATTTAGATTCAATCTTTGTGCTGTAAAAATCTATGGATTTTGACAATTGCAGAGCATTGTGTATCCACCAATGCAGTATGGTGCAGAATACCTTTACTGCCCTACAAAAAATCCCGTCCTCACCTTTGTAAGCCTTCAACCTTTACACATAAACACCTGAAAACCACTTATCTTTTTTTATCTGTCTGCATAGTTTTACCTCTCTAGAATGTCATATAATTTGAATCATACAACAAGCAATACTTTCTGACTAGTTTATTTCACTTAGCAATATGCATTTAAGGTTCATCAATGTAAGTGTGTCTTGATAGCTTATTTCATTCTGTCACTGAATATAGTTCATTGTATAGATGTACAACAGTTCGTTTATGGATTCACTTATTCAAGTACACTTGATTGTTTCCAGGTTTTGGTGATTATGATTAAAATGCTATAAACGTTCACAGTTCATTTGAGAAAATACATAGGAGCATGATCACTGGATTTTAGACCTTTTTACCTTTGTGAGAAACTACCACACTATATTCCAAAGTCACTGTACCATATGGCATTCCCACCAGCAGTGAATGAGAATTCCTGTAGCTCCATATCCTCACCAGCATTTAGCGTCGTCAGTTTTGGGGGTTTTTTGTTTTTTGTTTTTTGTTTTTTTGCATTTTAACTGTTCTAATAGGTACAAAGAAGTATCTTGTTTTAATTTGCAATTCACAAAAAAACATATGATGATGTACTTCTTTTCTGATGCTCATTTGCCATCTGTGCATCTTCTTTAGTGAAATGTCAGATTTTATTAATATTTTGAGGGGGGTTGTTTATTTTCTTATTTTTGAGTTTTAAACATTTTTAGTATGTTTTGAGTTATAAGAACTTTACCACATATATTTTTTTCAAATACTTTCTCTAAGTTTATGACTGATCTTCTGATTCTCTTAGCAGTGTCTTCCACACAGCAGGAGTTATAAATTTTAATATATTCCAAGTTATCAATTATTTTTGTTTTGTTTTATGGGCCATGCTTTTGATGTTGAATCTAAAAACTCATCACCAAACTAATTGTCACATAGATTTTCTCTCATAGTTTCTTCTACCTGTCTTATAGTTTCACATTTTACATTTGACTCTAGAAAACATTTTGAGTTACTATTTGTCAAAGGTGTAAGGTCTCTGACTACTTTCATTTTCTTACATTTATATATCCAAGTCTTCTTACACCATTTGTTGAAACACTACCCTTCCTGTATTGAATTGTCTTTGGGTCTTTGTTGAGAATTAGTTGCTCATATCTGTTTGGGTTTATTTCTGGGCTCTGTATTTTGTTATTTTGATCTATATCTCTATACTTTCATCATTATTATACTGTTCTGGTTATCATAGCTTTTTTATTAGTCTTAACATTGGGTGGCATTAGAGTCCATTTTTTTTCTACCGCATCGTATTGAATGTTTTAGATCTTCTGCCTTTCCTGTATACTTTAAAATTGATTTGTCTTTTTATATCAGATGACTTGCGGGGCTTTTAATTGGAATTGCATTGTATACATAGACCAAATTGGGAAGAATTGCCATTTTAGCAATTTATGTATTTCAACTTATAATGTTTTATTTATTTTTGAGAGAGAGAGCAAGCATGAGTTGGGGAGGGACAGAGAGAGGGAAACACAAAATCCGAAGTAGGCTCCAGGCTCCGAGCTGTCAGCACACAGCCCAACATGGGACTTGAAATAGTGAAATGCGAGATCATGACCTGAGCTGAAGTTGGACGCTTAACTGACTAAGCCACCCAGGTGCCCCTATGTATTTCAACTTATGAACACAGAATATCTTCAATTATATGTACCATTTTTTATTTCTCTCATCAGAGTTTTGTAGTTTCTGTATATAAATATACCATATATTTCATTAGATTTATATTTGAATATTTAATGTTTGGTGTTATAAATGGTATTATTTTTCTTTCAAATTCCCAATATTCATTGCAAGTATATAGTAAGGTGTTTGGCTTTTGTGTATTAAATCTTACATTATTTGACCTTGCTATTATCTTTGCTTGTTAGTTCCTGGGGATTTGTTTCATTTTGTTTTTGTTGCTGTTTTTCCTATTTTATAAAAGATATTTTACATAGCAAATATGTAATCTATGAAAGAGATAATTTTATTCCTTCCTTTTCAATCTCTATACTATTCATTTCATTTTTTTCTATTATAGTAGCTAAGCTTTCCAGTATGGTGTTGAATAGAGTGATGAGAGAAAATATGCTTGCTTTGTTCCTAATCTTAGAAAGGATCATCCAGATACTCTTTATTAAATATATCATTGTAGGTTTTTTATAGATATCCTTATTAAATTGAAGAAGTTGTTCTCTATTCCTTTGATGAGAACTTGTAGGCATGAATGGTGTTGGGTTATTTAAAATGTTTTTCCTATTTATGATCATACATGATGTCTTCATTAGTGTGGGGAAATAGGATTGAAGAATTCCTTATACTTACATAAATGGGTTAGAAAAAAGCTTAAGGAGAAAAACCGCTACCATGGGGTGAAAGTGCCCAAGGTTAGCTAGCGAGATATTATAAGGGGATCATGTGTAACTTGTTATATCACCTTCAGGAAATTACTTTCCATCTGGCACAATATATCATTGTGCTTTGATGACAAACTCCACTTCTCCCCTGACCCTTTACTTCTTACACACACAAGTTAACGATTACTATCTGATTATTTTCTTCACAGTCACCACATGTGTAAGATCTTGTTTTCTTCACATTCACCATGTGTGTAAGATCTTGAGAACTCAATATATGCAAGATGAAACCCCTTCTCGGGGCTCTTGTCTCTTCCCAGACATTAGCCTCTCTTGCATTGAATCCTGTCTGCTCTCTTGCTGGACAAGAGAGAACTCCAGAGTCTTAGTCTGTGACACATTAGCTTGTTGATGTGGAGGATTACATTGATTTTTTAAACATTAGACAATCTTGCATACCTGGAATTAATCCTATTTGGTTTACTTATCTTTTTGTACATTATTGGATTGAATTTGTTAATATTTTGTTGGGAGTTTTTCATTTATATTCATATCTGTAGTTTTTCTTTTGTTGAAATGGTTTTATCTGGATTTGGTATTAGGGTAATGATAGCCTCATAGGAGTTATAAAATGTTCTTCTGCTTCCATTTTCTGGAAAGATTTTAGAGAATTGGCATTGTTACTTTATATGTTTGATAGAATTCACCACTGAACTCATCTAGCCCTAAAAAATTATTGATTTAATATTGTTAATTGATATTGGCCTGTTAGATTGTCCTTTCTCCTTGTATAAGTTTGGGTAGTTTTTTCTTATAAGGATTTGGGCCATTTCATGTCAGTTATCAAAATTGTTGGCAGAGTTGTTTGTAATGTTCCATATACTTTTAATGTAATCAGTAGTGATGCCCGTTTTCATATCTGATATTAATATTTGTGTCTTCACTCTTTTTAAAAAAAATTTTTAGCGTGTATTTATTTTTGAGAGAGAGTCAAAGATACAGTGTGAGTGGGGGAAGGGTGGAGAGAAAGGGAGAAACAGAGTCTGAAGCAGGCTCTAGGCTCTGAGCTGTCAGTACAGAGCTGGATGCGGGCCTCAAACTCACAGACCCTGAGATCATGACCTGAGCCGAAGTCGTATGTTCAACCAACTGAGCCACCCAGGTGCCCCCACTCTTTTTTTTCATAGTTAGCCTGGTCAGAGAATTATCAGTTTTATTTAACTTTTTAAAGAATTAATTTGTGGATTTTCCCCATTGTCTTTCTGTTTCAAAATTCATATATTTCTGCTCCATTTTTTTTGTTATCTCTTTTCTCCTGCTTGGTTTATACTTAAATTGCTATAAGGCGAAATTGTACATTATTGATTTAGGACTTCTCTTCTAATACATGTATTTAATGCTATACGTTTTCCTCTTCACGCTAATTTCACTGCATCTCCCCAGTGCTTCTTGAGAAATATTTTAAATTTTATTTAGTTTAAAATATTTTAAAATACATTTTTCCTGAGATTTCTTTGATCCATGAATTATTTGGGAAAGTATCTTAAAATTTGCAAATATTTGGAAATTTTCCAAATATCTTTATGTTATTGATTTTTAGTTTAATTCCATTTTAATCTCAGAACAAATTTTGTAATCTTTTTTTAATCAGTTAAGGTATTTTTTATGGCCTCAAATATGGTCTATCTTGGTGAATGTTCCATGTGAGCTTAAGAAATAAGTATTTTCCTGTTGTTGCATGGAGTATTCCTTACAAGTAAGTTAGAACAAGTTGATTAATAGTTTAGTCATTTAACTAATCTCTATCTTAATTTTCTGTATGCTTAATTTATCAGTTACTGACAGAGGAGTTTTGAAGTCTCCAAAGGTAGTAGTGGATATATCAGTTATGTTAATTATGTCAGTTTTAACTCTATTGGTGTACACAAATTTAGGCTTGTTATATCTTCTTGGAGAACTGACTCCTTTATCATTGTTTAATGCTTATACCTATCCCTGATAAATTTCCTGTTTGCAAAGTCTGCTTTGTTTGAAGTTAATATACCTTGTCCAGCTTTCTTTTGATTACCATTAGCATAGTATATCTTTTGTATCATTTTACTCTTAACCTGTCAGTTTATATTTTAGATTGGTTTCTTTGGACAGCATATAGTTGTGTTTATTCTTTTAATGTGTTTTTATAATCTCTCTCTTTTAACTTATAAATTTAGATGATTCATAGAAAACTATTGATATAGTTGGATTAATAACGGTCTTGTTTTTAGACATTTCCTTTTTTTCTTTGTGCATCCTCCTTTTCTGCCTTCTTTGCTGTTAATTGAACATTTTATGATTGTCTTATCTCTTCTCCTAGCATACTAATTATACTTTTAAATAATTTTACATTTTCCAATATGCACTTATCATTAATCTAATATCAACTTCATATGACACTGTGATCCCTCACATATAGTACACTTGCCTCAGTGTATTCCAATTCATTCTTCCAAGTCATTTATGATATGCTGTCATTCATTTCACTGTTATGTGTTATAATCATCCAATACACTTCTTACTATTATTAAAGTTATCTTTTATGTTAAGAAAAGAAAAATAAATTATGTTATCTTCATTTATTTTTTCTCCAATGTTTATTCATTCTTTCTTTCTTTCTTTCTTTCTTTTTTTTTTTTTTTTCAGGCTTTATTTATTTATTTTTTTTTAAACTTTATAGTTTATTGTCAGGTTAGTTTCCACCAGATGGCTTTCCAGGGGAATTCTACCAGACATTTAAAGCAGAGTTAATACCCATTCTTCTCAAACTATTCCAAAAAATAGAAATAGAAGGAAAACTTCCAAACTCTTTCTTTCTTTTTTAATAAATGTTTGATTTCTTACCTATGTTGTTTTGTTTTCTCCCTATCAAAGTTATTTTATTCCTTTCAGGACCTGAAAGCCTTTAATTTTCCTTTACTATTGAAGTTGAATTTTTCATTTTATGGTTCCAGCACCTTCTGCTTCAGGTGGTCAGATCCTGTCCTTGATTCTGAATTCATCTGTCCTTTCACATTTTAGAGTGAAAAGGCACATTTTGCCTTTTGATCTCGGTTTGCTAGAGTCCATGAAAAGTAATGGATGTTTAGTTCATTTAGGTTTTTATAATCATAACGATGGAAGTGACATAAAAAAAATTTATGTTGACCTGAAAGTCACCATAGTGCTTTTTAATATCTTCTCTCCAAAAATGCCCCCTTTCTCTCACTCTCTCTCTCTCTCTCTCTCTCTCCACACACACATTAGTGGACTGTGTCTATTAGAGGGTGTGTCTTTCATTTAAATAAAATAACTATACTGTCTCAACAACAATATTACGACATTGATTTTCTGTTATTGGAAAATGAAAATCTTAATTGTTGATTGCTTCCTTAATATTACTAAGTTATCACTTTATGTTTATTTCTAGTCTTAGCACAATACTAGTTTATTCAAATTATAGGTGAATGAAATAATAAATGTAAAGGTGGTTCCATTCTGAAAAATCTATGGAACGATAGATTGGAAGCATGAAATAGACTGAGGAGAATCCTGTCATGTTCCTCTGGGAGATATATTTTACCCTTCGGCAGCATATTAGAAATGCATGTTTTAGAAATGGAAGCAAACTACATTGCACTTTTTTTCCCATAGGACACATTTCTCAGCCATGAGTAGAATTTTCTTCTTGGCAGAGACTTGTTTCTTTCTTTCTTTCTTTTTTCTTTTTTCTTTTTTTTTTTAGCTATTGGAAAGCTTGTGAGTTTAATCTACCTAGTATTATTTTTGTACTAGTAGAAACTGACACACAAAATTTTAAATCACATTGTAAGAATAATAATAATTACTCTTCAGAATGGTTTTATTTGATAAAGAGAGGACATATTTCGCCATAATATTTGCCAGTATGTTTCATTGGAGTTTAAAAATAAACTAAAAGCATTGCTGAATTTATCCAAAAAATCTGAAGTTGAAATACTAGATATGAAACTTATTTCAGGTCCATGGTAAAAGTTTTGTTTAAAATCAATGTAGGGGCACCTGGGTGGTTCAGTCAGTTAAGCGGCGGACTTCAGCTCAGGTCATGATCTCACAGTTCGTGGGTTTGAGCCCTGCATCAGGCTCTGTGCTGACAGCTCAGAGCCTGGAGACTGCTTCTGATTCTGTGTCTCCCTCTCTCTCTGACCCTCCAAACTCACACTCTGTGTGTCTCTCTCTCTCAAAAATAAATAAACATTAAAAATTGTTTTTAAATTAAAAAAAATAAAATCAATGTAAAATTCTTCTGTTTGATCTATACCAATGAAATATCAATATTTACTCTCACTTTTGAAATATATAGCAATTCTTCACTTAACAAAGGCAAACTTCTCTTTAATCAAGCAAGACAATATATTTCAAGAAATATCAGAAAAAAAATTCTATTTGGTGAATAATTATGAGACTTTGGACACAAAAAGGTTTTACTAATTTTTGTTTCATTTCAGGCACCTAGCAAGTAAAAAAAATATTACATATATGTGTAATTATCTTTCTTTAATTTAATTATATAATAAATATGCTTATTTTGCTAATTCCCTCTATTCTCTTATTGTTCATATATTGCAACTCCATTAAAGTGCTAAAAATTATGAGAAAGTTAGGTATCTCTGCATGGGCTATTATTTTGAGATACATACATGTTACAACTCATGTAGCCAAAAATAGGAAGGGAAAGGTGTGCTTGAGTCATCAATACTGGAAATGAGTCCTGTGATTTTCCTTAACATTATGAATAAATGTAAATTTATGGAGGTTCCATGACAATATAAAAGCTCTCCTGAGCTCAAGAACAGACAAGCTATATATCAAGGGAGAACCGTCAGCTAGTAAACCTTATGGAAGTCATCATAAAGCTCATGCCAGGAGTGCACATTTATCTCCAAATAAATCAATTGGAAAATGCACAAGTAACTTAAATGAAGTAACTCAACAAAACATCAATTCTGGGACTGGGAGAATTCACTGGGAGTGAAATATAGATAAAACTTTTAAAAGTTTAAACAATTTAGTGTTGACATTATTTTCTTGAGGTGAACCATCCCCAAAATACCAAGAGTGCTTTTGGCACTTGGGACTATGAAAAATACCCAGATATAAAGAAAAATGATTCTCAAAATGATAGAATTTTAAATCATTTTTTAAATCTTATTTCAAAAAAACATATGGATATCTGTCTGGCTTAAATTTACCAATATGTAGGAAAATTATTCATTTAAATGATATTGAAGTATCATTTTTCTTTAGTTTATTTCAAATGTATGATGTTATCCCCCTTAACATAATACATTACAAATAACAAACAAATTTCAGTGAGTATCTAGAGAAACCACATGCAAAAGTGAAATTATTATTCTCTATTTAAAAACATTACCAAATATATGATGAAATTAATTCTATCAAAATTTTAGAAAGGATACACTGACTGAATTCAAAGAAATATTTGAAACTACATTTGAAAAGATTTGCTGATAGGGGCTTTATTTTATTCAATGTAGTACTAGTTTTTCTTTTATAAAATTAGTGAGAGAGGGTCAGATAGGAAATAAGTTTGAAACCAGACTTTTTTAAAGATTTTTGGCAAATTTTCACTGGAGGTGTTATATAACAATCAAAAGAACTATGACATTGATGCCTGGGTCACTAGTCGGTTAAGTGTCTGACTCTAGACTTCAACTCAGATCACGATCTCACGGTTCGTGGGATTGAGCCCCACATTGGGCTCTGCACTGACAGCATGGAGCCTGCTTGGGATTCTCTCTCTTCCTTACTCATTCTCCTGTTCTCTCTCTCTCAAAATAAATAAACATTTAAAACAAAACAAAATAAAATAAAAAAGTAACTGTGAGAATCTCAAACAGAATAGAAACAATTTTTAAACACAAGACATGATGAAAGTATTCTTACATGAAAAATAATTGAGCCTTTCTTCAGTTTTTAAGGGCATAGATGCCTCACCTTCATTTCTAGTCCTCTTCCTTTCATACATCAGGCATTTAATAAAGAGCTAATAAAAAGCTAATGATTAACTCTAAGCTTAGTGTGTACAGTCACCTTTCAATATTCTCTTTTCCTATGTAAAGATATTCATTGTTAAGTTGGTACAAAATGCACAATAGTAGCCAAACAGTGATTGTACAAATTGACATAAGAAATAATAGTACGTTGGTCTATTGTCTTTTTTTATTGATGAAGATAATGAGAAGTAGTTGAAGTTAGTTGAATATATGGCTGATAAAATTTTCTGAAGTCTGGATGAGGCATTTAGAGTGTGTGATCACTACAGAGCAGTCAATGATAACTTTAAAAAAGTTGATCTTAACAACTAAATGGTGGTATTTGTTAATGAGAAGGCAATGCAAGAGAAAGATATACTTGGGGATGGAAAACCTAGAGTAAAATTTTGGTTGTGTACTTTTAAGTTTTGTTTTAAATGTTGATGTAAATAAGATGGTTGTATATACAAGTCTAGAGGTCAGGAGAAAGAGTGAAGTTAAAAAAAAATAGCTGTACATGCACAACAAAAACAAAAAAATGAAGCAGAAGAGAAGTGATAGGTGATGGAGCATGGGATGTTCTACAGAGGAAGGAATCACAATGCTATGTTACAAGATGCAGAAAGGTCTATTACAAAGAGAACTAGGAGCTGACCATGGATGTGGCAAAAAGTGGTTTTGTGACTTTCATAAGGGTTGTTTTATTGGACTTATACAGTAAAAGTTATTATATACATTTTCTACCTCATTAAAATTTAAGTTTCTTGGTGGCAAGGTTAGTGTTTTTTATCATGTTGTTACCTAAGGCAAATTACATGGTGGTTTCCAAATAAACACTTAATGAATGCTTTGGAAAATTGTATTAAGGGATAATCAAAAAGGAAGAACAGCTCTCAATTTCCAGATTTGATATACTAAGTTCCCTATTTTAAGTTTGGCTAAAAGTTTTGTAGAATTAGAAGGTTCTAAGTTACTCACTTTATTTTTAAATATTCTCATTAAATCATTATACTTTTTAACAAGGACAAACATGAAAATGCATTTAACACTAACAGAATTTTGGTAATCTTTTTGGAGCTATTTGTAAATATTTATTTTCCTTCTAGGCAAGCTCTTTGCTTTGAATGAAACCATTTATTTGTCGTGTACTGGCCAAAGAATATTGAGTGATGTTTTATTTCTAAGGCAATATATATAATTAACAATTCAAAACCATTTCTTTACCCTCTATTACAATAACCAAAACTTTCCAGATAGCAGCTGCCCCAGCAGCATATGTTCCAGAGTGAGACAAGGAGATATAGAAGAGACTCTCTAGATGACCTGAAATAAAATAAATAATAACAAAAAAAATACAAAAAAATGTTTATTAACATTTATTAAGCCACAAAGTTTGGGGAATATGTGCTACCTCGGAACAACCTGACCTATTCTGTTTGATACAAACACAAAGGAAATTTGCCCAAAGTGCTTACATATTTAAACTACTTTGCCTAGATGATAATTTGAATTAATAGCATATACTCTTTCTCCCAGTATATGTTTCTTCCTTATTGCTTTCATTAATGTGGTTAGAAAGTTATATTCTTTATTGCTGTATGAAAAGTTGAAAAGTATGTGATAGGGAAGAAATGAGAAGCAGGGTCAAGCCATTATACTTTTTGTATTCTAAATGCCTCATCTCTTGGGAAAGAGTAGAATTAGTGAAACAGGTAAAAACTGGAGGAGGAAATTTGGAGTCTTAAAAATACTACCTTGGAGAAGCATTTATATGAATGTAGCTTTTCCTCCAAGACAAAAAAAATCTGTGATGACTGGAACAAAGTGTTCACTACTTTGACAGCTTGAGAGGGAGTCAGCAAGGTGAGGGAGGCTGGTGGTATAGTAGCTTTCGGTAAATAAGCTAATTTAACAGTTTTAAAAATTGTATCCTAGGAAGTTGTGCAAATAGGCTGTACTCAGGGTTGCCCTCAAGAAGTGATCATAGATGGGTTTGCAGAAACATACGGTACCTGAATATCAGCCCTACTCCTTTCAATCCTTACAGGATTGAAAGAACTGTAACACAATCTGTTTTACAGATGGGGTCATATGTGTGGGGCCAAGTTTATCTGTGAATTCAGTGGAAGAGAGCATTAGAATATGAGCTATTTAAAATAAGGGTTTAGTTCTTGAATACCTGAATCTGAGTATTGCCACTGAGTTTCATTAATGCTATATTTTCCTATAAAATATATAATGCATTTGATTTCTATTTGTATTTGTCCAAAACAAACAAAGATTTTATCACACTATCAGGGATAATAATGTCAGTTCAGATTGCTATGCCCATTAGAGTTTATAACACCCTCTCATAACCATTATCTAATTTTCACAATATCTTTTTAAGGCTAGTAACATTGTGTTTTTAACTTATTAATGAATAAACTAGATGTAAATAGTTTTTCATGTGGAAGGAGGAAATCAGGTAGTGAACAGCAATTTTCTCAAATCTTAGATTTACCCTCTGATTCTGTCTCTCTCTCTCTCTCTCTCTCTGCCCCTTCCCTGCTCACTCTCTGTCTCTCTCCCTCTCTCAAAAATAAACATTAAAAATAAAAAAATCTTGGTTTTACCCAATATTACAATAAAATAAGAAATACACTGTGTGAAGACATAGTTTTGTAATAGAAAACTAATATTATCAATAATATCAATAAGAATCAATATCAATATCAATAATATTATAAGTAATATTATCAATAAGAACTAATACTATCAATGAGAACTAATATTATCAATAAGATGTGAGGAATCAATTTAGCTCTCATAAAAATTTTATGAATTGAAGGTTTTTTTTTATAGTTTATTGTCAAGTTGGTTTCCATATAACATTCAGTGCTCTTCCCCACAAGTGCCCTCCACCATGACCATCACCCCCCTTCCCTTTCCCCCTCCATTTTTCCCCCTCCCCCTTCAGCCCTCAGTTTGTTTTCAGTATTTTAATTTATATATGAAGGCATATTAATAGAGATTTAAGTAATTTGAAAAAGCCACAGTGGAGAGGGAAATTTCAATGTTCTTCCCACACTTCTTTCTCTCTGCTTACTCTACATTCATCTTCACTTAAACAAAAGGTTTTCCAATTATTTAGCATATACAACATCCAGGACCTGAGACACATGATGGGCCTTCCCTGTGCTCCTCTTAGGTCTGGGTCAGCATCTAGTAAGTCTTCTCTCCACGTCTTACAGGCTTATTAATCATTAAACCTAAATCTTGAGGGTAAAGCAATGTAAGATTATTTCTAGAGATCAACCATCTATAGTCAAGAAGGAAGAGAAAACCTCACTTAAATTTATTATTCATGTTTTATTCTCTAAATATTTAGTGTTATGCATTTGAGTAGACTGTAGACACGCTTAAACTGTTAAAATTATATACACTAAGTTCCTGATTCTGTAAACAGTCCTTTTGTGTACAGTGGCAAGAGTCTGGAGCCCCAAGGGAAGTTGGAGTAATGATAAAATATGGGCTCCAAATCTCCATTCTGTACCATAAATATATTGTTTTTATGGGTTTTTTTTTTATCATTAAAGAACTCCTAAATTCTATTCCTGTAACTAAACTATATATTATATTAGAATTTCATTGTAATAGTGAAAACAATACAGTAAATACAAAAAGTGATATACATATTTTTTTCCGGAAGAATTTACTTGAAGAATACTGATGACTTTACTGCTTTTCAGATTGTATTTTCCTTAATCTCTTTCATGGGATTGATCAAGTGCATCTTGCTTCAGCAGGTTATAATTCCATTTGAATTTCTAGTTACCATAGAAACAACTGATTCCCAAAACACTTTTTTTTAACTGAGATTATACTTAAGGGAAAATGATGGTACTAATTAATATTTTTACATTGGAAACTAAAGACCTTAAAATATTTAGCAGCTATGACAAATCCCAGAAAATAACGCATTTTCTGAGTGAATTTATATAAAAAGAACATAAAGTACTGGCATGTATATTCATGTTGAATGAAATATTATTTGATCCTACATAGAAAATGACATTATTTTTCTAAAAATAAGAGATGATGCTAAATTGTCATATGAATTAAATATAATCATATGGGAAAAATAAGGTAAAACATTAAGGATACTGAAGATAATTTATCTAGAAAGACAAAGAATTACGAAGGAATAGGATGTTATTTTGGAGAAAAAAATCTATAAGTTAAAAGGCACAGTATACTGATATGTCTTCTATCATTTTTTTCATAAGTAATCTCACTGACCTGAATATTCACATTTCTTTAAACGTGGAAGCACTGATTCTATAAAGTATAGCCATTAATGATATCAACTTCAAAATATATGCTTCTCTAACAATGGTATTAATGCAGTAACTTCTGGAAAAAATACATAATTTAGTAAAAATTATTTTTTAAATTTTTTTAACATTTATTTATTTTTGAGAGACAGATACAAAGTGTGAATGGGGTAGTGATAAAGAGAGAGGGAGACACAGAGTCCAAAACAGGCTCCAGACACTGAGCTGTCATCACAGAACCCCATGCGGGGCTCCAACCCACGAGCTGTGAGATCATGACCTGAGCCAAAGTCGGAGGCTTAACCCACTGAGCCACCCAGGTGTCCCCAAAAATTGTTTCTTTATCCATGATGTAGAAAAATCTGAAAATAAATTAAATATAGAAAATTATGGCACTTTTAAATAAATTATGGTACAACCGCTTGTGGGATAGCATATGGCCATTGAATGGATTCATTCAGCATTCCTATAATAACATATATAAGGGGTAATAGTTCAAAAACTAATGTGCACTTTTCTACTGCCTTTTTTGAATACATGAATTTTATCCTTATTCAGCCAATTTACCCTTATGAGAAAATCACAAGACTATTTCTTTGAGAAACAAAATGTTTAAACAATATTGTCTTCCTACTTGAGCTTAGCAAATTAGTCTGTGGAGTTATATTTCATAAAACTGTTCAGATCGGGAGAAGAGGAAATTTCCCCTTCCTGAGGAAATTTATAGTATAGAAAAGATAGAGATGTAATTGAATCAGATGTTTAGATGTGTTCTATTTCTTTGAGTTTCAGATTGAGATGCAGGTAGCTAGGATGAAGGTTAAACAGTGCCACACTCCCCTAATTAGGTAGGAATCCTATATAGAGACTGTTCCATGTCAAAGTGGGGAAGTCAAAGGGGACAAAGTAGCTTTTTTTATCATGTCTTGGCCGAACACTGATTTTCTTGACTTAGTATAAGGAATGTTTCCTTATTTAACATTTTCTTAACTCTAATTTAAAAACCAAATAATTGTTTAAGGTTTCTAGACAATGATACATCATGTGTCAGTTAATCCAGGCAATTTCTTATGTGGAAGAGAAATTTAGTAAGCTTTCTGTACTACATTCCCCCACCCCCCCACCCGTGCCCAACCCACCATTCTCTAAAGGGATAAGCATGGAGAATTCTCTTTCTCGGATTAGGAAAATATAATCACTCTGGGTTTTTTATACTTGTCAAACACATGTTTCATAGCTGATCATTTTGTTTTCCTGCCTCTGCAAAGTGACAAAGAAAAATGAGTGTTGGATTAAAGAAATCCCTTGGTAATAGAATGGTCTATGTATTTAGCTGATTAGAAGCATGAAAAACAGACAAACTAAGAATGTAGAAAGGCAAAAAGGACTTCATATTTGAGGTGTCTATAAACACTGAGGAAAGCTACCAAGAGAATTTCAAATCAGTATGAACTCAAAAAAAAAATTGTAGCAAGGGAGATAAAACATGACCTCCAAAAATTTGACCCACAACAGATTAAGTAAATAATTATAATTACCACTAGTTATTGAATAATTACTGTAAGTCAGGTACTGAGCACATCTTATTTAATGTAGTCTCTACAACAAATATAGGCACTGCTAATCCAAATTTATGTGAAGAAATGAAGACTGTAGGTAATTTGTACAGATCACTGTTAGCATTTAGCAGGCTTAGGGTTGAAATCTAGGTCCAACTATGTGAGTAGGCAGTTCCCTTCAATGCAGTATTCTATTCCCCCTCAAAGGAATAATTATACTTGGCATCCCAGGAAAAGACAAGGAGTGATAATGGTAAAAAATTGTTATCCAGAACATTGACTGCTATTCAAAAACACATTTAAATCTAGTTTTGTTTAAAATACATTTCAAGGGACACCTGGGTGGCTCAGTCGGTTAAGCGGCCAACTTCGGCTCAGGTCATGATCTCCTGGTTCGTGGGTTCGAGCCTCGTGTCAGGCTCCTTGCTGACAGCTCAGAG
This sequence comes from Cryptoprocta ferox, assembly GCA_028646485.1. NCBI lineage: Eukaryota > Metazoa > Chordata > Mammalia > Carnivora > Eupleridae > Cryptoprocta > Cryptoprocta ferox. The sequence goes on along the minus strand of CM053577.1, from coordinate 87,006,121 downwards.
CCTGGAGCCTGCTTTGGATTTTGTATCTCCTCCTCTCTCTCTGACCCTCCCCTGCTCATGCTCTGTCTTTCTGTCTCTCAAAAATAAATAAATGTTAAAAAAATAAAATAAAATACATTTTAGTTGTTTCCCTAAGTTAAAAAAATAAATTAAAAAATAAATATTTCTTCTTCTGAAAAGCAGCTGGGCTATTGCTTATGTTATGAGATATAAGGATTAGATTACAGTAAAAATAAGACATGAAATTAGAGGTAAAATGCTAGGTGCAATCTCTGGCTCAGGGTAACTACTCACAAAATAATCAATGTGATTATATCATTGTTATAATTACACTGGCTTTGATTTTTTGAAATAAACTTGATTTTAAAATAACTTGATTTTTATAAATAAACAAAAACCCCTAAGTTTCTTCACATATTTTGCAGCAATAGATTGTTATTATATTTCAGTTTTTTGGGATATCTATCCAAATATTACATATTTTCCTATATGATTGCCTGGATATAAAGGTATTTTTTAAGTTATTCCCTCTCTTTTGAAAACAAACAACTAAAGTTCTGTCATTTACACATATTAATTTGATTTAAGAAATGAAATGTCTCTACACTATCTGCCACAGGATTTTTACTTTGAAATTTTTACTTGTCCTATACAGTTTGACATTCAAGTTTATACATTATAGAGATATCATTAAATTGTTCCTTACAGTCATCAAACAATAAAACATTAATCTAACTCATGTGTATAGTTGATTTATGGAGTCTCTTCAGAAAGAATATATAATAAGGAGTAAGCAATTGAAAATTCAAAATGAATTAAGAAAATTACATTAAAATAAAGCTGATTCAGACATAGAAAACACCTATAACAAGAAGTTAAAAGTGGTTAAAATGGCAGAGGTAATAACAAAGCAGGCAAAAAAGTTATGATAGTAAAAATCAGTCAAGAAAAGAAAATATGTAATTGCTTCCAGAGATGACTTAGAGACAACAGGTTTAGGTAAATTAAAGGCAAATAACCCCCATAAAAACTATAATTTTTAGAATAAATATGTAGGGGTGCCTGGGTGGCTCAGTCAGCTAAATGTCAGGTTTCTGACTTTGGCTCAGGTAATGATCTCAAGGCTTGTGAGTTTGAGCCCTGCCTCAGGCTCTGTTGTCAGTGTGGAGCCTGCTAAGATTCCTGTCTCCCTCTCTCTCTCTGCCCCTCCCCAGCTTGTGCTTTCACTCTGTCTCAAAAATAAATAAAAACATCACTAGGTATAACATTTAATAGTTAATAATGATGCCTTCTAGGAACCATATCTAAAGCTTCTGATTCTTGACAATTCTGTTTTATTTATTATAAAAATTGTTTTTTTTTTAACATTAGACAATGTATAGTGGTAGAGTTACCATATAAAATACAGGGTTTTCAGTTAAATGTGAATTTCAGACAAACAATGAATAATATTTTAGTATAAGTAAATAAAAATATATTACTTGGGGCATGGTAACTAGGTGTACCATATTTCTATTTGCTATTTCCAGAAACCTTATATAGGAGTCAGGTTGCACAACAGTGAGCTATATTTGAGTATATAGTCAATGCATCACTAATGGTCAAGAATCATCTTTCATTATTTTTTGTTTATTATTTATATATTGTCATCCGTAAATGAAATGAGGTGCCATATATTAAAAGCAACCTATTTAATAATATTGGAGGTCCCTCTTTACCAGAAAACCTAAAGTATATTACTAGGAACCAGATATATAATATAATTTAGAGAAACAAAATACCAGAGATTTAGGCAAAATTAGATAGGGCAAAGTCAACACTGCAATTAATATTAGAAATCAAGTCAAACAGGATTCAAATTATAGGCTAAGCAAATGAGATAGAATATCTGAGCAGGAAGTAAATCACCAAATGACCCACAGATTCCTAAGGGTACAGTGATAAAACTGATTTATTGCATGGAAATGAAATTTCAGAGCTCAGGCAGGTTAAGCTGGTAAGCAAAGTCATTGGAGGCTAAGAAAGCAGCATGATCAGCAGGAGTCAAGGAAGGCCAAATCATAACAATCTCAGCTCCAAAGCAATCTGAGAATAATAGCCAATTATAATTCCAAGCAAAAGTAGATAGGCACAATCATTAGATCTAATTGCAAGAGCCTAGTAGGGAAAAAAAAAAAAAAAGAAGGTATAGAATTTTGAAGGAAAGGATCAGTTGACAGTGCCTAGACTAAATTTAATAATTTAATTTTATTCACATAATGGTTCATATCTGAGTATGATGATACAATCCATACTGGGAATGTCAGAAGTTTAAAAATATGAAAGAAATGATCTCATTTCATTTTTTAAAATGTTTATTTATTTATTTTGAGAGAGGGAGAGAGAGAGTGCATTCCCCCACATGCGAGAGCCAGGGAGGGGCACAGAGAGCGGGAGACAGAATCCCAAGGAGGCCCTGTGCTGTCAGCACAAAGCCCGATGCAGCACTCAGTCCCACAGACTGCAAAATCATGACCTGAGCTGAAATCAAGAGTAGAGAGTTGGCACTTACCTGACTGAGCCACCTAGATGCCCCAGAAATGACCTCATTTTGAAAGAAAAATTGAAATATATACCAAACCAGTTGTTAACTTAAAAATACTTTTTTTGGAACCTGCTGTATTTTACAGAGGACTAGAGATATATTGGTGAGAAAAACAAATACGACCCCAGCTTCCATAGATTTTATAGTTTAGTATTAACAAACTGTAGGATGAAGGAAATAAGTGGTAATTTAGTATTAGGCTTAGAAGGCTATTATATAATCTTCAGTGTATGAAGATTACACTGAGGAATTCAGTGCCTATGTGTGTATGTAGAGGTCAACAGAAGCTTGATGATAAAGCATGCTGTAGTGAAGTTAAGGATTGTTAAACTTTATCCTGAAAACAAAAAAAAAATCCTCTTTGGAGGATGATGAGGAAAATTCACATGGTCATAATAGAGGTAAGAATCTGAACCAAGGGAAAGAGTTTGATCAAATATCCAGTTTTAAGTGACAAGGTATACCCTTAGGAACACCAAAAAATAACTATATACTAGGATCAAATATGTGCAAGTTTAAAATTATTTTGAAGCCATTTCTCTTCTTCAATTACTTTTATTGAAGAAGAATGAAGGAATTGATTCTCAATGATCATTGAGAGGAGTGAAACTAAATAGCAGTATTAGAAATTGTGTATTACATTGCTTTATCTGTCAGTGCATAGAAGATAGCTTATAATATTATAATGAATATGATGGAAAATATAGATTTGCCAAAATAGATTTTTTTCTTAAACACTTCAGAAGCACTGGTGATATATTGGTCAGTTTGGGTCTTTTCTGTTATAAGATATAGTGTTCGGAACACCTTTCCTAACTCAGAAAAGAACTGAAAATATTAAGGTTTCTTTTACATTCAAATGGGGACATATATTCTAAAAGAATAGTCACAGATAAATGGTTACAATTTAAAAACTGCACTAGGAAAGGAAGATAGGGAGGGAAGAAGAGAGGGAGGCAGGAAGAGTAAATATTGACACATTTAAAAAGTATTTGAATTAACTATTGATTTTTTTAAATTACCTTCTGCTAGTCTAAATTTTGTGCTTTGTTTCTTCTTCTCACTGTACTTGGCTAACCCTTATAACTGACCAAGGTTATTGTAACCACCTATCTCTTAAAGACTTATCCTGTCTCCTGTCTTCAATACACTTAGGACAATTGTGAGAAATGGTGTTTCTGATAAGTGAGGAATGAGAAATAATATTTATGACAGATTGCTATGAATATTTCTGCATCTAAGTCAAATGAGCTACTTTCAAGTCTTGATTTTTATGCTAATAAATTTGTAGCATGCAACCCTACAAAAAACTATAAAAGTGAGTCTAGTTAAAATATACACAAGATACATTAAATTAATTACTCTGTTCTCCAGAATGCCTCCACAACATCAAATACAATCAAATCACCAGAGATTGTTTTGCCCAGTGTACAAAAACACGATTAAATAGTAAATGGAAATCAATTACTTCTTTCCATGAGAGATTTTCCCCTATCTATAATGTCCTCATTCTGGTCTCTGCATATACCAGGTGTTTAGTAGAAGTTTTTCAGTGTTAATGATTTAATAGGTCTCCTTCTCTCCTTCCAGATGCTTTTACATGATTAGCAGTCATAAAGTGTTGTTTTGGTTCTCCCTGAATTTACATTTCTTCCATATAGTGCATATTTTGGGACACTGTGTTTCACACAAATGTGTTCCAATTCTATTTTTGAAGTCAAACCTCCCACTTCATTGTTTTTGTTATTCTCATTTTAAGATACATATTTTAACAGGTATGCCAACATAGAAGAAAATGGAATTATGCAAACAATTTGGGAGTCAGATGGTATTTATTTAAAAAAATGTATGTTGAGTCTGAATATCATATTTGACTATTAAATCTCTAAGTCCCCCTCATCCTACGATAAGTTGTTCAATTTGTACTTCACATTGCCTATATAGTTATAACCCAAAGATCTGTTGTGAAATGTAATGTTTCCCCTAATTTGTATAAACTGGTCCTAAGGTTTATGAAGTTCTTTGTTAACTTCTTTAACTCTTACATTCATTATAATATCATTAGTACTACTCAGAGATGCTTTTAACTTCAAGTTAGTTTAGAGTAAACCCTAAGAACTTAACGGTGAGACAGTGGAATAAAAAATATTATTGTCTATTTAGCCAATATTATGTCTCCCTCAATGGTACAAAATATACACGTAAGAGGGGCTTAGAAGTGTCCTTCAGGAAATATTTTTAAAATTGTAGAGTACATAGAGTTGTCCCACCTCCTTGAATTGAAACATAGCTTAATGTTAAGGTATCATTAATCTGTTTATATGTTATCTTATATTAGGCAAGTCTTTATAGCCTTGCATAGCCTTAAAACATCTCTTTTCTAGAGAAAAGTTTATTCTCACTTTCTAGCTAATAAGTCCTTTTTTGAACTCTCAGTACTTTTTACAACCTATTAGATGACAGTTCTTTTTATGGATAATAGACAGCAATGACATTAGTGCCTATGTATATTCACATGCCTAAGTGAATACTTAAACTACCAATTCTGAAAAAGTTTGTAGGAAAAGGTAAAGTTAGTTATATAATGATATATGTTCTGTCACATAAATGTCAAATTAGATTATCTTCAAATAGAAATCAGTTTAAAAAATGAACCATTATAATTATATTTATTATATTTTAAGTTCTTTTTAATTTTTCATGTCTCTAGTTCTGATAGAGAATTCTCAGAGTAAATAATGTGGGGTTTTACACACACACAAAAAATTGAAAATGTTAATGTGTCTATTGTACCATTGAGAGCAGATGCATTAAGTTTGGCATCTTGTGGAAGCACACTTGTATTTTGTGTAAAACGTATACTTCAGAGTCCAATATCATATAAACTAAATTTAAAATATTTGTCATAGATATATTAATGTGTGTTTTTCTATATGTAACTAACCAGGGTGGCCCACTTAAAAAAATAAAAGGTTATGTATCAATTTATCACTTCCATTTATCTTTGGAAACTGGAAGATTATAAAATAATCTACAATTGTATTGTTTTAAGTACACTAAATTCCTTCAGGTTCTAAGGATAATCAGTATTTTATAATCTGGAAGTTTATTACCATGTTACATAATTGTTTCTAAATACTCTACTCTTGAAACAGCCATGTTATAGTTATAGATAAGCTTTTCCTCCCAAATCATTTTAATTGTTTGTGCTGTTATTTTGTTTTGACAGGATTTAGGTCAGGGAAAAAAAGGAAAAAAATGCCTCTCAAATTTGTCTGTATATATATTTTAACACATGTAGCAAGAATTACTATCAAACTCTGCTCATTGGGCCAGGCACCCTTATGATGTTAGCATAAGTCTTGTCCCTCATGTCGCACATTACCTGCACTTGTGAGTTCATTGGACAGTATCTATCTATCTATCTATCTATATTTTTTTATAAAACTATCACGTAACTGATATTTTCTGTGACATTTTAAATTAAAGTTCTTAAATCCAAGGAACCTGGGGAAGAGACAATATTATGTTTAAGAATTTGGTTCCAGATTCAGTTCCTGGTTGTAGTTTCCATTCAACCACTTACTAGTTGTTTTGCCTTGAGGAGGTTACTGGCTATCTCTAACTTCAGTAAAACTACAGATGGTTGTTGGGAAGATTAAATGAAGTCGTGTGGAACAAGCAATAAGTACATTGTTGGCACAGAGTCACAGCCTAAAAATGTTGGAGATATTTTTTTCAATATATATGTACACTCAATCCATTTTTTCTTGAGATTAAAATATACTGACTTTCAATGTATCAACTACAAAAATGATATATTGATTCATTCAATAAATATTTATTGAGTGTCTATATATATATATATATATATATATATAGCAGTCACTAATAGAGAATTTTTTTAAAGCAAAAAACACCCTCATGGTATTAAATTTTTTTATTTCTTGAGTGTTTTAAAAGTTATCCATTGGAAGGGGGTTGCCTAGGTGGCTCAGTCAGTTAAGCATCCAACTTCTCCCTCAGGTCATGATCTCATGAGTTCATGGGTTTGAGCCCCACATTGGACTCTGTGCTGACAGCTCAGAGCCTGGAGACTGCTTCAGATTCTGTGTCTCTTTCCCTCTGTGCCCCTCCTCCACTCACACCATGTGTCTCTCTCTCTCTAAAAAAGGAATAAAACTTAAATTTTTAAAAATAAATTAATTAAAATTTTAATTTAAATAAATAAATAAATAAATAAAAGTTAGTTACTAGGAAGCACTTCTAGAATGGCACTGTAAATACCTCTGATATCCTACTCCTTTTTAAAAGCAATGGTAATACATATACATATATATATATATATACACACACACACACACAATAAAAGAACCTAACAGTTAACAGCAGCTATAAAAACCAGCAGCTAAGCACCATTCAGGAAGCAGAACAAATTTGGAGCTCTGCCAAAAACACCAATACCCCCAAATTGTCAATTTTGAACTGTATGGCTGTTCTTTAGAAATCCCATTTACTGGGCTTGTCTTAATTGATCTGATTCAGACGTTATTCAGTGTGAATAGTCTTTTCCCCGGGTATGCCTTGAAAATAATCATTGGCAATTGCCTAACATCACAGATGATTGAGGAAGCAATAACAGGACAAATAAGAGGCCTACCAAAAAAACTTACAGCTGGAAAAAGAGATGTCTTACAGGATTTTGAAAATCAGAGTTATATTCCAGGAAATCGAGAAGTCCTTATGCAGGCACGTGCAGTGTTTTGTGCATAAGGACCCAGGAATGGCCTGAGAAGGCCCTTGTCTTTAGTCTCGCGCTGACCGTGAGGGTTTGCATAAGGAGGAAGTGAACAACAGGCAAAGATGGAAACTACCTAATAGAATCTTGAAGATAGTATCCAAAACTTACACAGAGCCCCTCAGAGCAAAACAAAACAAAACAAAACAAACTAGAAGACAGTGGTTTAAGGAATTTATGGAAATCTGTCCAATCATTAGCTGACAAACTAAATGATCAGATTTTAATGGAACACACAGTCTTTACAGAATGTAGGAAAGTTGTCAAAAGCAGCAGCATGCAAACAACAAATAACAAGAAGAAATCTTGGAGAAGGTGAAAAATATAATTTCAAGAGGTGCTAGATTTTATTATTTAAAATGTCTAGGTCTCAACAAAAACATTAAAGTCATGCAAAAGACAGAAAAGCATGGTTCATATACAGAAAAAAAAAAGTCAATAAAAACTGTTGGTGAGATTTCCAGACGTTGGACTTCCTAGAAAAATACATTAAAATAAAACTTAGTGGGGCACCTGGGTGGCTCTGCCATTTGAGTGGCTGACTTCGGCTCAGGTCATGATCTCACGGTTTGTGGCTTTGAGCCCTACTTCTGATTCTGTGTCTCTCTCTCTCGGCTCTTCCACCACTCACAGTCTGTCTCTCTCTTTTTCTCAAAAATAAATAAGTGTTAAAAATTTTTAAAAAATTAGTGTTTTGAAAATAGAAATAAATTAACAGAATTTTACCTTAATAATTTTTTTATTTAAAAAATTTTCTTTAACATCTATTCACTTTTAAGAGACAGAGAGAGACAGATCAGGAGCAGGGGAGGGGCAGAGAGAGAGGATCGGAAACAGGCGCCAGGCTCTGAGCTGTCAGCACAGAGTCTGAGGCCGGGATCGAACCCACAACTGTGAGATCATGACCTCAGCCGAAGTCAGACGCTCAACCAACTGAGACACCCAGGCGCCCCCTTAACAATTTTTTAAAGAGTAGACTCAAATCAATAAAATCATTAGTAAACAAAACGAGGAAAAGTTAAATAAATAAATACAGGGAAAATTAAATATATGAATAAATAAAAAAGAAAATTACTTTCAACTCTAGGAAATAAAAAGGATCATGAGAGAATATGTGTGTAATAAAATAGATAATGTAGCTGAATTTGAAAATTTTCTTTGAAGGCAAAAATTACAAATATTGACTCAAGAAAAAACAGAAAGTCTGACTAGAACTATAATAAAATTTTGAATTAAAACCCAAAAACTTCTCCAAAATAAAACCTAGTCCTAGATAAATTTAATAGTGAATTCTACCAAATGTTTAAAAGAAAATATTAACACCTTCACAAATGTCTGAAAATGTACGAGGAGAGAAAGCTTCCCAACACATTCCCTGTGTTTCTCTGGTACAAAAATCAGACAATACATCCTAAGAAAACTACAGTCCAATATGCCTACGAATCTAGATGCAAAAATTCTACACAAAATACCAGAAAACTGTCCCGAGCAAAATATAAAAAGGATTGAACACCACAACAGTGTGGATTTATCTTGCAAAGTGGGTTCAGAACTGCATACAAAACAATCAACATATTTCACTATATCAAGAATAAAGAACAAAACCACATGACTGTTCGTCTCTGACATAGAAAATGTATTTGACAAAAATCAACTACCTTTCAAGATTATAAACTAAACATAACAAAAACTCAAAAAAAAAAAAAAGAAAAGAAACTACATATAGAACTTCCTCAACCTGATAAATAAAATCTATGAAAAACAAGTAGTCCTCCAATTATGGAATGAATAAGGCACAGGAATAAAAGGCACAGCATAGGGAATATACTCAATGATATTTTGATAGTGTTGTATGCTGACAGATGATAGCTACACTTGTGGTGAACATAGCCTAAGTGTATAGAGAAGTTGAATCAATATGGTTGTACACTGGATACTAATGTAACATTGTGTGTCAATAAAAATAAATAAATAAATAAATAAATAAATAAATAAATAAAGGAAACAATTCATGTCCCTCAAAAGCGACTGGTTACATAAATTATGTATGGTACATAAACAAAGCAGCTGTAAAAAAGTATGACAAATTATTCTGTGAACTAATACTGTATGGTACATAAACAAAGCAGCTGTAAAAAAGTACGACAAATTATTCTGTGAACTAATACTGAAAGATCTCCAACACATAATGCAAAAAAGGCAAGGGTCACTAGTATTTATTGTATTCCATCTTGTTTGTAATAAAGAAGTGAACTAAAACAAAAACCAAAATAATCACATAATTGTCATACATAATAGTGAGAAAATTAGCACTCTACCCCTAAGATCAGAAAAAATACTTTTATGTCTGCTCTCATCACCTTAATAACACACTGTTTCTGGTGTTCTTTTCAGAGAGACTACTAAATAAAGAGAAATAAAATGCATCCTGATTGGAAAGGAAGAAATAAAACTATATTTGCAGATGATATGGTCTTTTATATAGAAATTTCTAAGGATTAACAAAAGCTTTATTTTGTTGTTGCATTTCTTTCTTTCTTTCTTTAATTTGAGCTTTAGTTAGTTAAATTCATTGATCCATCACTTATATATAATTATCATCACAAGAGCCCTCCTTAAGTGCATCCATCTAACCCATTTCCCACCCACCTCCCTCTGTCAACCCTTGCTTGTTCTCTATCGTTAAGAGTCTCTTGTGGTTTGTTTCCCTTTCTTTTCTTCCTCCCACTTCCCATATGTCCATCTGTTTTGTTTATTAAAATCCACATTTGAGTAAAATCATATGGTATTTGTATTTTTCTGATAGACTTATTTCACTTAGCATTGTACATTGTAGCTCTATCCATGTCAATGGCATGATTTCATTCTTTTTGATGGCTGAGTAATATTGCATTATATATATAATATTATATATAATATTATATATTATATATAAATACCACATCTTTTTTATCCATTCAACACCTGATAAGTATTTGGACTCTCTCCATTGTTTGACTATTGTTGATAATGCTGCTGTAAACAATGAGGTGCATACACCCCTTTGAATCTGTATTTTTGTATATTTTGGGTAAACATCTAATGGTGCAATTGCTGGATAATAGGGTAGTTCTATTTTTAGTTTCTTAAGGGAACTTCATATTGTTCTCCAGAGCGGCAGTTTGCATTCCCACCAACAGTGAAAGAGGATTTTCCTTTATCCGCATCCTTGCCAATACCTGTTGTTTCTTGTGTTGTTAATTTATCAAAAAATTCAGCAGGGTTGTAGTATATAAGATCAATACACAAAAATCAATTGTATTCCTATGCATTAGAAAAAAGAAGTCCAAAAATGAAATTAGGAAAATAATTTTGTTTAAAATAGCATCAAAAGAACAGAAGGCTGAAAACAAAGTGCAAGACTGTACATTGAGAATTAAAAAACACCACTGAAGCAAATTAAAGAAGTCCTAAATAAATGTATCCCATGTTCACAAACTAGAAGACTTAATGTTAAGATGGCAATTCTCTCCAAGGTGATCTAATATTCAGTGTAATCTCTCCGAAATTCCAAATGGCTTTTTTCAGAAATTGATAAACCGATCCTAATATTTATATAGAAATGCAAGAGATTCACAAGAGTCAAAACAATATTACAGAAGAAAAATGAATTTGAAAATTAGAATTTGAAACATGAAGACTCATATTTCTTCAAAACTTTGAAGCTACAATAATCATGACAATGTGGTGATATCATAATGATATATAAAACAATGGAATAAATTTGAGAGTTCAGAAATAACTTTACACATCCATGGCCAATTGATAGTTGGCAAGGATGTCAAGACAATTTTAAAAATAACCAAACAACTGGATATCAGCAAAAGAATGAAGCTAGAACAATATCTTAAATCATATACAAACATTAGAGTCGATTATAGATGTATATTTAAGAGGTAAAACTATGTTTTTAGAAAAAAAATATAGGGGTATAACCTTGTGACCTTGGTTTGAAGAAAAAAGATACAATAAATTGAATGTCATCACTATTTTAAAACTGTTTTGTTTCAATAGATACCATCAAAAAGGTGAAATTACAACTCACAGAATGGGAGAAAATATTGGCAAATCATATATCTGATAAGAGACTGGTATCCAGAACATGTACAGTACTCTTAAAATCATGATAGAAGACAAACCTACTTAAAAGTAGGCAAAGGACTGAGTGAATATTTCTCCTAAGAATGTATGGAAATGGTAAATAAGCACATGAATAAATGTTCAACATCATTAGTCAGTAGGGAAATACATATGAAAAATGCAATGAAATATTTCTTCAACCCCAGTAAAGTAGCTAAAATTAAAGTTAGACAAAAACAAATGCTAATGAGGATGTGCAGAACTTTGAACCCTCCTACACTTCTGGTAAGATTGTAAATGATGTAGCTACCTTGGAAAACAGTTTTAACAGTTCTTCAAAATGTTAGCATAGATTTGCCATAGGACCCAACAATTCCACACCTAGGTACACACCAAAAGGAACTGAAAACAAATATCCACATGGGAATCTGTACATAATTGACCAAAGCAATATGATTTATTATATCCAAAATAAAAGACACAGGTGTCTACTAACTGATGAATAAATAAGCAAAGTAGGATATACCTGTATGAGGGATTATTTGGCAATCAAATAGAAAGTAGTACTGATGCATGCCATAACATGGAAAAACCTTGAATACATTGTGCAAACTAAAAAAAGCCAATCCCCAAAGGCCACATATTTTCTGATTCCACTTAAATGAATTATCCAGAAGAGGCAAATCCATAGAAACAGAAAGTAGGCTAGTGATTTTCAAGTGCTCCAGGGAGGTAGAAATAAGGAGTGGCTGTTAATGCATACTGGGTGTTTTTTGGGGGGAGGGTGATGAAAATATGCTAAAATTAGACAGCTGTGATAGTTGCACAAGTCTGTGAATATATTGAGAAGTACTGGATTGTACACTTTAAAGGGAAAAATTCTTGATATTTCAGTTATATCTCCATATCCTATTTTTTAAAAATAACTTTAAAGAAAAGATACCTCAGAGATCATTTTGCTGTGCAGCTTTAATATTTTCATCATGTGGATTAAAAAACAGCTGCTACTCAATGCATTATTTTATAAAGTATCCAGTTCAATATTACATTCAGTTTTGATTATAAAAGCAAATATTATGTGGAAATTGCAATCTTTGTCAATATTAACAACTCCATCTGCCTGTAATAACCTGTTGGTTCACTGATGGATGGGTTACAAATTAGTAAATACAAAAATCCTTAAATTCTTTCTTCTTGAATCTGGCCATCAAATATCTCTTGGGCCAGAATAAAGTCAGTAATAAATAGACTGCATATTAACTGCATATTAACATAAACTTCTAGTTTATGTATTTCTCTGATTGCCTTTTGGGGATTTGTACCACAGAAAAGCAACTAAAGATAAGAGCAACCCACTAAGGATTAAGGATATCTATTCCAAGAAGCAAAAGTGTTTCCAATGCTTCACGATAGTTATAGTTAATGACCAAACACCTTCTATCACTTAAGGAATATATAAACTTCAGCAACTTGGAATTCTGAAAAGGAGAAGAATAATGTTGGGTAGAATATAGAAAAAGAGAGTATATAAAACCACCAGTTCCCTTCTCTCTTATTTTTGTCTGTCTGTAAGTTAGAACATTCTTTCCCTGGACATATTTTGAAACACTGGAAAGTGTGGTTTCTTTCTTTCTCTCAGCCTCATATTCACTATCCCCTAAGGATGAATACTAAAGATGGTGATACTGGCCAAAGGTTCTGTACATATGCTTTCTCATTTCTCGCTATACTGTCCCGTTATTGGCACACTCATCTAATACTAGTGTGTAAAGTCAGCACACTAGAGTCATGTACTGGATTCTGCTTAATGGGGACAAATCTGTGGAAAAATTTCTAATGCTATACATTGTTGAAAATCCAAAAGCTGTAGGGCACATACTCCTAGTTATAGTTGAATCTTCTTCAGATACAAACTCTATTTTATGTACATTGCTCCAAGATCTAAATTAGAGGAATCAAGGTATTAGCAATGCAGAGGAACTCCACAGGACAAGCCATTTTTTTTCTTTACATCACTAGGAGGAAAAAAACCAACAACATTCATTTATATTACAAATTATTTTGTAAATTAGGAGGAGAGGGTGGGTATTTTTGAAATCCAAACAATAATTTAATACATAAATACTTGTACTCCCGTATAAAAAAATTACATTATATTATAAATAAACAATTATTGTGGACATATTGTTCCAGTTCCTGGGTGTAAATACTTAAGGACAATAAAGAGAACCAAACTTAAGGTAAAACTAAGAATGTACAGAGAAATGCAAGGAGATGCTAGGAATCTAAGTCTCAGAAGACATAATTGATCCTCTGAATTAACAAACCTTGAAGTTTGCTCTACATCTGAATCTCCTATTGTGTGCATAATTTAGTCTTTCATTATTTAAAATCTTTAAAGTGAGTTTTTTTTTTTTTTCTTAAGTGAAGCAAACTATATCTCAACTGATTCAAAATGAGCTACCATGCTGAGGGACCTCTAAGCAACAGATTCTAAAATATGCAATTAACATTGGGATTAGAACTATAGGCAATAAGGATTTCACGATTCCAGTCTGAGAACTTAGTTGTGAAGTTGATTAGGCTGCTGCATATTCTACATTATTTTCAGGCCAAGAGCCAACCAACACTACAATATTTCTGTGAATGGTAGGGAAATTATAGAAGTTGGCATGAACTTACAATTTTTTGTAGCCTTTGGCAAGTTTGTAAATGAATGGGGCTAGATTTATTTAAAGGTGTCTAACTAAAGAATAAGAGTACATAAATGAGAGTTTAGACAAGAGGTCTTTTCTGCCTATTACTTCAATGAAAGTTGACTGAAATTTTCATAATTTAAAAAAATGATGGAGTAGGAAGAGCTTGAAATCTTGATGGCATCTAAAACAACTGAATCAATAAACATATACTAAAGTTTGCCCTATTTCTGAAACTTCTAACTGGAAATAATGAGAACATTACTTGTTAGGCTTCTTTGAGATTGGGTTGCTAATACTTGGATTAGTAAACATCTTTACTAATACAACAACAGAGTTTATCTGCTTGCACAGTCAAGGTTTAACATTGGGATTAGATTTCAAAATAATCAAGTGTTACTCCTTTGCCATATTTGCTTTTATATCTCCAGTAAGTCACACAATACTTAGAACATGGTAACACTAAACAAATCATTGTTTAAAGAATGGATCTGGCAAGAATTTTTCAGAGTATTAGAGCCTCACATAAAATGTGGAGGTTTAGTATTACTGAGGGTACAAAAAAGGCTCCACAAGGCCTTCTGAGATTCTGTCTCCCCTTTGATGATTGGTTTGGAAGCTGGAGATGGGCCTGTGACATATAGAACTCATTAGTAGATGTAGTCACAGGACAGGTCAAGACAAAGACAAGGAGATTGATGAAGTGTGAGACGATAATGTGATCTTCTGATCTACATATTTAGTCCCACAGCTTTGGGATACTAAGGGTCATTAATCATCCACATTAAACCTTGTTGCAAAGTAGCCTCTAATGACATTGTTGAATAATTAACTCTTCTTAAATTTGCTGCTAGTTGCTATAGACCAGATAGTACCTGGTGGTAAGTTTGGCTTCCTATTAAAAACAAGTCCTGAGACACTGACATAACCTTGTCCATCATCGGCAGCGTATTCACCGTTTACCACTGGCCTCTTCTCTGTTTCACAATAAGGAAAACACTGCTTACACTCACAGACATAATTGGAACACAGAAAAGAAAGGTAAAAGGTACCCTTTTGCAGAGGGTAAAAAGAAGCCCAGATATAAAACAATAGGAATGATCAAAATCATGTTTTATCAGTTGGCATTACTATTAATAAATAGTGTAATATTTAGTGAGTTAAGCAGACAATGTCATGTGCAATATACTCCCAAATTCATGAAAACAAACACTATGTCTTTTTGTCTTTGTGTGTGTGTGTGTGTGTGTGTGTGTGTGTCTGTATGAATGTAAAAAAAACATCATTTCACTGAAAGAGGATGATAGAATGTAATCCTAAAGTGATTTTTACTTGTTTTGCTTTTATTTATTTATTTGAGAGAGACAGACAGACAGAGTGCCAAGGGAAAGAGAGAGCAAGAATCTTAAGCAGGTTGCCAAGATCTTGGGATCACGGCCTGAGCCAAAATTGAGTTGTATTCTCAACTGACTGAGCCACCCAGGCACCCTGCCCCTGTTTGTTTTGCTTTAAAATTCGGCTAGATTCATATTGCTCCTTTGTACTAGGAAGAGAACATTGTCAGGTCCCATATATATTTTTACAATTCTAAAATAATACAAGCCCCTCTAGTCAGGAATTGAATGGCTAGGCCAATATAGTAGTAAATATTTTGAATGGTTTCATGTCATGGTTTCTTCTCTACCTTCTCTACACCACCCCCTCCCTCACTTCCATGTGAGCAAACTATGAAGCTCACATGCAGGGAAGGAGTGTTATATGTTTCTCCTCCTTTTGTTTCTTGCCTATAGATTTATCCTCCACTCAATTTGATTCTGAACTTTTGGAGCTGGAGTACAGAAACAGTGAAAAGGCAAGTAGGCAGAAAGTGCACAGTTAACTGGTATTGTGAGCAGATATAATACTCTATGACCTGGGGCACTGTATAAACCCATTGCTTTCTAATATATTTGTCCCTGTTTATCAAATAATACCTCTGGCTGCTCTTAGATTTTGCTCTTAGAAAAATCCTAGATAGCCCCATGCTCATACCACTTGTGACTCCTATAAGATTCATAGGCAACAGAAATACACTGTCTGCCTTAATAAAATCTGAAAATGCAAGATGGTGAATCCAGCTGTCCAAATTTGGTTTCCCCCTCAGCAGCTAGACATGCAACGCTCTTGAGTTTAGATCTGAAAGGTGAGGGATAGACAGAAGTCTCCTTTCAGGGATAAAATTCAAACTCCATAAGTGACTGCATTCAGGTACCTTTTCCTAGACTTATGATGAAGAGCAGGAACAACAAACCATTTAACTTCTTTAAAATGGTAAGGCTCACAGCTCAATGAAAAAAAAAATAATGTACTTCTCTCCATGTTTCTTTTCTCAGACTTTTCAAGCTCTTTTGAATTGTGGTTGGTTGCTGCTGGAGGGCAGCTTCTTCTCACAAACTTCCAGCAGAAGTTGGTTGACAGGTTTTCTGTCATTAACTTTTTGCACTTCCAGCAGAGTGGTCTTAATTGGAATATAATGTCAATTGTTACCAAGCCTCAGCTGAAACTGATCCTATGTTTCAAAACATATCCCTTTCTCTTTTTCTAAAGGCTTATAAATGGGTCTCATTCCAAATATGAAATTCATTTTTACTGATATATTTATACCTAAGTGTCCTTAATTACTTTCCTTACTGCCAAGCTCCTGATACACACCTATAAAAATAAATGATCTAAGTTCCCAGCCATCATGGAGTGGCAAGGATAAGATTTACTATCACTTGCAGCAGAAACAAACAAACAAACAAACAAACAAAATGGGCATGTTTTGTATGAAACACAGTTTCAGGCAATTATATATCAGGCAGTAAAATGATTCCTGAAAGAGAAGAAGTGAGTCCTAAAATTTCCCCAGTTCACTGCCTTGAGAGAGCAACTAGGACACAGAAGAGGGAGGGTGAACCCAGTCAGAGGCTGGTGGACTCCCTGTTTTGAGGAGATAGAGATGAAAGACAAGACATTTCAAGGTATCTTAAGCTTACAGGGCAGAGCATCAGAGAGGAGAGAGCTGCACAGAGAGAACCCTAGAGTAATCAGAGGGTTCCCTTCAAATCTTCAGCTGACTACTGATAAACATATGTGTCAAGAAACTACTTGAGGCTATGGGAAGAATTACAGAGAGAGAGAGAGAGAGAGAGAGAGAGGAGATATCATTGGAAATAATACCTAAGTCTCCAAGAATGCTGTTCACTTTCCTATTAACCAGGATGGAAAATTTCTTAATTCAATACAAGCACTACAAGTGATATTGCCTTCGCAATGAGGTAAAATTAGGCTTGAACTTAAAGTGTGTCCTGATTCTATCAAACAAAGCATAAGTAAACAAATTGTTTTGAAGTTGACTGTATTTTAAGTAAAATATCAAGAACCGCAGCAATTTCCTACGCGACACATCCCCAAAGGCAAGGGAATCAAGAACCAAAATAAACTATTGGGACCTCATCAAGATAAAAAGCTTCTGCACTGCAAAGGAAACAATCGAAAAAACTAATAGGCAACCGACAGAGTGG